>CM038797.1:21790435-21882542 GCA_021764765.1 Vicia sativa
GAACATTCTTGGGAGACATGAAGAAATTGAACTTCAAATGAGAGTGGTGGAAAAAATTTCCGAGAAAGTATGAAGAAGTTATGTCACCAAAGTTCAGTTGACTTTTCACTAAAAACCTAATTTGAAAGTTTGACTTTGAGCAAATCTTGAGTTTTCTTGATGAATCATGATCAAGCCTTGATCAAATGATGAATGTGACTTCAAAATGAGGATGTTGAATAAAATCAAGAAGTTTGACCGTATGTTGACCACATTTGACTTTTTGTCCAATACAACTGATTGTCCATCTGAGCAATTGTCTGAGGAAACTTGACTTGTGAGGCTTGAAACTTGACATGGAGAATCTTGAAGCATATGAGGAGGCATGATGACCATTGGAGATGTTGAAGTCCATTTGATCCGAGAATTGCCAAACCCTAGTTTGGGTTGATTGTCTAGAGAGGGTTTGTCTGATCAACCTCGAGGAATCCTTGAGTATGGATGTATGAAATGTTTTGAGGAAGTAGAGGGAAAATTTTGGGGTATGACAGAGGTATCACTACAACCCTTCTCTAGATCTACGCCAGTTTGGTTATGCTCAAGAGATGGTCCTCATGATATGCTTCAAGACATTGGGTTTGACTACGAAAACAATCTCCAGAACTACTGTCAAAGATTTATGCACGCTTGGGGCATAGGAAGAAGATCGATACCAAACTTTGGGGCACAAAAATTTCATTCCTTGGAACCTTACCTAAAATGGGTGCGAGCTCGAGCTCAAAACCTCATGATGTCGTTATAACTATTCTACCAATGGTTATGGAACCTGTTGGTGAAGGTGACGAACCCTATACCATTCTTCATCCACATGCCTACTAATTTGAAGACTTGAAGAGATCCCGATTCAATAAAGAAGAAAGGATACCTTGAATCTTCAATGCCGCAAGCGAGAAAAAGGTATTAGAGTTGACGAAGCTACTTCACGAGGAGTGAAGCATCAATACCTACTTCAACACAAAGAGGAAGAAGTGTCCATGGGATACCTAAGCTCTAGGAATTTTCTTTTATTTGTTTAAACCTTCATTTGCACTTTCTAAAAAGTAAACTAATAAAAAGTTTGTTCATGCTTGTTTAACAAATTTAAATTCCGAAGGTACTTGAAAACATTGCATTGCATAACATTGCATATCAGCATAACATTTCATAACAGGTACACTAAAGACTGGTTTTCTTATTCTCTCGCTGTTTATTTCGACTGAAATGGCTTTGAACAAACTGTCAAAGATTTCCAGGCTCAGAACGCTCAATTTTAGGAGATGGTCGCCAATTTGGCCCAAGGCCAGGAACATCTGAAGAAGCTCATCACCAGAAAGAAGAAGACCATTGGTATTCTCAACATGGGAAGAAATCACAAAGGACCAGTCAAGGTGATCAGACAGCTCGAATTCTCAGACAAGAGCGGCGAAACTGAAGGAAGTATCAAAAACAATGAAGGAAGCCATCATGAGTTTGAAAACATAGAAGAAGACTATATGAGTGAGTAGTATCCTGATGACAAAAATACAAGCAACTTGAAGACCGTCTGAATGCTGTGGAAAATCTAAAAATGTCAGGGCTTAACTTTTATGATCTGAGTCTTGTTCCTGGTGTGGTAATTCCCCGCAAGTTCAAAGTTCCTACCTTTGCCAAGTATGATGGCATCTCTTTCCCGAAGTTGCATCTGAAGTCCTATGTTCAGAAGATCCATCCTCATACTGAAGACAGGAAATTATGGATCCATTTCTTTCAAAAGAGTTTATCCAGAACTCAGTTGGAGTGGTATTATCAACTAGAGAGTACCCACATTCATACCTG
Source organism: Vicia sativa (assembly GCA_021764765.1). Taxonomy (NCBI): domain Eukaryota; kingdom Viridiplantae; phylum Streptophyta; class Magnoliopsida; order Fabales; family Fabaceae; genus Vicia; species Vicia sativa. The sequence continues at coordinate 21,792,269 of CM038797.1, forward strand.
GAATGACTTAGCAGATGCTTTCTACAAGCAGTACTAGTACAATGCTGAATTGGCACCTACCATGCAACTACAGAGCATGTCTATGGGTCGTGACGAGAAGTTCAAAGAGTATAAAAATGGAGATTTAGTGAAGAGTTCAACCACCCTTATCTAATAGAATTGATTGATATGTTCATGGAACACTGACAGGCAAATTCTTCAATCATCTTATTGGCAATTCTTCAGTTGGATTCACAGAGCTGATACTGACATGCGAACATATTGAAGAAGGAATCAAGAGCGAAAAAATACAAGTAGAGTCATCTTCAAATGCTGCGAAAAGGCCTTTTGGTGGTAAGAAAGAAGTCAATGTTGTGTATAGTCAAAAGAGCCGTGACAAAACTGACTGTACTCAATCGGTGGGGGAAGTCCTGATCTCCAATCCCGCCCCAGCGTAACCTGAACAAAACAACGTGCTTATCCAGAACGCGCCAAGAAGACAATTTACAAAGATCAACATGTCGTTATCTCAAGCACTAAACACATGTTGAAAGCAGAGCTCATTACTTTGAGGATCCTAACAAGGTGTGCATACCACTCCAACAACCTGGGCACGACACCAACAACTTTTGGGCCCTGAAGAACAAGATTCAAGACATGATTGAAGCAAGGGAAATTGAATTCAACCCTCCTGTCGAAACTCTGAATGTGATCAACGCACCAATGCCTGACCATGGTAAAAGTGCCAATGCTATTGACAATGACTCCTATGTTTATGACGTGAACGAATGACTATTCCTCTAATGACTATCAAGAAAATTTCAGCATGTATCTCCTGTGCCTAGATGACTGTCGTTGGTGTGCAATTGACTTGATGATGCTTGGTTGAAGAGGCGATTCAACGCATGATGGACAACCGAGAAGCGTTATTTCTATAACCTCCATCCGTGGAGAATCTATGAAGATGTTGCTAAAATCAAAATTGAAGACGCAAGAAAGCCATACCAAGTTTAGGATACCTTGGGGCAGCCAGTGGAAAGTTTGATTTCTTGATTAAATATACCGCTCCCGAAAGTTACAAGATTACAATCGAGACATCAAGGCAACCGATGGGGAGACGATTACTAGAAGAGTATGTTGATGAACACAATAAGGATCACCCTACCGATCCTGCACCTGTGGCACCTTCGATTATCTCCCAGACCAATACCATATTCTCTAACAAAGCTACACCTTGGAATTATGGAGTCGAAGTTTACTATCATGGTGTCAAGCAAGAACCTTTGACCATTGAAGATATTGCAGTTGAAGTTACCAATCCTAACATCGACAACATCACCAGATCAAGCAAGGTAACCAGAACCGGAAGAGTATTTTCCCCAGAGATCTATCCTCCGAAAGACACTACTACACTAATTCGCATTCTTGCTATCGAACCAATTCCCGAAGCTAGAGGGAAAGAAAAAGTAACTCATCCTGCTCAGACAGAAGTACCAAAGGAAGTTGCTAAGGGTACCTCAAAGCAAGAAATGGAAGAAATTTTAAAGATCATCAAGAAGAGCGACTATAATGTTGTGGAACAGTTGGGACAAACTCCATCCAAGATATCCATGCTAGCTCTACTATTGTGCTCCGAGGATCATAAAAGCCTTAGTAAAGTTTCAAGAATGCTCACATACCGCATGACATTATTGCTGATCAATTCAAAGTTTGTATTTCTAGCCAAACCGCCAACAATTATTTAGGTTTCTCTGATGCAGATTTAACTCCTGCCGGAAGAAAACACAACAAAGCCTTGCATATCTCCATTGAATGTAAGGGCACTACATTGTATCATATATTGGTGGATATGGTTGTGCTCTAAAAATCAATAAGACGCTCTCGACCGACTTAATTTCAAAGTGGTCATGAAGCCTGACATAATCGTAAGAGCTTTTGATGGTTCGAAAAGAATAGTACTGGAGATCTCAATCGCCAATTAAAGTCGGTTCGGACTTTTGACTCTACTTTCTTTGTCATGGACATTTGTCCAACTTATTCTTTTGCCTACTGGACGCCCTTGGATACATGGGGAAGACATCACCCTACCATGATCGTGTCAAGTACCCAATGAAGGGAAGATTTTTGCAGATGTGAAGAAGAATATATAGTAAGCCATTACGGTCATTCCGATACATCAAAATGGAAGGTGAATTCATTGAAGCAATTCCAAAGTCATGCCTGTTGACTCTGCTACTCCTAAAGTTACTAGAGTTCCATTGAAGATGGCCTCACTGAAAGATGTCGGAGATGTGGTTGAAGAAGGAGGTTGTACTATTTGGGGTCAGCTCCTGATTTTCCATTCAAATCGACAAGACTGGTTTAGGCTTCACTATTAAAGGTCGAAGATGATACACTACGAACGCATGCAAATTTCCTTTCCACGTCAATAAAAGCGGAGTCCATGCTATAGAAGACGATGGCGATTTTGACATCAACAATTGGATCTTCCCAACTCCGGCAGCGGACTCAACAATTGGAAGGCGAAGATGTTATACCAATCTCCTTTAGACAACAGTAATTGCTTTTTCTGCTTTTATGCTTTCGAACAATAAACTTTAAGCTTAGTGTCTTGCGTGGGGCACCACAACTCGTTTGTGAGGGTTATTATTTGTCATTTGCATATTTTCATTCAACAAATCATTGGACTTTTGCATTCAAATATTTTGCTCTTTGTCTTTCTTTTTATTTTATCACCCTTTCAAAAAGCTATATGTTCTTACACACACCCACATAATACACTATAGATTCACTTCGAATCTCGTCGATAATGACTCTGCTATTGCTAAATATGACTTCGATAATCCGATCTACTAAGCCGAAGACAAAGGTGAGGAAGTTTGTGAAGTTCCAGGAGAACTTCCCAGGCTACTACAACAGGAAGAACAGGTTATACACTCGCACGAAGAACCTGTCGAGGTTGTGAATCTAGGTACTAACGAAGACAGAAAGGAAATCAAGATAGGAACGGGTCTTGAGAATAGTGTTAAAAAGAGATTGGTCCAAATGCTGCGAGGCTATATCGAGATTTTTGCTTGGTCCTACGAAGACATGCCAGGTTTACACATTGACATGGTGGTACACCCACCACCTACGAAAAAGGTTTTCCCCTGAAGGAAGGTTCGTCAGACAGCCCCGAGATGTCCGAGAAAATCAAAGCCAAAGTTATGAAATAGTTAAATGTCGGTTTCCTAGCCGCATTCTCATCCACAGTGGGTTGCGAACGTGGTGCCCGTACCTAAGAAGGTTGGCAAAGTACGTATGTGTGTGGACTACCGATATCTGAACAAAGCAAGTCCAAAAGACAATTTCCCACTTCCACATATTAATGTCCTGGTTGATAACACCGCCAACACAAGGTTTTCTTCATGGATGGTTTCTCCGGTTATAATCGATCAAAATGGCTCCAAGACATGGAAAAGACTACTTTCGTTACACAGTGGGGCATATTCAGTTACAAAGTCATGTCGTTCGAACTGAAGAATGCTGGCGCCATATATCAATGTGCCATGGTAGCTTTATTCCATGACATGATGCATCACGAGATAGAGGTCTACGTCGACGACATGATAGCTCGATCACAAACTGAAGAAGAACATCTCAATCATTTGCGAAAGTTGTTTGATAGACTGAAGAAATACAGAATAAGACTTAATCCTAACAAGTGCACCTTTGGCTTCATATCCTAGAACTCCTCGATACGTTGTAAGTGGTAAAGGTATTGAAGTTGACCCTGCCAAGGTTAAAGCTATTCAAGAAATGCCAGCTCCCCGTACCGAGAAGGAAGTCAGAGGTTTCTTGGGACGACTAAACTACATTTCCATATTCATTGCACATCTAACTGCTACTTGTGAGCCAATCTTCAAGTTACTGAAGAAAGGTGAAGTAGTGAAATGGAACGATGATTTTACATCTTTCAACAAAATCAAGGAGTACCTACAAGAACTTCCTATCCCGATGCCGCACCAAAGGAAGACCTCTCATCATGTCCTTAAAGTATTAAAGAACTCAATTGTGTGTTGGGGCAACATGACGAGTCCGTTGAAAAGAGTATGCAATATACTACCTTAGCAAAAGTTTACCGATCGTGAAACAAGATACTCACAACTTAAGAAAACTTACAAGACTTTGGCTTGGGTCGTCACCGACTAAGATAGTATATGTTGACTCACACTACCTTGTTGATCTCTAAGATGGATCCGATGAAATACATATTCAAGAAACCTGCTCTCTCCGAAAGAATAACAAGATGGCAAATGATCTTGACCGAATATGACATCCAGTATACTACTCAGAAAGCGATCAAAGGAAGTATAGTAGCCGATCATTTGGCTCATCAAGCCGTAGATTATTATCAGTCTATGAATTCCAAGTTTCCAGATAAGGATATTATGTTTGTCGCTGACTACGAAGAACTTGGACTAGACGATTTAAGGACCTGAACCAGGATCTTGATGAACCATGGTATTTGATGGAGCCTCAAATGCACTTGGCAATGGTATTGGCGCCATCATTACATCTCCTACAGGAGGACACACGCCTTTCACCGCCAGATTATGTTTCAACCGCACCAACAACATGGCCTAATACGGCATGCATCATGGGTATCAAAGCTGCTATTGACTTAAGAATCAAATTCTTGCAAGTGTATGGAGACTCAGCTTTATTTATCAATCAAATTATAGGCGATTGGGATATGAAGCATCCGAATTTCATTCCATATCGAGAGCATGTGTTGAATCTGATCCCTTACTTCGAAGAAATCACTTTTGATCACATACCACGAGAAGAGAATCAGTTGGCAGACCCATCAACTACCATGTTATTTATGTTCAACGTCAGATGGGACAACGAAGCTCCCCAAATTACTATTGAAAGACTAGACGAACCAGCATATTGTTGTGAACTTGATACCAAAGGAAACAGAAGAGAAACCTTGGTTCTACGAAGTGAAGAGGTATCTCGAGGCTCAGGAATATCCCGCAGGGGCATCTGTCAATGGTAAGAAGTTCTTAAGAAGATTCGCCTCCAAATTCGTTCTCAGCAACGACATCTTATACATGCGCAATCACGACCTATGCTTACTCCGCTGTGTAGATCAGAAAACAGCGGAACGAATCATGGAAGACTTACATGAAGGCGCATTTGGTACCCACTCCAGTGGACATATAATGGATAAGAAGATTTTAAGAGCAGGTTACTATTGGTCCATCATGGAAACTGATTGTTACCGCTATGCTCGATCTTGTCACAAATGCCAGATATACACAGGTAAAATGGACATACCTCCAGTCCCATTGAATGTTCTTACCACTCTGTGGCCTTTCGCAATGTGGGGCATTGACATGATTGAGAGATCAAACCCACCGCCCAATGGACATCGTTTCATCCTTGTTTCTATTGATTACTTTACCAAATGGGTGGAAGCAACCTCGTCGATCGTTACTAAGAATGTTGTGGCTCGATTCATCGAGCATAATCTTATCTGTCGATATGGCCCGAAAGGATTATCACGACAATGGTACCAATCTCAATAACAAAATGATCACCGAACTCGTGCTTCAAGATTAAGCATCACAACTCTTCTTCATATCGGCTAAAATGAACGGGCGCAAAGGAAGCCGCCAACAAGAATCTCAAGAAGATCATACAAGATGACAAATGACCTATAAGGATTGGCATGAGATGTTGCCATTTGCTCAACGGTTATCGCACCACAATACGAACATCTATAGGGGAAACCCTTTCTCTCGATATGGTATAGAAGTTGTCCTACCTATCGAGGTTCGATACCCTCAATTAGAGTACTCTAGGACGATAGTTAGACGAAGACGAACGGGTCTAGACTCCTTGACCAGATCAACTTGATCGACTAAAACGGCTCATAGCCATATGCCATGGAAAATATACCAAGCGAATGATCGAGCATTCAATAAAAAGTCAACCACCGAGTCTACCAAGTCGGTGATCTAGTAGTCAAGCGCATCATTCTTCCACAAGGTGACCCTGGGGCAAATGGACTCCCACCATGAGGGACCATTTGTAGTCAAAGTAGTATTTTCCGCGAATCTATGATACCAAGCACCATGGATGGAGAAGACTTCGCACTCGTGAACGCAGACATAGTCAAAAATACTACGATAAACGAGACCCGCTAGGTTGACCGCCTAGGAAAAAATATAGATCTCATGAACCAAAAGGTTCGAAAAAGTTAAGGATATATATACAAAAATGTACACCCGGAAAGTCGAAAACCTACAAAGGCGACTTGGGCAAAAAAGGGTATCCTGGTAGACTGAAAACCCGAAAGGGAGGTCTAGGAAAAAGTTAGGGATTTAAGCGTACGACTATGTCTCGCCGAGATCACCTCCTTACATACTACACTACTATCAACTTCAAGATTCGAATGGCGCAAATCAGTTCAATCACTTTCTTCTGACAACAAGAAGATGAGATAGTCGAAAATATATGAGCAATAGCATAGTTAAAACTCGACAAGATTGTTTCCACATAGCTTTTTACTATTCTAACAATTTCCTCTTACTATGATATTTGTCTCTTGTATACAAACTGCCTGACTATAGGCCACTTTTCAAATTTAAATTCCTGTTTTCCAGCTCCAATTTTCATTGTTTTGTTTGCATAAAGTCCAATGATTGCTTTGAATGATTATATGCATCTGACAATAAACATTTATTCACAAACATATGAAAAGCGAACAAAAACAGTAATTACTACATTCTCTAGGAATTGAGATGACGACTAAAGTCACCAATACATCCCCACGTAGTCGAGTCACAAGAAATATTGCCACAGATCATCTCTACAATCCCCATATAGCCATCGCTCCCCCTACAAAGACAAATCTTCTCCAACGAAGTATTACATTATCATCTCCTCCCAACAGTGTTCAAACATTTCAACATCATCACATTAGTCCCCGAGCAGTGATCCTATCATCTTCATCACATTAGTCCCCGAGAAGTGATCCTATCGCCTTCATTACGCCTCCCCGAGCAGTGATCCTGTCAACTTCATCATATTAGTCCCCAAGCAGTGATCCTCTCATCTTCATCACATTAGTCCCCGAGCAGTGATCCTATCAGCTTCAACATCATCACATTAGTCCCCGAGCAGTGACCCTATCATCTTCATCACATTAGTCCCTGAGTAGTGATCCTATCAGCTTCAACTTCATCACGTCAGTCCCCAAGCTGTGATCCTATCAACTTCATCACATTAGTCCCCGAGCAATGATCCTATACATTCATCACATTAGTCCCTGAGCAGTGATCTTATCATCTTCATCACATTAGTCCCCGAGCAGTGATCCTATTAGCTTCAACTTCATCACGTTAGTCCCGGAGCGATGATCCTCTATATTCATCACGTCACTCACCAAGTAGTGATCCTATCAGACTTATCTACATTCTTATGTCATCACGCTATATTGGTCCCCGAGCGAACACCTCAACCAATTACATCAATCTCCAAGCAAGAATAGCTTTATTCCACACCACATCGTCCCCAACAAGGCCTATACACAAGATATTCATCCTCAACCGAGTATCTCTCAATGATTATCATTCCCCAAAGAAGAAGTGTCCGTGACTCAAAACTTAGTCGATATTACATCGTAGAAATTTGAATCTCCTTTATCCCCGCTAAGGTTTTCAACAACTTCATCCCCAAGCAGTCAGAAATCAAAGATCTCCAGTAGAACATTCATATCTTCTTCAAGATGGATATGTTTTGAAATACCACAACATCTACTCGCATGCATAACGTTCCTATCTTATTCATAAAAATCATAACGTGTATTGTCATATACTCGCATGCATCATAATCTGCATAGAACTAACCATATCCTGTCAAGATTTATTTGCCCACCAGGTAAAAGCTATTTTCCAAACAGAAAGTCAAAGATTAATACCCGGAACAAGACGGGAGAACTATCTGAACGACCATGCAAATTATTTCCAGACAATAGGTCAAAGATAAAGACCCGAAACAAGACGGGAAACTATCAAGGCGACCAATTTGGTATGAACTCCCGAAACCAGACGGGTTTACCAATAAATAGTAGACCATGGATTAATACCCGAAACAAGACGGGAAAACTATCTACATTCTGACAACTATTCATCTCAAAAATAGCCAAGACAAAGGTTTATTCTGACTCTCTCTTATTATCAACCGACCCGGATTGCATCTTTAAGCTCATCTCCGACTACACATCTTCATCTCTCCTGATGGCATCTTTAAGCCCATCTCTGACTACTTGTCGACATCTCTCCACCTTCAGAATACTGCATATATGGTTAAAAATCAATACATACCATCTCTCTCATTCAAAAGACAAACGCAGAGTCTGGCACACGACTCACTCCCCAGCATTAGCTTCTCCAAATGGAATCTATAAGCCCATTCAAACGCAGCGCATCGTCAACTGACGATCCCATTCCATACAACAGCGAATGCAAATTTTCGTGTGTATCTGAGTGTTCAATCATCTTCTACCCTCATGTCACGAAAGGCAAGCATACCAATCTAACCCTTCAAGTACAAGAAGATTAAACATAGGCAACCGTTATACCCCAAAATTTTCCTCCTACTTCTCAAGACAATTCACATCTCCATACTTATGATTTCACAAGGGTTCACCGACAAACCTCTTCTAAGCAATCAATCCAAACTAGGGTTTTGATTCTCTCAAGTCGAATGAATTTCTAAGGCTACAAGTGGTCATCATACCTCATCATACGCTTCAAGGGATCACCATGTCAAGTTTCAAGCCGATAAGTCAAATTTGCTCATCCAATTGCTCGGATGGTTGAAAATCAGTTGTATTGGATAGAAAGTCAATTGTGGTCAACATACAATCAAACTTCATAATTTTGGGTCAACATCAATATTTTGAAGTAATATTCATCATTTGATCAAGGGTTGACCATGATTCCTCAAGGAAAGTCAATATTTGATCAAAAGTCAAAGTTTCTATAATAGGTTTTTCGTATAAAAGTCAATGTAACTTTGACCAGCATAACTTCCACATACTTTATCATAAATTTTTCCAGCAAAGCTCATTTTGAAAGGAATTCAATTCTCTACAATTTCATGTCTCACAATCTTTCGCCAAAACTGCTTCATTTGGAAGTTATGGATCAAAACATTAGAGGTCCTTTTAAAAGTCAACAAAAGTCATCTTTTTGCTAAGAAGTGTTCATGAACATGGAAACTTCAATGAAGATGAAACCAAAAGGTGTGTTTAGAGGACAAAGATCTTGAGATTTCTAAAAATTCCAAGAACACTCAAAAATGTTGAAAATTGAGCAAGATACAAAGTGTGCAAGTTCGACATTTGTGAGGAGGTGCACAAAGGAAAATACCTAGCAAATGCAAATATTTTCCAAATGGGCTTAAGTTTTCATGATCCATGCTTATTCTTGAGAATATCCACGACCCCTAAGTCCATTTAGACACCTCCTTTCAATTTATTTAATTTATTTTGTAAGGAGCAAGGTTATGACAAGTTGGGTTTGGTTTTCTACATATCTTGAGGACCAAGGAAGCCCATGAAAGATATCAAATTCGTCCTAGAAGGTTTAATGCAATATTGAGCCAACTTTGGAATGATTTCATACAAATTTCAAATCAAATATTTCTTCCATCAATACATGACATTTCCTCATTATTTCTGACCTAATCTCATGCTCTATATATACATGATACATTCACAAGCATAAAAAATGAACCCTTGCATCCACAAAGAACCCTAAATCTCTCAAAAATTCAAGAAAACTTGCAAACTTGAATTTTATTTTCCAACCGCTCTCATTCAATTTCAAGCACTCCATCGTGCTCCTGAGGTAATTTTGAGTAAGTACACATCATTATACATGGCCATAACACGCTGAAACATGCATACTATGAAGCTCCGATTGCATATATTTCTTGAAATCGTGTTTCTTTTTTTAACGTGTTTTAATTGAAACTAACAGTTTTAATATGTTCATAAGATGTAATAGAACAGATCTGGGAAATCATTGATGACCTCTAATGGCCAAAACACGATATGCCATTGTTAGGGCTTTGGACCGGAGAAGCTTCGTATCCATAGTTTCAGGCAGTTTTAGAACGAACTAATCCCACCATCGTGTTCGCAAGGGTCTAATTAGTAGATATGGGCACTTTTTGTTGTTTTTCTATTCAATTTCGCAGGTTTGAAGTTTGGAGTGACCTGAGAAGACGACCGGATAATTGCTCCGGCGCCTCTGACTTGTTTGACCGACGGAGACCTTCTGACCTAGGCGTGGCATGTTTCCATTCGTCCGTTCTAGCAACAGGGGTCCCACAGCTTGATTTGTTTGAAAATTCAAAATATAACACATTAACCCTCGTAATCAATTGGTTGTGTTTTGATAACATCTTGATAGCTTGGCTCAGATGGTACCACGTGCAGCCTGGTAACCTAGGGGTCTAGGGTTCGATCCCTAACGCCACCCCTTTCTTTTTCTCACTTTTCCAGCTTTTTTTTTTTTTTTTTTTTTCTATTTTCTTAATTTCATTTAATGTTCTTTTCAAAATTAATTAAACCCTTTTCAAAAATCATAAAAAATATTTCTTTTTGCATTTAGGTCCGAAAAATACTTATTTAATTTTTGACTTTAAAAAAAATTATTTTTTCACTTATATTTTAATTAATTGTTAATTAATCATAAATTTATCTTTTAATTACTTTTTCCACATTAAAATTGGTTATAAAAAACTCCAAAAATATTTTCTTTTCTAGTAATTAGGGTTCTTAACCTAAAACCTTTTTATACTAAATTTCCAAAACATTTTTACTAACATTTTCTTATTATTCTGATTATCTATTTACTATTCCGCATTTACAATTCTAGAAAAGATGTATAGGTCGCAAAGTTTATCATGTAATAGCGTAGATTTACATTACTGCCTTTACTTTCCGCACTCCTATTATGTATCTGCCCCAAAGCCATGTAATAGCGTAGGATTTACGAATCCACACTTTTACATTCCGCACTTTAATTTCGGTACATATATCTAACTGCTAGTAATTAGGGTTTGCATGCTAAGACTAAAATCAACCCTAGATCACTTTGTATACATTTCTGCGTGAATCATTACAAAGCTAAAACACTTTTCCAAAGCAAAACATTTCCAAACACTTCGTATACATTCCAGCGAGAATCATTACGAAGTCAAAGAGAAATGTCTTTTCAAAAATACATTTCAAACTACACAAACACAGAAAGAACTTTTTCAAAAGTGACCTAAGCAACTAAGAGCCCGTACATAACTACGGATGGAAAGGATGCTAATACCTTCCCTTTTCATAACTGCCTCCCGTACTCATAATCTAACGAAGGTCTTTTCTCGTTTTTACTCCTTCCCTTAATTGGATAAAAGAAAAGTCGATGGCGACTCTTGCTATCTCCAACATTTGCGATAAAACGCAAAACAAACAACTTGCTTGCATTGATATTTAGCACATGCACATTAGAATTGTTGATTCAACTAGCATTCTTAGCATGTTCATACATTGTTATTTTGACAATGAGCATTAGAATTGTTTACTTAACTTGCATTCTTAGCATGTTCATACATTGTTATTTGATATGTGAGCATTAGAATTGTTGGTTCGACTTGCATTCTTAACATGTTCATGCACGATTTTGACAATGAGCATTAGAATTGTTGATTCAACTTTCATTCTTAGCATATTCATACATTTTTATTTGATATATGAGCATTAGAATTGTTGATTCAACTTGCATTCTTAGTATGTTCATACATTGTTATTTGATATATGAGCATTAGAATTGTTGGTTCGACTTGCATCCTTAACATGTTCATGCACGATTTTGACAATGAGCATTAGAATTGTTGATTCAACTTGCATTCCTAGCATGTTCATATATTGTTACTTTGCATATGAGAATTAGAATTGTTGATTCAACTTGCATTCTTAGCATGTTCACACATTGTTACTTTGCATATGAACATAGGAATTGTTGACATAACTTGCATTCCTCATATGTTCATGCATTTGATCTTCATCTATGAACATTGGAACTGTTGACTGTATGGATGACTCTTAGAATGAGAACATCATGGAGAAGTGATTTGAATCAAACAGGAAATTCTACAAGTTTACACAGACCGCACTTAGCGCCACCAGAAGCGCACTAAGCGCCAAATCTACTAACTTTTGTGTTGCAGGTCACGCTTAGCGCCACCAGAGCAGCTTAGCGCCAAACTTTCGTTTGGGTCGCTTAGCCAAATACCAGCTTAGCGACCGGAATTTTATTTTATTTTCTTTCTTAATTCAAAATGCAAATAGCACGTGTTCTAACATTCCTAACCATTGTTTGAGATGTATTTCATGAGAGTGTGGTGAATATATATGACACAATTCTTCGATGTTTCACGTTTGTATACCCAAGTATACATTTCTTTTGCTTGCTTTGTGGGTCTAACTCCTTCTTGTAGGCGTATCTTGAATGGAATATGTATACACATGTTCCTTTGCTTGTGCGCATACACGTACGTTCTGTTGTCTGCTTGCGTGATTCTCTTACGGGTGTTATTGCTTCGGATGCGTATGAACACGTACTCTGCTTGTTTATGATACCTTGAGCTCTTCTCACCAGTTTATTCATGTTACATGGCTGCAGTACTTGAAGTTTTCCGGAGTTTTTCTTTAGCTCGCAGTGCTCTTTGAATGTTATGTTCGTTTGGTTGTTTCCACGCCATTTACTGCATTCTCTTACAACTTTCCTAGATATCATGAGAAGTAGGGTTTTACATCTTTCTTTTGCCATGAGAATTAGGAATAGAGATGTATGATGGGGCTTCCGTAGTTGGAGCATGTTCAGGAACCCCTCTGGTTTTATTTAAAGACTTATTTAGAGCGCTTCTATTTGCTAATTGTGCTTGGTTTGTTTAAAGTGAGGATCCGTGCATAGGGAGGCGCTTTTCATTGTGTGTTTACAATTGTGCTTGCATAGGTCATAAGTGGTTAGGACACCCGACGTTGCACCACCAAACAAAGTCCCGCTTTTTATATTTCCTGGTATCGAGTCATTGATATGATGGGAAAGCAGAAAGGGTCGGCAGTCGTCCCCTACAGTTCTAGTCTGTGTCTTGTATGGTGCACGTGAATCGTGTTACTATTCCTATCGAGTTGATTATAAAAGTGGCCAGAGTTCCTTATTATGACTCTCCACTCATTCTTGGGGTTCGCATTTACTGCAGAACTCGCTTCATTCGCTCTGTGGGCTTCGCCTGCAAATTGTTTGACATTTGTTTATGCATTGCATTACTTGTGTGCTTCTGCCAAAGCACTTGATTTCTACATCCCCTTGCATCCCTTAGTTCTACAACCAAGACGGATATAGGATAGCTTTCCCTTAGGACCGCTTGGTGAGGATAGTTCTCGAGCCTAGACATTAGGATTAACATCCTTTGCATGTTGACATAGGTAGAGATTCCCTTACATCCTCAACCATAGGTCCAATCTTTGCATGACAACATTAGGGCTAGTACTAGTTTAGTCTCCCTTTTGTTTTGCTAGTTCTTTTTGCATCCTTGCAAATAATTAAAACTAAAACTTGCTTTCTTTTTTTCTTTTGAAATCAAAACACTTAATAATGGTTTGAATCCCTTTTTCAAGGTAAAAACAACCAACCAAGACAAACTCTTTTCGCCTACGGGCGCATTTTCTTTCGTGTTTTAAACCTTTTTCACAAGTAAAAATCACAAAACCCACCAAAACAAGTGAGCCGAACTACGACGCTCTGACTTTTCTATTGCACGCGGGAATACGTAGGCATCTTGTCACGGGGCTCGATCGAGCACGACTTGTAAATACTTCCTTCTTTTCTCCGTGGTTTCTTTATTTTCTCTTTTCTTTTGCATGCATTGTAGAGTTTGAGCATAGATAGATATAACACACCCTTTAGCTAGAAAATAGAAGCGGATATCGAGAGTACTACGGCGCGGGTGCTAATCCCTTCCCCTCGCGTAACTAACTCCCTTACCTAGATTCTCTCGATCTCTCAGTCGTAGGACTGCGATTTCTCCCCTTTAGGTTTACTCGATGTTTTCCTTTCTTCTTCGTAAGATAAAAGACGTTCGATGGCGACTCCATTGATACACCCCTATCAATCGGAAGTTCACGGTGGTTTCACACGAACGGGTATGCATATGTTGTTTTGTTGTTTTGTGTTGTCACCTCTTGGATATTCATGGGACTTCCAATTGTGGTATCACCCATGTTTGTAGTTGTACCCAACCGTGAGTTTCAACCTAGATTCTAGGTGAATTGTTGATGCATGTACCCGTAGAACCGAGCGAACTCCTAAGATAGGGAGGCTCACCGAGATTTAGTAATCTCACGCCATTCCAATTATTATTATTTTCGTGTTCTTCGAGGTGATCGTGGTAAGGGTAAGATGGCTTAGCTTGTGATGATGTTTCGTGGAGATGATCCTCATCTCTTTGTATCTTTCCATTTATGTACCTTTTGGATTATGTATTAGTACTCTCTTGAATTTGTATCCTTTAGCCATAATAGTTTCGCAAGAATTTGTAACCAAGACTAATACTTATATATACTTTATTGCTTATGTATGAATGTTTATGTACCATTTAATTCCAAATACGTATATCCTAGGCAATGTATGTATGAGGTGTTACATTGGTATTAGAGCAGGTCGATTTCTCGCCATGAAACATCATAAGTTAGCTTAATTTTGTCTCAGATACGCCTTTGTCGGCATGATTCCTTATGTTCTATGTGTGGCATTGATCCTGATCAACTTGATTCTATGTAGGAAAAGCAGGAAGATGGATGATGGACGCAGATGACTTGGAAGTCCCAGAACTAGGCCTATTGAACCAGAGATTCCTAATCCTGCTGGTGAAGCAAATGTACCTGATGCGAATATGCCATGGATGCAAATGATGTAGAAAATGCAAAAGCAGAATCAAATGATGATGCAAATAATGCAAGGCATTCAAGGGAAACAACAACAACAACCACTACTCCTCGCCCAGCTCCTCAAGCTCCTGAGGACCTGATTTTCGTGTTTTTTTTAGGATGAGTCCTCCAGAGTTCACAAGTGATTTGGATCATGTTGTAGCTCATGATTGGCTATATGGCATGGAGCGAGTCTTTTAGGCCATTCAATGCTTTGAGGAAGATAAGGTAATGTTTGCTGCCCAGAAATTGAAGGGTCCGGGGTGTGGTGGTATATCATCTACCTACTTCACCTCCCACCATTCTAAAAGATTGGAAACACTTCAAGATCGCTTAGAGAAATATTTCCCCAACAGTATTCGTGCTTAAAAGGAGCGTGAATTTCAACTCTTCAAGCAGGGTAACTTGCCTGTTTTTGAATATGCTGAGAAATTTGAAGACATGGCTACCTATTCTAGACAGGCTGTTTATGCTCCTGATGAAATATGGAAGATTGATCAGTTTTTATTTGGGTTGAATGTGGATATTGCTCATAGTGTGTCTCCATAGGGAGTTTAATACCTATGTTGAATGCCTAAGACAGTGCTATGTGGCTGAGAATAGTCTAAAGATGATCAAGGAAGAGAGAGAGATAAGTAGGTCAATACGGAGGGAGCAAGGGAAACCATATCATTAGTTGAAGTCTCGCAACTCTCCTCCAATGGGAAAGCAATATTTTGGTGGTCGTGCAACTCAACCTCCTTGGTGCGACAAGTTCAAAAGTAAACAACATGGTGACTGCAGATTTGGTTCAAGATTGTTTCAAATACGGTTGGACGAGCCACTTTCAGAGCCATTGTCCTATGCAAGGTGTTCCTTAAAAGACTACACGGCGAGTGTACACCTTGGATGCTTGAAAGGCTCAAGGAAACACAAGTCTTGTTGCTGGTACGTGTTATGTTAACAACCAACCTTTATTTGTGCTTATAGATTATGGAGCGACGCATTCCTTTATTTCTAAATCTTGTGTACGTCGGCTCGGTTTCGAGACTACTACTCTTCCTAGTCCTATGATGATATCGTCTACTACGGATGATGTAGTAGAAGCTTTACAGGTCTGTGAGGCTTGTTTTGTCACCTTCAATGACTTAAACTTCTTGATTGATCTTATATGCCTACCTCTCAAGAAGATCGATGTGGTATTGGGTATGGATTGGCTATCGCCTAACTCAAGATACATTGGTTGTAAAGAGAAGGCTATTTTCATTCTTATGAAGAAACTACTCCTATTGATGCTATTGGGAATTTGATTGAAGGTACAATCAACTTGATCAATTGCCTTTATCTTTAGGAGAAGTCTTTTCTTTTGGCTCATCATGGATCTCGAAAGTAAAAATAATGTATCGTATATCCTGTGTGAATTTCCTAATGTGTTTCGAGGATGCTACTTCTCTTCCTCTAGAGAGGAAGTTGAATTCTTCATTGATCTTGTTCCCGGATCACCCTAGTTTCTATCACTCCGCATCAATGTCTCATGCGGAGTTGAGGGAATTAAAGAGTCAGTTGGAAGAGTTACTAGCGAAACATTTTGTTTGACCTAGTGTTTCTTCTTAGGGTGCTCCTATTTTATTGGTCAAGAAGGATGGTAGCATGCGATTATGCATTGATTACCGTCAGTTGAATAAAGTAACCATAAAGAACAAATATCCTTTGTCACAGATTGATAACCTCCTAGATCATTTGAAAGGAGTGTGTTCTCAAGATTGATGTCAGGTCAGGGTATCATCAAATTCGGGTCAAGAGTTCTGATGTGTCTAAGACAGTGTTTAGGACGCGATATGGCCATTATGAATTCTTTGTTATTCCGTTTGGAGTAACCAATGCTCCTGCTGTCTTTATGGATTATATGAACCGTGTGTTTCAACCATATCTAGATCGGTTTGCAGTGATATTCATAGATGATATCTTGATTTATTCCTGAAAGGTGAAAGAGCATATGGAGCACTTGAGGATCGTACTATCGGTTCTTCGTGAGAAGCAATTGTTTGCAAAACTTAGTAAATGTGAGTTCTAGATGTCTGAAGTGAAGTTCCTTGGGCATCTTATTTCTGGCGGTGGTGTAACAGTAGACCCATCTAAAGTAGAAGCGGTAATTAATTGGGAACGTCCTAAGAATGCAACCGAAGTCCAAAGTTTCCTTTGTTGGCGGGTTACTATCGGAGGTTCATAATGGATTTTCCAAATTGGCATTACCTAAAACAAGACTTACGAGAAAAGAAGTTTCTTTTGATTGGGATTCGATTGGAGCGAAGTTTTAAAAATTGAAGAAGAATTTAACTACCGTCCAGATTAATAATTCCGCATCCATAGAAATCCTATGAAGTATTCTCCGATGCCTCTAAGAAAGGTTTATGCGGTGTTCTAATGCAAGATGGTCAAGTTGTAACGTGCGCCTCGACAATTGAGACCGCATGAATAAAATTATCCTACTCATGATCTTGAACTTGTTGCTATCATGTTTGCACTAAAGGTGTGGCGACATTACTTATATGGAGTTCACTTCGAAATGTTCAGCGATCACAAAATTTTGAAATACCTCTTTGACCAGAAAGAACTCAACATGCGTCAGAGAAGATGGATGGAATATTTGAAGGATTACGATTTCATATTGAAGTATCACCCTGGGAAAGCTAATAAAGTTGCAGATGCTTCGAGTAGAAAAGAAAATCAAGTTGCCAAATTAATGGTATTAGAATTTAATCTCTTGGAGAAATTCAGGAACCTTGATTTGCATTTTGATTGGGTGCCTACGGGTGTTTTGATTAGTAATCTCAATGTTGAGAGTATTTTACGAGATAGAATCCGACAGGCGCAATATAATGATGTAGAGTTGCAGAATTAGGAGAGATTTCCAAAATTTCTCGAGCGTCAAATGGAGTTATTATGTTTAGGCATCGTATGTGTGCCTAACAATGTGGAATGAAGCGAATGATTTTAGACAAATCCCACAAAAGCAAGTCCACCATTCATCCTGGATCTACCAAGATGTATCAAGATTTAAAAAGGAGTTTTTGGTGGCCAGGCATGAAGAAAGATGTTGTTGGTTATGTGGAGCAGTGTGGTGTATGTCAGCAAGTAAAGATAGAACACAAAAGACCCAGTGGTATGTTGCAACCGTTAGATGTTCCTATATGGAAATGGGAAAATATATCTATGGATTTCATTGTGGGACTACCTCGTGTTTTAGGTGGTTATGATTCCATTTGGGTGATTGTTGATCGTTTGACAAAGTCTTCACATTTCCTACCTATGAAAACCACTCATAAGGTACCTCATCTAGCTCGACTCTTTGTAGCAAAAATTGTAAGGTTGCATGGTATGCCATCTAGCATTTTATCGGGAAATGGGAACGGAATTGAATTTAAGTACTTTGAATCATCCTCAGACTAGTGGACAAACTGAGAGAACCATCTAAACCATTGAGGATATGTTGAGAGTTTGTATTCTAGAAAGTGGTGGAAGTTTGAAGGATCACTTATCGTTGATAGAATTTGCGTATAACAACAGTTACCACTCAAGTATAGGCATGGAACCATATGAAGCATTATATGGAAGAAAATGTCGTTCGCCTTTGTGTTGGTCATAAGTTGGTGAAAAAGGAACTCTTGGACCGGAAATAATTCAAAAGACAACAGAGAAAATTAAATGTAAGTATCAAATGCGCCTAAGAGGGGGGTGAATTAGGTGTTTAAAAAATTATCGGTTTTTATGAATACTTGAACAATATTTGTTGGTTTGGTGAATGGAAGTATGTGAGGATTCTTTCTTTTTTTGGTTAAGGTATTTATGAAAGCGATAAATGCTAAATATTAAAGAGCACAAGGATATATCCTGGTCCCCCTCACAGATCGAGAGTACTCCAGTCCCCTTACAACATGCAAGAGATTTCACTATAGTTAGAATTATTGTACAGCCTATTCACACCAATTGTGAAGCCTACTATCTAACATATATGGAGACCAAAGGCTCTTAAAACCTTTAAGGTCTAACAACACTATGTGCAAGAAGAACAATCCTCTTCAATGCACAACTTACTTCCAACAATCCTGGACAGCAAGAAAACAATAAGTATGTTTGAATTTTTACAAGAGATTTTGAAGTTGTAGCACACTATATCAATCTTGGATTGATCTTCTTCTTCAAGCAAAACAATTCTCAATAATGGATGCAAGTGTTCACAATAGTGTGAAACTTACAACAACTTTTCAATGAAAAATAAGTATGAAAGTCTCACAAAATATTTGATGTAGAACGCTTGAGAATATTTGAAAATTTGAGAGTTTTTGAATGTAGAAAAGTTAATTGAAGAAGGTGTGTAATTCTGAAAATTTTCCAGTATTTATATGATCTAAAACACCTTTACAAAAGTGTATAATCATATGAAAAGTTGCCATGATTCCATGTAAAGGTTCCATAAAAAATTTGCCCAAAATGTAAATGTATTTTTCACACTGGTTCAAGGGAAACCGGTTCCCACCTGGGAGAACCTGGTTCCTGCTGAACCAACGTTAAATTTTTTTTGAAAATTACAAAGGGAACGGTTCCCAGCTGGGAGAACCCGGGTTCCCCATACAAAATCTAGGGGCGTGTTATTTTGAAAATTGGGTAACCGGGTTCCCATATGGGGTAACCGATTCCCAGTGCATTTTTTTCTCAAAATTTGTTTTTCAAATGTGTTCTAACTTAATTTTGATATGTAAAATATTTTTAGCATTTTTTATGGATGCATGGATTATTTTGTGAACACTTGTATGCATATAGTGAGATTGAATGCATAACCTTGACATTTTATTTTTGATTCACAAAGATTCTTCAAGACTTGATTATGATAATTTGAGCCATTACTTTTTGTCATCAAAGTCTTCATTGTTTATTGTCTTCATCAAAACACATTAGGAGGCAAGCTTGATATTGCATCTTGATTTCACATTCTCCCCCTTTTTGATGATGACAACCTTTGTTTGAAAATAAAACAATTTTGTTTTCTCCAACAATTGAAGCTATTTGAAGTTATATAGAGACTCCCCCTAAATCAAAGCTCCCCCTTGATTTATGAATTGGAGACCACTTGAAAAAATTGAAGGTGCATGTTTGCTACAAATTGTTGTTAGAGAAACACATGTATATACATATCTTCTCCCTTTGTCATTAGCAAAAGGAATGAGAAAAAGAATAAAAGTATGAAATGTAAAGGAGTGATATGCAAGTTAATAGATAAAAAAGAACACACAATTAACACATTAACTTAACATAAGTTAGGATGTCTTAAACACATGACAAAATTATAACAATTATAGCAAGTGCCTAAACATAACATCAAAGTTGAAAACATTGTCTAAAACAAAAGAAAGTAACATAAAAAGAAACATAAGTCATAAGTGAAAAAGATTAAGTCATTCATCCATATCTTCATCATCGCCTTCCTCTTGATCATCTCCATCACCAACTTCATCATCTTCATCTTCATCATTTCCAATGGCTTGGTTTCTTTGTGCTTTGATGAGTTCTCGCATTGGCGCCGTAAAAGTGCATGCTCAACTGGTTCTCTATATGGTTATTGGCAATGGTGGTTTCTATGGAACACATCTTGTTAAACAAAAGTTCTAACGTATATCCACCTTCCGAACCCGAGGAGGAGCGCTTAGATCTTCCTTATAATGAAATCTACCTTCGAGATCCAAGACAATACCAAGATTCTTTAGGCATTTCTAACATTTACTTCATGGTCTTTCTCGTTATCATTATTTTTGGTTCTCTCAAAGAAACACCAGATGCTCAATGATCCTAGAGATTGGTCTAGCATATGGTAGACCACCACTTAATTGAACAAGGTGATTCATATGATGCAACATAGTGAGGGCCCAATTTATCGAAATCCCTTGGTTCAAAGCATAGAGCACTTGAAGTACAAATTCATTGATACGGGAGTGATTGGAATTCTTAGGAAGCAAAATATAAGCAATAAGATAATGTAGCATCCTATCACTAATAGATAAATTTGATCCAAACATGTGTAGCTTAGAGGCGTTTTGTTTCCTAACACTAGCCCGTTGAGATTCTCGACAAAAGTCCAAAAATACTTCAATCTTATTATAAGATTCCCATTCCTCTGGTATAGAGCCTTGAACAAGAACCAAGCCTTCATAGGGAACCTTTAAACACTTTCCAAAAGACTCAATATCCATGCAAATATCTTTGTTTAGAACAGAGGAGGTTAACACAAATTCATCATTCTCATTAGTAACTAAGGACATGTTTTGGTAAAATTCCTTAACCAAATCAGGATATATGTACCCACGCTCACTCACAAACAAATCCAACTTAGCAGAATTCTAGCAGGAAATGGAAGCTATGAACAGAAAAGCAAAATGTTACCATACTTTGCTCTGTAATAAAGCTCTATTCGAATATTGAAAGTGAGTCTCCTACTCTTGAGTGTAGGACGATTTGCTTCATTGTGGTCATCAATGGATTCACCAACCTTTGTTTGCCCTTAGCCCCTAGTTGCTCTTGAAGCCATAGATGGATATGGAGCTTTTTGAAGTTTAGGGTTTGAAAGAGGATTTTCGGATTTGGGGTTAGAGAGGAAGTTTGTGATGAGATATGGGAGAAGGAAGGTTGATATGGAGTTATGATGTAGTGGGTGTTGATGGAGGCGAGTGATGTTGATGGAGGAGAGAGTGGAGGTTGAAGAAGATGTTGGAGTGAAGAGTGAAAAGCTTATGACTTTAGTTAAAAATCACTTATCAATATGTTATAAAATAAGAATAACAAGAAAATTTTATAAAGAAAACGAGTAAAAAGGCTTCTGGACGCAGCGATAATCGGTTCCCATGTGGGGGTAACCGGTTACCAGTCAATAAAATTGCTTTCTGGAACGAAAAAACAGCGTGGGAACCGGTTTCTCCATATGGGTAACCGGGTTCCCCTGAAAGAAAACAGAAAATATTTTTATTTTTTGCAAAAGTTACAGTATGCAATCGATAGTGAAAAATGTTAAAAATGCTACTTTAAGTGCATGTGAGGGTTTAAAAACATATATACTTTAACATTTAAGTATACTAAACATGAAACACACATATTTTAATACATTTATGCACATGAAACACATATAAGAAGGAGTAGAAGAAGATATGCATTTGATAAAATTTTAAAAAATAATAAAATGTGCACCTTAATTGAAGTTGAATATTTCATGTATCACTTTCATCCAAAATTCCAAGTTCTCTTCGAATTTTATAAAATGGTTCACGAGCAAACGGCTTTGTAAAAATATCTACGAGTTGCTTATGAGTATCCACAAAAGTGACTTCGACATCTCCTTGAAGTACATGATCACAAAGAAAATGATGTCGAATGTCGATGTGTTTGGTTCTTGAATGCATGACCGGATTTTTTGTAATGTTGATTGCACTTGTGTTATCGCATCGAAGAGGAATGCATCCGAGATCAAGTCCGTAGTCACGAAGTTGTTGCTTAAGCCAAAGAATTTGTGCACAACAACTAGCTACTGCTATGTACTCCGCTTCAGCCGTGCTAAGAGCAACACATGCTTGTTTTTTACAAGCCCATGAAACTAATGCATTTCCAAGAATGTCACACGTACCACTTATGCTTTTTCGATCAATTTTACAACCTGCATAATCTGTGCCAGAATAACCAATTAAATTGCAAATACTACCTTTTGGATACCATAAGTCGACATTGGTTGTTCCTTTGAGATACTTCATGACTCGCTTGACCGCCATTAGATGAGATTCTTTTGGATTTGCTTGAAAGCGAGCACAAATACAAACACTAAACATTATGTCGACAACTTACATCAAATATAATAAAGAACCAATCATACCTCGATACTTTGTGATATCAATTGGAATATCGGATTCATCTTGATCAACATATGTACTGGAGCCCATTGGAGTATTCATCACTTTGCAATTATCCATATCAAATCTTTTCAACAATCTTTGCAATACTTGGATTGGTTGATGATGATTCCATCTTTTAGTTGCTTAATATGTAGTCCAAGAAAGTAATTCATCTTACCCATCATGGACATCTCGAATTCTCCTTGCATCATCAATGAAAATTCTTCACACATTTCTTTGTTAGTCGATCCAAAAAATGATATCATCAACATAGACTTGAACCAATAAAGTGTTACTTTTGATTTTCTTAATGAATAAAGTTTTATCAACCTTACCCTTTTCAAAACCTTTTTCACACAAAAAATTGCTAAGCCTATCATACCATGCTCTTGGTGCTTGCTTTAAGCCATAAAGAGCCTTTCTCAACTTAAAGACATGTGAAGGATTTTTGAAGTCTTCAAATCCCAGGGGTTGTTTGACATAGACTTCTTCATTGATGTAGCCATTCAAGAATGCTCTTTTGACATCCATTTGATAAAGCTAAAAATTTAATGAACAAGCATAAGCAAGTAAAAGACGAATAACTTCTAACCTTGCAACAGGAGCAAATGTTTCTTCAAAGTCGATTGCTTCTTCTTGATTGTAACCTTGAGCCACCAACCTAGCTTTGTTTCGAACAATTATACCATTCTCATCAATTTTGTTTTTAAACACCCATCGGGTACCTATGATGTGTTTATCACTTGGCCTAGGAACAAGTTCCCAAACTTGATTTCTCTCAAATTGATTTAATTCTTCTTGCATTGCAATTATCCATTGATCGTCTCCTAAGGCTTCATCAACTTTGGAGGGTTCAATTTGAGAAACAAACGCCATGTTTAAGCAAGCATCTTTGAGATTTAATCTTGTTGTAACTCCATGGCTAATATCACCAATGATTTTGTCAATAGGATGGTCTCTATGAGTTCTCCATTCTTTGGGTAGATCATTGATATTTGAATCTTGTTGTGGTACTCCTTGTTGATGTTCCGGTTGATTCACATTTTGATCATTTGAAATTTCTTCCGAGGGTAAATCTATAATATCATCATCACACACAACTATTTCCTCCTTAGAGGTGTTAGTTTCATCAAAAGAGACATGCATAGATTCTTTAATAGTTAAAGTTATTTTATTATAAATTCTATATGTTTTACTAGAAAGTGAATAACCAAGAAATATACCTTCATCGGATTTCTCGTCAAACTTACCGAGATTGTCTTTGTCTTTGTTGAGGACAAAGCATTTGCATCCAAAGATATGAAAGTAAGCAATGTTTGGCTTTCTTCCTTTGAAGAGTTCATATGGAGTCTTTTTCAAGATAGGTCTAATGATAAATTGATTTCCAACATAACATGCCGTACTAACCGCATCCGCCCAAAAATACTTTGGTAGATTTGCATCACTAAGCATCGTTCTTGCAAGTTCCACTAGAAACCTATTATTTTTTTCAACTACTCCATTTTGTTGTGGAGTTCTTGGTGTTGAAAAATTATGAGAGATACCATGTTCTTCACAAAATTCTTCAAATGATGCATTTTGGAATTCTCCACCATGGTCACTTCTTATGGATACAATCTTTAGTGATTTTTCATTTTGAATTTGCTTTGCATACTTCTTAAAGGCTTTGAAAGCATCACTTTTCTGCACAAGAAACAAAGTCCAAGAATATCTAGAAAAATCATCAACAATAACTAAAGCGTATACATTACCTCCAAGCTTCTTGTTCTTGATGGACCAAATAAATCCATGTGCAACAATTGTAGTGCCCTTGTAGTGGACACCACATCCTTAGATTTGAAAGTTGATTTTGTTTGTTTTCCTTTTGACAAGCATCACATAATTTATCTTTGACAAAATTTATCTTTGGTAAGCCAACAACAAGATCATGTTTGGTTAATTTATTTAAGTGCTCCATATGAATATGGGCTTCCTTTATGCTATAACCATGATTCATTATTGTTTACCATGAGACATTTTACTTTCAAAGATAAATCGTCTAAGGAAATCATAAAAATATTATTAATTATTTTACCTTTGAGTTTTACCTCATTGGTGACTTCATCAATAATTAAGCATTCATCTTTAGTAAATTTGATCTTGAATTCTTTGTCACAAAGTTGGCTAATGCTAAGAAGATTGTGCTTTAGTCCTTCAACATAAAAAAACATATTCAATGGATGTGAAAGGTGGTGCACCAACTTTGCCTTTTCCAAGAATTCTTCCCTTGTTGTTATCTCCATAAGTGACATACCCTTGGCCTTTAAGACTAGATTTGAAAATGGTTTATGTCACTTCATATGCTTGGAACAACCACTACCAATATACCATAAATTTGAAGTGGTTTTCAAGCACACCTACAAAACAAATTAAGTTTTGTTAGGTACCCAAATTGCTTTGGGTCCTTCATAATTAGTACCTTTCTTTATCCACACATAATGCTCACTTGGAACACTAAAGTTTCTTACATAGCAAGCATTAGGTGTGTGGCCTTTAATACCACAATAAAAATAAGTAGGTTCAAAATTACTTCTATATCTAGGAGGATAAGATTTATTCTTAACAACTCTTTTCTTTTTAGGATAATGATGAACTACTTTAGGATTGTTCACTTTCTCTTGGATTGGTTGGTTATTAGCCTTAACAAAGATAGTTTTGTTAGAACTTGGTTGAGAAAATTTTGAAAAACCAAGTCCATTTTTATCTTTGTGTGCTCAAAACATTTTCCAATCCAACTTGTCCTTTTTCATACCTTTCTAGGACTCTTTTTAATTGAACAATTTGGAAAGAAAGTGATTCACAATTATTGCATACAAAATTCTATTTTTGATCACTAATCATCTTTTCTTTTTCACCTTTATGTTCTTTTTCAATAGTTTCCACTTTTTCTTCTAAAGATGAAATTATTTTCTTTTGAGATGAAATAGTTCTATATAGAATTTTTCATTAATTTAATAATTCATCTATAGCACCTTGTACACCATTATCATAAAGAGAGTTATCATAACTAACCTTGCCTTCTTCATCATCGGAATGGTGTGAAGCCATCAATGCTACATTTGCACTTTCGTCAATATTTGAATCGGATGAAGAGCTTATCTCATTATCTTCCCATGCAACATAAGCCCTTTTTTTAACTCCTTTTTTCCTTTGAATCCATTTTTCTTGGAGAGTTTTGGATAATCCGCTTTATAGCTTCCACATTCATAACATGTGACATCTTGTGTTGATGTGGAGGCTTTTATCTTTATGCTTATAAAATTTCTTTCTATTGACAAAGTTAGCATTATTAAGATTATTTTTATGACCAAAATATTTTCCTAACCTTTTTACAAGAAGCAAGAAGTTTTCATCTTCCTCCGATGCATCTTTATCTTGACTTTCTTTTGAATCAACTTTCAAAGCAATGCCTTTGGATTTCTTCTCATGATTCTCATGTTTTCAAGCCTTCCAAGTTTCGCTTCATATTCTTGAAGCTTTCAATAATGTTGGAAGTCATAGTTGCTAGGCTTTTCTTTTCGATATTATCACTTTTGGTTGCCATTCCTAGTTAAATACCTAAGCACTTTAAGATTTAATTCATCGTTAGTTAAAGTCTTACCAAGCGCCTTCAAGTGATTTGTCAAGTGAACGAATCTCTTTGTAAGTCAAGGATGGATTCTCGGAAGCATTCGAATAATTCATATTATTGACTCAAAGTGTTCAATCTAGATCTTTTAACTTATGGTTCCTTCATGAGTTTCTACAAGAGTGCCCCAAATTTCCTTTGTCATTGTACATGCGGATACCGAGAGAATTCATCCATACTAAGAGCACTTTGGAGAATATTGATTGCCTTTTTGTCAAAGAGAACTTTTTTCTTGTCATCTTCATTCCATGATACTTTAGGCTTTGATGATCCAACACCATTGACAACACAAACCGGAGCAAATGGACCATTCTCAACAACATCCCATACTTCTTCTCCTTGCGCTTCAAGATGAGCCTTCATGCGAATTTTCCAAAAGTCAAAGTATTCACCACAAAACAATGGAGGCTTATTGTTACTACCACCATCTTTGAAAACCGAATTTTGATTTTCGGAAGCCATTCTGAATCTTTAGAAACAAGTTACCTATAACTTGCTCTGGTACCAATTGTAAGTATCAGATGCACCTAAGAGGGGGGGGGGGTGAATTAGGTGTTTAAAAAATTATCGGTTTTTATGAATACTTGAAACAATATTTGTTGGTTTGGTGAATGGAAGTCTGTGAGGATTCTTTTTTTTTGTTAAGGTATTTATGAAAGCGATAAATGCTGAAAAGTAAAGAATACAAGGATATATCCTAGTTCCCCTCACATATCGAGAGTACTTCAGTCCCCTTACAACATGCAAGAGATTTCACTATAGTTAGAATTATTGTACAGCCTATTCACACCAATTGTGAAGCCTACTATCTAACCTATAGGGAGACCAAAGGCTCTTAAAACCTTTAAGGTCTAACAACGCTATGTGCAAGAAGAACAATCCTCTTCAATGCACAACTTACTTCCAACAATCCTGGACAGCAAGAAAATAATAAGTATGTTTGAATTTTTACAAGAGATTTTGAAGTTGTAGCACACTAATCAATCTTGGATTGATCTTCTTCTTCAAGCAAAACAATTCTCAATAATGGATGCAAGTGTTCACAATAGTATGAAACTTACAATAACTTTTAATGAAAAATAAGTATGAAAGTCTCACAAAATATTTGATGTAGAAAACTTGAGAATATTTGAAAATTTGAGAGTTTTGAATGTAGAAAAGTTAATTGAAGAAGGTGTGTAATTCTAAAATTTTCCAGATTTATATGATCTAAAACACCTTTACAAAAGTGTATAATCATATGAAAAGTTGTATGATTCCATGTAAAGGTTCCATAAAAATATGCCCAAAATGTAAATGTATTTTTCACACTAGTTCGGGAAGCTGTTTCCACTGGGAGAACCTGCCTCGCTGAACCAACATTAAATTTTTTTGAAAATTACAAAGGGGAACCGGTTTCACTGGAGAACCCGGTTACCCATACAAAATCCACGGTGTGTTATTTTGAAAATTGGGTAACTGGTTCCTATATAACCGTTCCCAGGCATTTTTCTCAAAATTTGTTTTTCAAATGTGTTCTAACTTAATTTTGATATGTAAAATATTTTTACCATTTTTATGGATGCATGGATTATTTTGTGAACACTTGTATGCATATAGTGAGATTGAATGCATAACCTTGACATTTTATTTTTGATTCACAAATATTCTTCAAGACTTGATTATGATAATTTGAGCCATTACTTTTTGCCATCAAAGTCTTCATTGTTTATTGTCTTCATCAAAACACTTTAGGAGGCAAGCTTGATATTGCATCTTGATTTCACATTAAAGAGATTCGATTAAAGATGAAGAAAGCTCAGGACCGTCAAAAGAGTTATGCAGAAAAGAGGAGGAGGCCCTTGAGTTTTGAAGAGGGTGATCATGTGTACTTGAAAGTGACTCCGAAGCTTAGATTGAAAGGACCATTTAAAGTTCAGAAGCTCAGTCCGAGGTATGTGGGACCGTATCAAATCATGATATTTTAAATTCTACTTATCTATATTCCGCAAGAGAGTAAAACTTGAAGCACATACAAAATTTTATCAATCATAGGTAACTCACGAAGAAATAAGATTCTTATCTACCTAAGATAACTCTCTCTCTCTCTCTCTCTCTCTCACACACATACCCACACAACACACACATCTTAGTTGTATAATATGAATGATTTGACGTGTGTTCTGTCATTAGATATAGGGGCAAAACCAATACCTAAATGTCATGAAGCCCTTAATGGTATTGATTTAAAGACATGGAAAAATTTCAAGTTAATAACTGAAAAATATAAAAGAAACAAATGAGAAGTTGTAAAATTAAGAGTAACTGAGAGTAACTCTAATTTTTCTATCACTCAAACGAGTCATTTGACAAGCACAAGAGGTTCCAATTTGTTATTATTGCTATATATATATATATATATATATATATATATATGGCTAATATTTCACTAAACCTTATTTATTGTTAACTTCCCCCTAAATCTATTCTCTTTAATTATTTTAATTAATTATAAAGTTTTAGAAAGTTAAGGGGTTAGTGGAGAACATTTTTTATGGAGAATTAACTAATTAATTAATTAATTATTATTTAATTAATAGAAGAATTTTACATGAGATGATTTGAAGAGGTGAATTTAGAGAAAATTATTATTATATTTATTATTTATATTAATTGATAAAAAGATTGGACGGAAGATTTTGATGGGAAAAAGTTATAAGATTATAATATTTTGCTGATAAGAAGTTATAGGGTTATAATTTATTATGATTAGGTGAGTAGTTCAAAGGTTGATAATATTTTTTTTATAAATATTGAAAGACAAATCATAAATTGTATGATTATATAATTAGAACAAACAATTTCTTAAAAATGTAAATGTATCTTTATATAATTTTAAGAAACTTTCTTTTATTAATTTTTTAATAAATTTAAGATAATATGAATAAATAATTGTAAGAATTAAATTATGTAAAATTTATAACTTTATTAACATGTTAATGGAGAAACTAACGGAAGAAGTTACAAAAATAATTTATATCAAAAATATGTTAATGGTAAATGAATTATTAAAATTAATTTATAGTTATGTAAAGATAAGTGTAATCTTTGAAATAAAAAACGCGGAGAAACCATGGCGATTTAGGGCGATACCTAAGCAACACGCCGCCGGTATTTGTACCTGTGGCGCCAGAGTTTTCTATGCAACGTCGCAATGGTTCAGAGGAGGGGGGTTGGAGTCTTAGTAGAAGAAGAGCCTTTCATGGCTTGAATCCTAGATGGGATACTTTCCCGCAGAACGCTCGTGGATGGAGCAGGAGAACTGTGTAACTTTGATTTATTTCACTTTGTTCCCGAACAAATGTTCTACTAAGGAATTCCGTGAGCTATTTGGGAAATTTTGTAATGTCATCGAAATCGCGGTGGCTCCGAGGAGAAATAATTTGGGTTAGAAGTTTTGGTTTGCAAGATTCAAAGAGGTTGACGATGCGAAGTTCTTAGCAGTGAAACTGGATAACATCCTTGTGGACGGGAAGAAGATTCATGCGAATCTTCCGAGATTCGAAAGGAGAGGAAAATATGCTTTGGGCTATTCTGGTAAAGGAAAGGGGGTTTCATACAATGTTTATGTTTCCGGAAAGTAGGGTGGGTTTTCAAGAAGGGAAAGAGAAATTCATTTCAGGAGGGAAGCAATTTCTTATGCCGATGCTCTTTTGAATAGACCGGAGTCGCAGGTGGTGCAAAGGGCTCAATTTTCGTTCAAATCCATGGATGAAGATAGCAAGGCAAAATTGGGTGTGCTTAAGGTGTCTAGTTCGGGAAGAAGAGTTCAAGATTAGCTTGACAGGGAGGGTTGCTTCAATGTTAGAGCCTCGTTGTTTGAGCCACGCTTAGTGGTTCTGAAGAACTCTGAATGGGCGCTATAAATTTATGTTGAAGATGAAAAGAATTGTCGAACATTTGGTTTTCTGAGGCGAAGGAATGAAGCTTAAATGCCATTTCAAAGTTCAGAGTGGCAAATATTATAGTTTTCAGGATTCCCTGCTTAGTATGGAGAGGAATTTTTTGAAAGTTTGGGAATTGCTTAGGAAAGTTTCTTCACGCTGATTTAAATGACGCGGAGGGTCTGATTTTGAATCACCAGATTTCTATTTTGATTCCAATTGACATTGTTTTTCAAATTTTGATGGTGGAGATCGACGGTATCAACTTCTCTCTTCTTTAGTATAGGAGGAGGATTGTCGTAATTGCTATCGGAGAGGTAATTTTATTCTCAAATTATCGCTTTGAATCTTTGAATCGATCAATTTGGAAGAAGTTTGGTCAATTCACCGATGAAATTGAATCGAAGATGAGGTTAGATCGAGGAGAATTTCCATTAGGGCAATATGCCCAACAACCCCATTTCGAGGGTTCAATTGTTGTTTTTAACACCAACTGAACCCTTTTGCGCAGCTCGATGATTCAAATGAGGTTAGATGAAGTTGGCAGCATGCGTCTCGCTTGATAAGGCCATTCTTCTATCCGTAAATATGGATGCTACCCAAAATTCGTCCGAATTCCCTATCCTGGTTTGCCTTCACCTATGACACGCTCGTGGATTGGAGTTAGAGGTAGTTCTATTCGAAAAGTCATGCATAAGCAACCGAGATTTCGGCCAGGCCGGACATAGGGGGAGTTTTCAGCCGTAATAAGTCCAAGAAGAAAGTAAGGAAGAATTTCCAAAAGTCTAAGGGGGAAGAATAAGGGAGTGATTATTTGTCAAGGCAGTTTGGTTTCCGATCCGGGAGTAGGGAAGATGGATGAATCCATTTCTAGTGAATTTGAAGGTGGGCCAAAATCGTGTGGGTTGTGGTGTTAAGGGAAAGCTCGCTTGATGAGGGTTCCGACGAGGCAGATGTTATCGGTTCCAATAATTCAAAACAATGTAATCTTTTGGAAAGCTATAATGGAGGAAAGCTTTGGGAGGCAATAGAGAAGTTAAGGGTTAAGGGGGAGGATTCTAACAAAAACTTGGTATCGAAGATAGCGGAGATGGAAAAAGTGGATATAAAGAGAAAGTTGAAATCAAAGGGGTGCTCTAATGGTCGGAAATGATCATTGGTTCTTTGAATATTAGGGGGGGAGGTAATCCTTTGAAAAGGAGAAGGATTAGCTCAATCATAAAGAAAGGCGAAGTGGATCTTTTCATGATTCAAGAATTTAAATTGGCGAATATCAAGGAGGATTTAGTTAGAACCTTGTGGAGGAATTCGAATATAGGGTACTCCTATTCGGATTCAAGTGGTTCATCGAGGGTTAATCACTCTTGGAAAGAAGAGTGGTGGAAGTAATTCATAGCTTCAAAGGGAAGGTTACGTGGAAATTAAATTTGTTTGGAAGAGTCATATGTACTATGTCATTAATGTTTATTCCTCTTGTAACATCATTCAAAAGAAAGATCTTTGGAAGAAATTTTTGGAGTTGATGGAGGTTAACAAAGATGGAGAATGGATAATAGGAGCAGATTTTAATGCCATGAAACATAGAAGGGAGAGAAAGGGTAGAGCGTTACATGTCAATAACGGGGAGATTCAACTTTTTGAGGATTTCATAGAGGCAAGTGCATTGATTGATATTCATTCAAAGGGAAGAAATTTTCTTGGAATAATGGGGATGGTTGCTCGATGAGTCTCATTGATCGTTTTCTTGTATCGGGCACGATTGTGAATAGATGGAATGTCATTGGGCAATTGATTGGGTCTTTTTTGGTTGGCCACAATTTGGTCAATTTGGATAGGGAGGAATGACATCTGTTTTCAAGAAGATAGGTGGAATGTGGATAATACGATATGGAGTAGTGAAGCAACTCGATTTTCAAAAAAAATTTAAATGAATTTTCAAAACAATGAAATCGCCACCTAATTTTATTTGTTCTAAAAAGAACGGGAAAATATAGATAAAACCTACAAAAATCGGATAAGGCGGTCTACATGACCAAAAAGGATGGATTCGGGAGTCGGTTACGCAAGGGGAAGGTATTAGCACCCCTTACGTCCATCGTACTCGATGGGACCCGTTTAGTTCGTGCATGTTTGTGTGTTTAAAGTAAAAATGCTATCTTCTAATTAATGATCAAGAAATAAGAAAGAAGAAAACGGGGTTCGTTTATTATTATTTTGAGTTTGACACGCTTTGAAATCGCGCCTCACGATTCCCTCGCAATGGGAAAGTCAAACCCGTAGTTCTTGTTGAAAATGTTTGAATTGGTTGTGTCGATTTTAGAAGAAAATGTTTTGTTTTTTTTATGACCGTATGAGCGGAAAAGGAATTTGAATGGGTTGAGTTGATTTTAGTTGTGGATGACGAGTACCAAAATGTTGGGCTATCCTCTAACGATTCAATACTCGAGATTGGTGATTGAGGTCAACCGATCATCTCTCATCCAAAATCTTTATTATGAAAAGAGTGAGGTGAAACAAAGTTCACTTTTATTATGTATGGAATAAAGTATTTAAGTCATTGGGTTACCTCTAATGGCCCAAATATTTACATTTTAATTAAATTGTCGGGCTAACCTCTAACAATTTAATTAAATACCATAGCACTATGTTTTTTTGTTTTGTAGAAAAATTGATTTAAAGAAAACAAGTTCAATTAATTATTTTAATTTGAAAGTGTTTTAGGGGGTTATTAGGAAAACAAGCGAGCCCATACAAAGTGGCTTTATGTAGGCTCCTAAAAGTGGTACTAGCGTGACACTAGTATTCTAAACGACCGATTGGAACAATCGATCGAATAGTTGTCGCTGTAGAAAAGCCCAGGACCAAACTATGAATGTGTGCAGGTGTGCATTGTGTATGTTTACCTGTTCATTGATGAGGAGCCCAAGAGGAGGCTATGTGTTCTAATATGATAAACGCATAATTAAACGATAATTAGAACACACGAGGAAATAAATCCTAAACTATTACAACCAAATCGAATTAGTTTGAATAAATAAAAGCTTTCATGCGTTGAAAGAATTGAGCTCCGAGTAGTCTTCAAGATCGGATAAGGCTTGATGCATCGGATGGATACCAAATGAAGATCCCTACATCACTCAAAATACAAACAAAAACTATGCGAAGAATAGATATATTTGCATTCAAAATCATTCGAAGGTTGAATTAAATTCCAAATTCGAAATCATAACACAAGAATAATAATTACAATATGATTTGATTTACAAAATGAACCAAATAAAATATATAAATAAAAGTAGTATAATTGTATTTACAATACTAAATATAAAATAGAAATACTATATAATTGTATTTACAATACTAAAAATACATAACTAAATATTATATTGAAGTAGTAGAATAATTATAATAAAAAATGTAAATGGAGAAAAATATATATATATATATATATATATATATATATATATATATATATATATATATATATATTCCATGATGGAATGATGTTTGAACTACTCTTGAATGCCTTCACAAGTAACAAACATGTTAGTAGCATAGTGGGATAAAATCGAAATGAGATAAAATGGACTATGTACATGGATGGATGAATTTACAAATAAGAAACAAGAAAATAGGCTAGTATTCAATGTACATATTAAAATTCAGCACTACATACATTGTTCCAATCACATTTAAACTCAAGTATACACAACGGTATACATGCTTTTCCGATCATAGAGAAAACAAGGATCAAAAATTCAAATTGAAACATGAAAACTCGAATTCAAAGCAAACTCTATGCTCTTAAACATGATTCCGGGCAGCAACTATGCTATCTCAAAAAACACTCTAAATATCGATCAAAGACCACATGAGTTCAAAGGCAACTTGCATTATCAAACACTTACCAACCCGGGCAGCCGCTACACTAATCCAATGACGCACACATATTCATTTGAAATGCTCAGTTACGAACAATAAACAACAATGATGTCAATATTCAAATCAAATTGCACAAATATCATAATCGAATGCTTCAATATAGCTAGCAAACTTACACAATTCAGCTCGAATGAAAAACGGTGTCGATATGGGTGGTATTATCTTAGTTGATATGAACTAAAACATGAAAGCAACCTCATCGGATATTGTCACAACAAAAACAATGGTATCATCCAAATTCAACACCGGATCAATAACATCTTAAAGCTAGCTGCATTTAACAGTATCGGGCCAATCCAATGTATTATACTATCACACCAATTTTCGGAGAATTCAACACGGCATTATAGTTCAATTCGATTAACTAAAACGGTATCAAACTAGATATCACAGCATAACAACCTCTTGCAGACTTAAATTCGAAATAAGTAAATTACAAGCATGGTAGCATAACAGTTTAACCATTCTGAACTCAAGAGATTAACGGCAAGATCTAAAACCAATAGCATACCATATGAACAGTTCTAATTCACCATATTAACATAAACACAAACTGTTTTTTCCAGAAGTTATCACAGCAAGATAGTTAACCGAAGGTTTCATCCTATCAACAGAATATCACAGAGCTCTAATTAAATTCTTACCGATTTGGAGCTGGACAACGGGAATCGATGATCTGGTTGTTTGAGGATTGAGGTATCCCGAAAGTTGATGAAAGGAACTCGACGGATGCTCCGATTTGAAATCAAAAGCAGATGATGAGCAGAACAGAGGAAAGTTGCGACAGGGTGCCACCGGTGGATGGATGACGGCGGTTGGATGTGAGAAGCAGAGGTGTATTCGGCGACGGAAGGCGAGATGCGAAGGAAGTTGCTGTTCGCTTGACTCAGTGAACTCGGAACTGGTTTGTATGAGCTGTAGTTTCACATGGTCTGAAGGTTGAGGTTTGATACGTAGGAGGCTGGAGAAGATGAAAGGCGGCTGGCTGTTTGAAGATGGGAAGGAGATGTTGGGTTCGTGGCTGGAGTAAAGGCTACGGTGAAGGGAGTAGTAGAAGGGTGAAGGAGACGACGGACAGAGGGTAGCGGCGATGAATGGGGTGTAGTGTTTAGAAGGAAGCTATGGAGGATGGGGGTTTACGGCTAGGGTTTCTCTGTTGGAGGGTGTGAAGGGAGTTAACGGCGTCGGGGAGGAGACGGTGAAGGTTGTTCGGTGAAGGCAGTGGTGGCTGAGATTGGAACGGCGACAGGTGTTTAGGTGAAGGAGAGATGAGTGGAGTTATGGAGTGGGTGAGTGATGACTGAAGGTGGACAGAGACGGAGAGATTACGGGTTTGAATGGAGGGAGGTACAGGATGGGGAGGCGGAGAGTTGAAAGGAAGTGAAGATGGTGCTGTTCTGGAAAATGAAGGCCTAGAGGGACGGATTAGTGCTGAAGATAAAGTAAAGGAAGGGGGTTTTCGTTGAGGGATGAAGCGGCTGGGAGGTAGTAGGGAGATGAAGGTTTATGATGGAAGGTTGAGAGGACAGTGGAGTATGTACAGAGACGAGGGTGACAACGGTGGAGGTCGCGGCTGGGAGAGACAACGGCGTAGAGATGAAGTGAGGTTTAGGCGAAGGTGAGGGTTTGGTGAAGATGATGAAGACAGATGGAGGTCGATGGGGTTTTTGAAAGCTGGCAATTAATTGTAAAACTTGTTTTGTTTTCCTGCCTCAGCCGCTTTTCCATTGATCCCCCTTGACAATAAATTATAACACATATATATATCCAATAGATTAGGGTTTAGTAATTTTTGATAATGCCTAAAATACCCTTCATGCTTAAATGGGCCATAAAATTGGGTTGGGTAAAATTAATAAGCCCAAAAGTATTTTGTTTGATTTTTTGAGATAAAAATTAGACACCTAAAATTATCAAAATGGTAAAAGTTCGCATAATAATTATCCGAAAAATTAGATGAGCATATTAAAATAAATCGGGTTTAATAGATTAAATAAAAATTATCGAAATAATTAAAATTGAAATAAAACGATAATAAAGAATACCTGATTTTAAAACACTTACGGTTAAAAACAAAACTTCGAAAATGTATCGAAAAATTAGAGAGATCACATTTTCATGATCCACGCGACACGTAGATTCATAAAGCAGTGAGTTAGAGGCGAAAACTTGAAATATTTTTCCCGCTAATTTTCGTACAGTGTCGAATCGCTTTTAACAGTCTGTTTGTAAAACCGAAATATTGATATCATCGACATATAAATAACTTAGCACAATACAAGAAACAGGTAAGGAGATAAAAATGAATGAAGTGGAATAACGGGTATTTCACAACTACAAAATGATGCAAATATCGATTTAAACTAACTTTTAGTCAATTTAAATACGACGAAATGATGCGTATGCAATGAGTGAATGACTGTTTAATGCAATGACCTAATGGAAGTGTATGCGGATGAATATGAAGCCTGAGCCAGATAAAATCGAGATAGAGGGCAAATTTTGGGTGCAATATGTTCCTATTTAATCGTCTTAAACCTGAAAGTGAAATTGGCGCTAGCCTTTTGAACTTTCAAGGTAGAAGAAGATTAAATACTAAAAGAACCCCAAAGATTTGCGCTCCGAAGAACAAGTAGAAATATTTATGCTTTTTTTTTAATTGGTTTTTTTTATACATTTTTTTTTACGTTATTTTTTGTAAAGGGTTTCGGTACGTCGAGAAACGAATGCGCTTAAATAAGCGACTTTGCAGACTAGAAATGAAAACTGATAGATCTTTGGAACGAGCATACTTGAATAAGTTGCTTCGCAGATCAAAATAAAACCAGACAGACCTTTGGAACGAGCATACTTTAATAAGTTGCTTCGTAGATCAAAAATGAGAACAGGCAGATCTTTGGAACGAGCATACTTCAATAAGTTGCTCGCATATCGTAAACGAAACCGATGCACCTTTGAACGAGCATACTTCAATAAGTTGCTTCAGATCGTAAAGGTAAGAACTCATAGATCTTTGGAACGAGCATACTTCAATAAGTTGCTCGCAGATAAAAATGAGAACAAAGCAGATCTTTGGAACGAGCATACTTCAATAAGTTGCTTCAGATCGTAAACGAAACCGCATGCACCTTTGGAACGAGCATACTCAATAAGTTGCTCGCAGATCGAAAGGTAAGAACTCATAGATCTTTGGAACGAGCATACTTCAATAAGTTGCATCGCAGATAAAAAATGAGAACAGGAAGATCTTTGGAACGCGCATACTTCAATAAGTTGCATCGCAGATCAAAAAGGTAAGAACTCATAGATCTTTGAACGCGCATACTTCAATAAGTTGCATCGCAGATCAAAAAGGTAAGAAAGAACTCATAGATCTTTGGAACGAGCATACTTCAATAAGTTGCATCGCAGATAAAAAATGAGAACAGGCAGATCTTTGGAACGAGCATACTTCAATAAGTTGCTTCGCAGATCAGAAACGAAACCAGACAGATCTTTGGAACGAGCATACTTCAATAAGTTGCTTCGCAGATCAGAAAGGTAAGAACTCATAGATCTTTGGAACGAGCATACTTCAATAAGTTGCTTCGCAAATCAAAAATGAGAACAAACGGGAGTATATGTCAGGTAAAGATATTAGACACACACAAGAAGGAGACCGACTGGAGCAGACTCACTGGGGAGAAGATATATGGAATGGTAGAATCGTCGATCGAAGACGAATTCACGGGGAAAAAAAGGCCAACCAAAAGAGACTCTAGCGAGGATTGCTAGGCTATGTCATTTCAAAGTTTGCAAATATGCAAGAAATACAATATCCCTCAGGCCAAAGGCGGGGTGTAATTCTTCAAGAGCGGCAATTATATGAATTACCACACACCAAGTATGGATACTCAAACAATTGAGAAGCAAGAAAGGTTAGACACCAACTCTTACTCGCACTCTAATGACAGAGGCAAACATGGGTAAGAATACCAAAATAAATAAAAAATTGCAAAAAGCAAGACGCTTGATAAATGAATTGAATTTGAATGATGTAGGAGACCGACACGGGGTCAAAAATGCAGATAACAACAACAAGAAGAATTTCTTGAGGGAACTCGATCGGGAATACCACTTGGGGATTTTTTTATTGAATGATCTTCGGAGACGCAAAAGGTTCTCGAGAAACACTTTAATCTGGCTTATGCTTAGATGCATGTTTGAGATTGATTATTTTTTAGCGTAATGCTCCATATCAATGGAAATGCTACGCGTTTTTTTTTTAGGATGCTATGCAATGCAATGATGCATGTTTTAATATTTCGTCTGGGACTATAGGAAATTGTGAGCTGCCGAGGAAACATCAACCATCCATGAATTGAATATAAATCATCTGGTTTTTATCAAAGAGATGATAGTCTAGACCCTGATAGGGGGATTGTAGAATAGAAGCATCAACTTTCAATGATCTACATCACTGGGGAAGTAACTCTTGGAGATTAACATTCATCTGGGATGACGATCATGTTGCATAGAGTTCCTGATTTCAATTAACTCTAGATTACGAGCACTTGCGTAAGAGAAGTCGACAATATCTTCTGGCACAAGTGAGCCTTTGAAAATGCTCTTGCTGGTGTAGACCGTTCTTTGCGATCTTCCGCGTCGTGGAAAGAATGATAACATCCAAGGGCACACATATGCCATAGATAACTCTTGTTGGAAAGAAAGAAGCTTTGTCAGCTGACCGATGCCCAGGCGCATGATGCCCTTTCATTCTAAAACCTTTGGATAACAAAAATCTGCAAAATGTGAAACTCTGCAATGATGATTACTATATGCAATGTGTCGAAGCAAAGACAATCTGTTGGAACTCAAAGGATAGAATCCCGCCTTCTGACTTTCGTTGAAGGAAGCCAAGAACCAGGAATTAAATCCCGATCTCTGATGAAGATGACAATCCTGACTTGAGTTAGAGATAAAGATCCTGAACTTCTGATGGAGAAAATCCAACACAGACTTAGATCTCTGATGAGCTGAGGATGACGATCCTGATTTCCTGACATGCCATTCAAACTCAACGGTTATTAGCTTGCGCCTGGACTTGACCTGATTAATTATGAGGTGGAGGAATGCCCCTTCATAATGCTTTGCCCTGGTCTGTAGGGAATTTGAAGAAAATAGCCTCGAGAAAGGTTCCTGAGATCTGTACCATCAAGATAATCTGCCCCAATATTATAAACTTGGAAACATTGCCCCTGGATGACCAAAGGTAAAGATGGTTTCAAC
Source organism: Vicia sativa (assembly GCA_021764765.1). Classification (NCBI taxonomy): domain Eukaryota; kingdom Viridiplantae; phylum Streptophyta; class Magnoliopsida; order Fabales; family Fabaceae; genus Vicia; species Vicia sativa. The sequence continues at coordinate 21,832,001 of CM038797.1, forward strand.
CATGCTCAGATGAATGCCCCTGATTACTCATCACTTTGAGAGATTCTTCGAATCTCGACATAAATTCCCCAGATTGACTAAACTTTGAAGATATCACCTACTCAGGGTGATTAACTTACATCTTGAAAGTAGGCTACTTCACAACCTTACTTCTTGACTCGAACTGCTTTGTGATTAATCAAACACTTGAAGCAATATGTCCTTCAGGACAATCAAGCTTTCACATGGTGCTCATTATGCAAGATCGCTTGATGTTTAAGCACTTATCTATATGCAAAGAATGTTTTATTCTACGAATGATAATTCTAATGCAAAGTTCATGTTTGTCTTGAAGTTAAAGAAACTTTTATTGAAAAGATATCGAAACATTGATTTTTTTTGTAAAAGTTTGAGTGATACCAACTCAAATGTTTAGCAAGCCTCCTAGGAGTCAGGTTACCGTATTCTTGTAACAGATTTGCTTTCGAATTAACCCATGCTTCAATTAGGACTTTTAAGGGTTGTAACGTGGTCTGGTTCACGGGTTTTTTAGAAAAAAGATTTTTAGGCTCAAAGTATTTGGTGCCCTCCCATTCTCCGTGATGTTCTCCATTCCTAAGTTCAGATAACTTGATGCAAGCATTCATCTCTTGAGAGAAATTTATGGTGCGGTTGAGGAACCACTGAGGTTTCTTGGACACGACAATCACTCACATTTTGCTTTTGGTGTCTGATCATACGACTTTGTTCTTTTGCTGAGGATTTTCTTTTGTTTTGTAATCCTCTTTATTTTCTTTTCTTTTGCCATTTTTGCCTAAGCGCGACTTATTATGAAGTTTCGACTTAGCGGGCTTTTTGTCATCATTTTTTAATCACTTTTCTTTTGAACAAGTCGTGTGATCTTCCATCTTTGTTTTATTGGAGGTGATCAGGATCGCTTGAATCCTTGGCGGATGAGAGATAACAATTGTGGTATCATCATCGCTGATTTTTGGCGAGAGATAACCTTTACGGTCTCAACCTCTTTCGATGCACATTGTTGATTGGCTAAGATTGACCATTGCGGCTTTAACTTTCTCGACCTTTGAAGGATAACCATTGTTATATCCTTGATGCGCACTTGATGAGTTTTGAACGCCGATCGGGTTAATCGAACACTACCATTCCCTGTAAAAAAAGGTTTTTCACGAATAGAAAAGAAACTCCTACTGAGGCTCAAAAGGGTTAACGAGGGTTTCACCCTTATATCTCCTGTTTGGGAATTTGAAACAAGGCCTGTACATCGTTAGCGTGGTTTTTACCGAAAGCATAACGTTTGAGATTCTTAGTAAATTATTCATCATCCTCCCTACAGAGGTGTTGCTTTATTAATAAGAGTTGAATATCAAAAGCATAGTAAAAAAATAAGAGTGAATGCGAATGGATCAATTCAAGACAAACATATTCAATGCATTATGATTAGTATTCAGAAATGAGCAACTTTTGCATACAAGAAAGTACTGAACAAAATAAGAAAGATTACAAATGAGCATGCAAGATAAAACTAGAAATCTCCATGTTGAGGAGACTGGTCTCCGTATGGATTTCTTGCTTCAGAAGATGCGCTTTGTAATCGTGACGTTTACTGAGTCAAAAGAGAGTTCAATTAATGCGTAGGCCCTCTGGAGTGAACGTGATCACTTTGGAATCAATGAGTTTCTGAACTATGCCTTTGAAAAGATTACATCCTTCAATTGTATGGCCAGGTGCTCCAGAATGGAACTCACAGTAGGCATCAGGATCATATCCCAAAGGATACGGAAAAGGAGGCGTCCCGAGCTCCTTTAACTCCACCAAAGAGTGTTGGAGTAGGTGAGAGAGCAACTCACGATGAGGCATATGGATTGGATTATGCACTTTTCTTGGCCTTATCAGATTCTTCCCACCTTGTTGTTGACGATTTTGTCGATAAGTTTGTTGTCGAGGAGCGTTCTGTTGCTGGGGAGCATACTGAACGGGTGTTTGACAGACAGTTGCAACACAGATTTGTGGAGCACACAGATTTGAATTATCTTTTGTCACTTGATTAGGCATCTGAAATGGAGGGTAAACAGGAGCTTCTTCCTCATCCTCGAAAATTGTACTTGCCTCTTGATCGATTTGCTCTAGAAATTCAGAAATAATAGCAACATCCTGACTATTACCCATCTTGAGACCACGCTCAATTCGTTCCCCTACAACAACCAGGTGTGAAAATGTAGAAGTACATCCATCAATCAAATAGGGACCCTGCAAGGTATTGGAGAACATCTCAATGAGTTCTCCTTCCAAAAGAGGAGGCTGGACTCTAGCAGCTAATTCTCTCATACAAGTAATATAAATGAATTGTGAGTACATGAATCGATTGTAAATTGAAATCTAAGCACGATGGTGATGGTCTTTTGTCCAATTTTTCCGTTTTAAGGAAACCCCAATTTGGTTCAGAAAACCCTAATCATGGTAATTCGTGTTTCAAGCCATAGAAATGCAATTAAACCATCCAGAAAGCTTGCAAACTTCAAACTAAACACAAAACAAACAACAAAACATGTTAAAAATGCATGAATAACAGAATTCGATTTTTGAAAAAGTGTGACAAATCGAAATCGTGTTCTTTCAATTCTTGATGTTTTTGAATGATGTAAGGGTCTGGAATGCTTCAAGGGATGTCAAGGAATGTGTTTGGATGCTCAAAACCGATTGAAACAAGCTGGAACTAGGGCTGCTAGTGACTTGTAGAGCACGGTTTTTTTGACTTTAGGTTAGGGTTCTTGAGGCAATTTTTATGTTCTTTCTTGTGTGATATGCATTGTATATTTATAATGGATGAAAATTGAGCTGATTTGAGGAACAAATAATCATCAATCAATGCAAAGATTATTTGATTTTATACAAAATCAAATCTTATCTTTTTTTATCAATTTCAATCAATTTCTTGCCAAATCTTTGCAAATTTCGAAATTTTCCAGCTTGTGTGAGTTACTTGGATCTCAAGTATGAGAGAAAAATCAATTTTGCATTTAATTTTGATTTTATACCTTATTTTTTAATTTAATTTGTATTTAAATGAATAAAATCCAAATTAAATAGAAAAATAAAGCTAAAATTCGTGGCATTGGGCTTGGATGTTCCAAATTGTCTAAGGAACAAGTTTGAATGAAGAAAAACTAGGCCCATTTGCAAAATTTTGGATTTTAACAAGTATCTCTCTTTGTGCACTTCTTCAAAAATGTCCAACTTGTACAAGGTGCATTTTGCTCAATTTTCCACATTTTTGAGTGTTCTTGGACTTTTTAGAAAGCTCTAAGTGTCCTCTAAACAACCTCTTTGGTTTCATCTCAATTGGAGTTTCCATTCTCAATAATCTTCAAAACAAAAGTTGACTTTTGTTGACTTTGAAAAGGACCTGTAATGTTTTGACCCATACCTTCCAAATGAAGCATTTTTTGAACATTCTTGTGAGATATGAAGTTGTAGGGAATTGAATTTCATTCAAAATGAGAGGTGGTGGAAAAATTTCTGAGAAAGTATGAAGAAGTTATGCTCACCAAAGTTCATTGACTTTTCACTAAAAACCCTAATTTGAAAGTTTGACTTTTGAGCAAATCTTGAGTTTTCTTGATGAATCATGATCAAGCCTTGATCAAATGATGAATGTGACTTCAAAATGAGGATGTTGACCAAAAATCAGGAAGATTGACTGTATGTTGACCACATTAGACTTTTTGTCCAATACAACTGATTTTCAACCATCTGAGCAATTGTCTGAGGAAACTTGACTTGTGAGGCTTGAAACTTGACATGGAGAATCTTTGAAGCATATGAGGAGGCATGATGACCATTGGAGATGTTGGAAGTCCATTTTGATCTGAGAATTGCCAAACCCTAGTTTGGGTTGATTGTCTAGGAGAGGGTTTGTCTGATCAACCCTTGAGGAATCCTTGAGTATGGATGTATGAAATATTTTGAGAAGTAGGAGGGCAAATTTTGGGGTATGACAGTTGCCCCTGTTCAATCTTCTTGTATTGGAAGGGTTAGATTGGCGTGTCTGCCTTTCGTGACCTGGAGGTAGAAGATGATTGAACACTCGAGTACACCTAAAAATTTGCACTCGCTGTTAACTGATGATGCGAGAATGGGCTTACAGATGCCATTTGGAGAAGTTGGAGACTATGCTGGGGAATGAGTCGTACGCTAGACTCGAGATTGTTGTCTGAATAGGAGAGCCGTCGGAGATGGGATTGAGATGCCATCTGGAAAGATCGATGCTGGGGAGTGAGCCGTACGCTAGGCTCTGTAGACGTTTCTGGAAATGGAAGGAGCATGGAGATGGGCTTAAGATGCCATCCGGAGGGAGTCGTACGTTAGACTTTGTGCTCATCTTTGAATGAAGTTATTGGTTTGTATTGGTTTTTAACCAAATATGCAGCATTCTGAAAGTGGAGAAGTGTTGATAAGTAGTCGGAGATGGGCTTAAGATGCCATCCAAGGCAACTGAGTCGTACATTAGACTTTGTAGTTGGTGTTGATAATAAGAGAGCGTTAGAATAAACTCGTCGATTACTCGAGGGATAGTAGTTGGCAAATGTGGATAGCTTCCCATCGTGCTTCGGCATTGATCCAATGCTTGTTATCGGAGGATAACTTGTGATCGTTCAGATAGTTTTCCCTTCTGGCTTTGGGCATTAATCCTGGATCTGTTGTCGGAGGACAACAAGGGCGGTCTTTCAGATAGTTTTCCGTCTGCCGGCATTATCGCCGGACCGCTTGTCGGAGGACAACTAGGGCGGTCGCTCGATAGTTTTCCGTCTGCCGCATTAATCTCGACCGCTTGTCGGAGGACAACTAGGGCGGTCGCTCGATAGTTTTCGTCTGCCGGCATTATCTTGGACCATTGTCGGAGGACAACTAGGGCGGTCGCTCGATAGTTTTCCCGTCTGGCTTTGGGCATTAATCCTGGACCTGTTTGTTTCAGAAGTGATTTGCACCTGTTTTGGAAAAAACAAAAGAAACTTTGATAGGATATCGTTAGTTTTATGCAAAGTATGATGCATGACGATGTGTATGAATGACATATGCATATATTATGACTTTCATGAGTAATGTATGAATGATAGATGTTGTGGTATTTCAAAACATATCCATCTTGAGGAAGATGCGGATGTTCTGTTTGGGGATTCCTGACTTCTGTTTGGGGATGAAGCGGATTAGAAACCCTGAGAAGAAAGATGACCTCGATTCCTCCGATGCACTATCTGACCAAGTCTTGAGTCTAGATATTATTGAGGATGGTAGAGATCGAGAGATGCGCCGCTGAGGATCTTGTGCATAGACCCTGTTGGGGAGAATCTAAGAGGTACTCATCGGGGTTTTACGATAAATCCCGCAAGAGTATTTGATAGTTGCCGGAGACCAAGTTAGAAGGATCCGAGCCCGCTGAGATCTCTCGGATGAGGAACAAAATATAGGTTTCTCCGTGCACTATCCGACCAAGTTTTAGGTCCGGATATCTGCTGTCGGGAGGTGATGATTGTCAAGAGATATTTTTGTTGGGGATACTCGCGGTGATGAATCACATCGCTGAGACCGATGTAACATGGTTTTGTTGAGTGGAATCACCGCCGGGCTATCAGATACTACTGGGAAGGTTTGTTGTGAGTGACACCTCTGGGGATCATGCTCATGGGAATGTTTTGGTGACTTTCGCCGCCATCTCAATTCTCGGAGCCGTAGTAATTACTTTTGTATGTTCACTTTTTCGCATGTTTGTGAATGTATTCTTATTGTCAAATGCATATAATCATTCAAAGCAAACGTTGGACTTTATGCAAATAACAAATAGCAAAATTGTAAAGAGAAAGAACTCAGATTTATTTGAAATGCGCGATGGCCAAGTAGTTTATACACAAGAAAGGTAAAAGTTATGGAAACAATCTCGTTAAGTTCCAACTATGCTAGTACTCATATATTTCAACTATCTCATCTCCTTGTTGTCGAGAAAGTGAGTAGATCGATCTTCGCCATTTGAATCTTGAATGCCGATAGTAGTAGTCGAAGTAGGTGATCCGGACGAGAAATAGTCGACGCTTAAATCCCTAACTTTGTCTAGACCGTCCGGTTTTCACCACGGATACCTTTTTGCCCAAGTCGCTTTGTGTTTTCGACTTGTCGGTGTACATGTTTTGTATATATCCTTAACTTTTGCCCGAACCCTTTGGTTTGCCAGATGCCCTTATTTTTGCCTAGGCCACCGACCTAGCGGTCTCTTTTATGCGTAGTATTTTTGACTATATCTCGCTCACTGTGTGGGAAGTCTTCACCATCCATGGTGCTTATTATCATTGTCTACCGAAAATATTGTCTTGACTACAAACGGTCCCTCGTAGGTGGGATTCCATTTGCCCCTGGGATCACCTTGTGGAAGAATGATGCGCTTGATTATTAGATCACCGACTTGGTAGACTCAATGCTTGACCTTCTTGTTAAATGCTCTGATCATTCGCTTGATAGATCCGTCCATGTATGGAGAGTCGCTTCTCATCAATCAAGTTAATCCGTCAAGGCGTAGTCTCGATCCAATCGCTCGCCTAACTCAAGGCCTCGAGGACTCTAGTAGAGGGTATCTGAACCTCTATTGGTAGGACCGCCTCCATACCGTATACTAGAGAGAAGGGGGTTGCCCCTGTTGATGTCCGTACTATAGTGCGATAACCATGAAGAGAAAATGGTAACATCTCATGCCAATCTTTGTAAGTCACTGTCATCTTCTGTATGATCTTCTTAATGTTCTTGTTGGCGGCTTCCACAGCGCCATTCATCTTAGGCCGATAAGGAGAAAAGTTGTGATGCTTGATCTTGAACTGCGTGCAGAGTTCGGTGATCATCTTGTTGTTGAGATTAGAACCGTTGTCTGTGATGATTCTTTCAGGAGTGTCATACCGATAGATAAGATTATGCTTGATGAATCGAGCCACAACATTCTTGGTAACAGATGCGAACGAGGCTGCTTCTACCCACTTGGTGAAATAGTCAATTTCCACAAGGATGAAATGATGTCCGTTGGAAGCTGTGGGCTTGATTTCTCCAATCATGTCAATGCCCCACATTGCAAAAGGCTAAGGAGCTGTTAGAACATTCAGAGGTACCGGAGGTATGTGCACTTTGTCGGCGTAAATCTGGCATTTGTGACAAGACCGAGCATAGCGGTGACAATCGGCTTCCATGGTGGACCAATAGTAACTCGTAATCTTCTTAGCCATCATATGTCCATTGAGTGGTACCGAATGTGCCTTCGTAACTCTTCCATAATATGTTCCACTGCTTTCCGGTCTACAATGAGTAAGCACAAGTCGTGATTGCGCTTTGTATAATATGTCGTTGAGGAAGAATTTGATGCAAATCTTCTCAAGAACTTCTTATCATTGATGATGCCCTGCTGGATATTCCCGAGTCTCAAGATACCTCTTCACGCCATAGTACCAAGGTTTCTCTTCGATCAAGCTCATAACAATACGGGTCGTCAAACTTCTCAATGATGATCCGGGGAGCCTCTGTCCCATCCGACCTTGAACATAGATGACATAGTAGCCAATGCGTCTGCCACCGATTCTCTTCTCGTGGAATGTGATTGAAAGTGATCTCTTCAAGTAGGGATCAAACTCAAAACATGCTCGATATGGAATGAGATTCGATGCTCGTATCCCACTCGCCTTAATTTGACCGATCACTAAAGCCGAGTCTCCATACACTTGCAAGAACTTGATTCTTAAGTCAATAGCAGCTTTAATACCCATGATGCACGCTCAGATTCGGCCATGTTATTAGTGCAATAAAACATAATCAGGTGAAAGGCGTGTCCGCCGCAGTGATGTAATGATGGCGCCAATGCCATTGCCAAGGCGTTGAGGCTCCATCAAAGACCATGGTCCATCGATCCTTGTTCGTGTCCTTCGTCCGGCCGGTTCTTCGCAATCAATAACTAGTAAAACATCTTCGCTTGGAAATTGAATCGCATAGATCGATAGTCATCTACGGCTTGATGAGCCAAATGATCGGCTACACTTCCTTTGATCGCTCGAGAAGTATATTGATGTCGATTCGGTCAAGATCATTTGCCATCTTGCTATTCTTCCGAGAGAGTGGTTTCTCAAATATGTATTTTATCGGATCCATCTGGAAATCAACAAGGTAGTGAGTCAACATATATACGCCTTAGTCGGCGAGCAGCAAGCCAAAGCGCCGTAAGTTTTCTCGAGTGTGAGTATCTTGTTTCACCGGTAAAATTTTGCTAAGGTAGTATATTGCATACTCTTTTCGACTGCACTGCTATGTTGCCCCAACACACACCCCATTGAGTTCTCTAACACCGCCAAGTACATGATAAGAGGTCTTCCTTCAGTGGCATCGGATAGAGGATTCTATAGGTACTCCTTGATTTTGTCAAAAGCGATCCGGCAATCGCCATTCCATTCCACCACTTGATCTTTCTTCAAAGAACTTGAAGATTGGCTCATAAGTAGCGCTAGTGTGCAATGAATGCAATGTAATTCAATCGGCTCAGAAACCTCTAACTTCTTTCTCGTGTGGGAGTCGGCATTTCTTGAATAGCTCTAACCTTTGGGTCAACTTCAATACCTATCCCATCGACAACGAACCCTAGGAGTTTTCCGGATCCGACCCAAAGGTGCACTTGTTGGGATTAAGTCTCACCATTTCTTCAACCTATCAAACAGCTTCCACAAATGATCAAGATGTTCTTCTTCACCGGATCGAGCTATCATGTCGCCGACGAGACCTCTATCTCGTGATGAATCATGTCATGAAATAACGTCACCATGGCACGCGATAAGTGGCGCCCGCTCTTCAAATCCGAATGACATAACCTTGTAACAGAAAGTGCCCCACTGTGTAACAAAAGTTGTTTTCTCCATGTCTTCGGGAGCCATTTTGATCTGATTGTAATCGGAGAAACCATCCATAAAGATGAAAACCTTATGCTGAGCAGTGTTGTCAACCAGAACATCAATATGAGGGAGTGGAAAATCGCCTTCTGACTCGCTTTGTTCAAATCAGAATCCACACACATTCATTTTGCCATCCTTCTTGGGCACAGGCACCACATTAGCAACCCACTACGGATAGGAAGTAACAGCTAAGAAACCGACGTTGAACTTCTTCATAACTTCGGCTTTGATTTTCTCTGACATCTCTGGACGTATGCGACGAACCTTCTGTTTCACTGGGAGAAAACCTTCTTTTGTTGGCAATCGGTGCACTACAATATCAATGTCCAAACCTGGCATGTCTTCGTACGACCAAGCAAAAACCTCGATATAGTCTCGTAGCATCCGAACTAATCTTTCTTTAACACTGCTCTCAAGACCCGCCCTATCTTGATCTCTTATCCGCCTTCATCGGTACCCAAATTCACAACCTCAACTTTCTCTTCGTGGTGGTCAGATAGCTCGCTCTTGTTGCAGTAGCCGACAAGTTCTCCGGCACTTCACAATCTTCCTCACCTTCGCCTTTGGCTTGGTAGATCGGATTATCAAGTCATATTTAGCAATAGCATAGTGTTATCAACTAGATTCGGAGTGATTCGCAGTTGTATCACGGGTGTGTAAGAAACACATAGCCTTTTGAAGGGGTGATAAAGTAAAAGAAAGAAAGCAACAATTAAATGCAAAAGTCCAACGATTTTATTGAATGAAAATATGCAAATGACAGATAAAAACCCTCACAAACGAGCCATGATGCCCCGGGTAAGGCACTAGGCTTTAGAGTTTATTGTTCAAAACATAGAAAATACGAAAAGCAAAACAAAACAAGAGCAATTTACTCCTGTCTAAAGGAGATTGGTACGACGTCTTCAATCTTCCAATTTCTGAGTCCATTGTCGGGAGTTGGGAAGATCCACTTCGATGTCGTCGGCGCCGCCTTCTATAACATGAATTCCACCGCCGATGCGAAAGGAAGTTGGCCGGCACGTTCACGGTGTATCATCTTCTGACCTCTGATGGTGAAGCCTAAACCAGCCTTATCAGATTTGAAAGGAATATCGAGGAGCTGACCCCAAATGGCACTATTTCCTTCTTCAACTGCAGCTTGAGCATCCTTCAGCGAGGCCATCCTAGGCGGAACTTGCGTAACTTCAGGAGTGACAGGAGAGTTAACAGGCACGACTTTGGGTATTGTTTCAAAAGCTTAACAAGGAGTCTCAAAGAATTCACCCTCCATCTCGAGATATCGGAATGACTGTAGATGACTGACCATATATTCTTCTTCACCACATACTATAACAACCTTCCCCTTCACCGGATACTTCAGCTTCTGATGCAAAGTAGAGGTAACAGCGCCTGCCCCATGTATCCAAGGGCGTCTGAGTAGGCAAGAGTAAGCTGGACGGATGTCCATGACAAAGAAAGTGGAATCAAAAGTCTGGGAACCGACTTTAATAGGCAGGATGAGCTCTCCAAGTACTATTCGCTTAGAACCATCAAAAGCTCTCACAATTATGTCGCTGGGCTTCAAGACCAATCCTTCAACATCAAGTCGGTCAAGCACTCTTCGGTAGGATATTCAGAGCAGAACCGGTATCCACCAAAACATGAGACAATGTAACGCCCTTGCATTCAATGAGATGTGCAAGGCTTTGTTGTGTTTCTTCCCGCAGAGTCAAATCAAGATCGAGAAGCCTAGGCCGTTGTTGGCAGCCGTGCTAGCAATACAAACTTCAAATTGATCAGTAGCAGTGTCTTGCGGCACGTGAGCATTCTTCAGAAACTTCACCAAGGCTTTAGCATGAGCCTCAGAGCACAAGAGCAGAGCAAGCATGGAGATCTTGGACGGAGTCTGTCCCAACTGTTCCACAACATTGTAGTCACTCTTCTTGATAATCTTCGAATTTCTCCATTTCTCGCTGGAGGTGTCTTCAAAGAACTTCCTTTGGTACTTCGGTCGAGTAGATGAGTCACTGGGTCGCAGTTGTCTTTGGAGGAGAGATGAGAGAATACTCTTCCGTTCGTCACCTTACTTGATCCGGTGACGTTGTCTATGTTAGGAATGGTAGGTTCAACTGTAAGATCTTCAATGGTCAGAGGGTCTTGCCTGACGCCATGATAGTAAACATCAGCTCCATAATTCCAAGGGATAACTTTGTCAGAGGAATATGGAACTGGTCTGGGAGAAGTAATAATGAGAGGCGCCACTCTAGGCACAGGATCAGTAGAGGAAATCCTTATTGTGTTAACGTCAGCATAGTCTTCTAGGAAATCGTCACCCCATCCGGTCGCCTTAACATCTTCAATAGGAATTTTGTAGCTTTCGGGAACAGTGTACTTTACCATGTGGCTGCCCCAAGGTATCCCATGCAGACGGTACAACTTCATTCACATCTTCGATCTTCAATTTCTTAGACATGTCTTCACACAGACTCTCCACAGGCGGTTTCAGGAATAGTATTTCACGGTTATCCATCATGCACTAGACACGTCTTCTCAACCAAGCACAACCATCAGGTGCAGATGGGCACCAACGACAATTCTCTGGGCATCCTGGATTGACACCGGCTTGCAGCAAATTCTTCTTAACAGTCATCAGAGGAATGGTCAAGTCATCTATGTTGAAAACATATGAGTTCTCACCAATAGCATTGGAACTTTTGTCATGGTTAGGCATAGGCGCGTTGATCACATTTGGAGTCTCAACAGGAGGATCAAACTCGATCTGCTTAGCTTTAATCATATCTTGAATCTTGTTCTTCGTGAGCCCAGCTTGTCGTTGTCGTGCCCCGGCTATTGGAGTGGTAAGCACACCTAGCATTAGGATTGTATTCGAGAGGAAGTGTTGACACCTGAGGAGGATCCTTCAAAGTAATCACCGATCTTCGTGAACTGCTTCGTGGCATGTTTTGGCTACGCGCTGTCTCGCCGAGTTTGCGCCGATGTAGGATCGAGATCACAACCGCCCCACGATTGAGCACGGTCGGTCTTGGTTCGCTTTTTGACCATACACAAGATGAGTTTCTTTCTTACCACCAAAAGATCTCTTCGCAAAGATTTGAAGATGACTCTACATGAATCTTCCCACTCTTGATACCACTCGATACGCTCTCCGTCAATATCACCGTGAATCCTATCAAGAGTTTCCAATCGATGATTAAAGAATGGGTCCGCTGTCCCCATAAACATATCAACCAATTCCCTATTGGACAAGGGTGGTTGAACCGCTAGATCTCTCCATTTCGAGCATACTTTTGAACTTCTCATCACGACCCATAGACATGCTCAGTAGTTGCATGCGAATGGGTGTCAATTCAAGATTGTACTCATATCGTTCAGAAAGCATCCGCTAAGTCACTCCACGCACGGATACGGTCATTCTCTAGTCGATAATACCATTCCAACCGAGTCCGGACAAACTCTCTTGAAATAGTGCATCCACAACTTTCTCTCATCATCGTGGGATTGATCTTCCGACATAGGACTTCAAATGCAGCCTGGACAAGACATGCCATCATACTTGGCAAAAGTGGGAACTTTGAACTGGGAGGAATCACCACACCAGAACGAGACTCGATCATCAAAATTCATCCCGGACATCTTCGTGTTTTCCACAAGATTCAGACGGTCTTCAAGTTGCTTGTACTTGTCATCTTCATTAGAGTATCGGTCATTATCATAGTGATCTTCTCTCTTTATCGACTCACGCTGGCGCCTTCTTCATTGCCCTTGACACCCCCTCATTCTTGACACTTCCTTCCGAGAGCTATATCCCACGACCACTTTAGGACCACCTTTGTAACGTCTACCCATGTTAAGAACACCAACGACCTTCTTCTTTCTGTTGATGAGTTTCTTTAGATCTTGTTGGCCTTGGACCAAGCTGGTGAACATCTGTTGGAACTGAGCATTCTGAGCCTGGAGATCTTTGACAGTCTGTTCAAGAGCCATTTCTGCTAAAATAAATAGCGAGAGAATGAGAAAACCAATCTTCAATGTACCTGTTATGAAATGTTATGCTATGATATGCGATGTTTATGCAAATGCAATGCAATGTTTTCAAGGACCTTAGAGATTTAAATTTGTTAAACAAGCACGAACAAACATTTATTAGTTCTCTTTTTATTCTTTTTCTTTTTAAGTACAAAAGATAGTTCAAAACAATAAAAGAAAAGCATAAAAATCCTAAAGCTCTAAGTCTCCCATGGGCGCCTTTTGATGAGGTAGTATGTTTATGTTTCGCTCCTGAAGTAGCTTGGTCAACTCTAGCACTTTCTTCTCGCTTGCATAGCACCGAGCTTCAAATGTATCCCTTCTTTGTGAATCCAGGATCTTTTCAAGTCTTCAAAATCAGTAGGCATGTCAGGATGGAGAACAGTATAGGGTACGTCACCTATAACAACAGGTTCCATTATTACTGGTAAAACATGCGTGAATGGCATCATGAGGTTTTGAGCTCGAGCTCGCACCCATTTTTGGTAAGGTTCCCAAGGAATGGAGTTCTGGTGTCCCAAAGTCTTGGTATCAGTCTTCTTTACCATGCCCCAAGCGTGTATGAACCTTCGACGGTAATTCTGGAGATCGTGGTTGTAGTCGAACACAATATCTTGGAGAAGCATATCATGAGGACCATCTCTTCGAGCAAAACCAAACTGACGTAAAGCTAGAGAAGGGTTGTAAGTAATACCTCCCCTTATACCAAGTAGCGGTACATTAGGGAATTCTCCACAACGTTCAATGAATGTGAAGTCCTTTTGAGAGAAAAGACTCCAACGGATATCTGAATGAGAGAGTGACATTAGTCTTTGAGACCACTTCAATCTTTGTTCGTTCTTCAAAACTGATGGAGGAAGGTGCGAAATAAACCACCTGGAAAGTAACGGTATGCAACACATGAGAGTTCCTTGTCTTTTAATAGTACGAGTGTGGAGAGAATGTAGGATGTCTCCAAGTAAAGTAGGCAGGATTACGGTAAGAAACAACTTGATGGCGTTGACATCTATGAATTGATCCGAGTTAGGGAATAGAACCAAACCATAGATTAGCAAGGCCACAATATCTTCGAATGCATGGAAACTCATAACTTTGAGGAACTCTCGGGCTTTCTTAATCAGAAACTTGGCAAGTAAACCCTTAACTCCACTTCTGGTTTCCCAATTGGCTTCAATGTCTGAGCGCTTAAGATGTAAGGCTGATGCAATGTCTTCATACTTAGGAACCTTTTCTAAACCGGTGAATGGCATTTGGTCAGGAATAATTGCCCTAAGTAGCTTAGAGAACTCTTCCAAGGTAGGAACTAGCTGATAATCTGGGAATGTAAAGCAATGGTGTTTCGGATCAAAGAACCGAATAGGACATGCATCATATCTTCTTCAAAACCGGAGATAACCAAGTCAAGTAGATAACCATGTCTTTTGATGAACTAGGCATGGTCGAGAATTTCTGAAACCAATTCTTTGAGTTGAGAAGGTATACCCATGAAGTTGATTCGGATAGTCTTTCTAGAAGCCATAATCCCTACAAAACAGAGCAAAGATAAATCCCTAGGTCCTTGAAATAGTTAGAAATGATATGCAATGCGATGATGTCATGATGTCATGTTTAGCACACACAAACAAATCACACAATGAGCCTAGGTTTAAGGCTTGCATGAGGTATAGGTGATTACCCCACCAAAAGTTTGAGTTGGTTCATCCTGTCCTATAATAGTAACCGGTTCTAGGAATCTCATATCATTGATCTTTCTCGAGGCGCTTATTTCAATACGACTACCAAGTGGTCGACCGAAATTATCCCAAAAGTCGGATCTTAATGAGCGTAGCATCGAGTATCAGCCAACCTTAGTCTGCACCAAAGCCGGCCATCTCACTATCTTCTAATGGCCAAGATGGGTCAATTAAGGTTCTAAAAGTTTAGTTAGTGCTTGATGACACCACGCAGAAGCCAAATACTATCCTCAACTTGGAAATGAAGAGTATCAAGACATCCAAAGTGTCACACTAACGTAGCCATCATGTTGACCGTTTCGATATACGTCTAACGGTCGCGACGATTTATTTCTACTTACCTAAAAGGAAACCCGGATCCGGGTGTAGGATCCCCCACAAATATAATACCCAAGCAACCCTTAAAGATAAAGCAAGCAAGTCAAACAAAAGCAAGAAAATGATCTAGAAATCCCTAAGGCATTCTCTTTAGGTGTATCCTCGGTAGAGTCGCCAGCCTGTAATACGGTGAACTGACTTTGAGATTTTGTATCGCAAATGTGCGGATAGCAAGAGTCGCCATCGACTTTTCTTTATCCAATTAAGGGAAGGTGAAAAGAACAGAAAAGACCTTCGTTAGATTTTGAGTAAGGAGAAGGTTATGAAAAGGGAAGGTATTAGTACCCCTTTCCATCCATAGTTATCTACGGGCTCTTAGTTGCTCTTAGATCATTTTAAAAAGTGCTTTCTGTGTGTTTGACAAAAATGTTTTGAAAAGGAATTTCGCTTTGACTTTGCAATGATTCATGTAGGAATGTATACAAAGTGTTCGAAATGTTTTGTTTTTGAAAAGAGTTTAAACATTGACAAAAGTGTGTGGTGTAAAAAGTATTTTGATAGAGCAAGCAACTAAAAGTCTTATTACCTACTCAGAATTTGGTCGTTTTCGTGTTATTTTACGTTCCTTTAGAATAGTGCTATCCATACCATTAGTTGGTATGTAACCCTATTCGTTGGATGTAAGGGACATTCAAGGGACATCGGATGGTCATAGAAAGCAACTTGTAGGAAGTATCCTAGCACATTCGAAGGGACTATCATCATTTTTCGTAGGCGACAATCGAGGGTCAAGATCATGTATTCGTAGGCGACATCGTGGGTCTATGATCTTTGTATCGAAGGGACTATGATGATTTGTTTTGAAGGCAACGGTGCTAGAATACCTCTATGTTCGAGGGACTTGACCATTTGTATTCGTAAAGGCAACGAGAGAGAATTACCCTAAGGGGTGCATGTGTGAAAAGAGTGTGTTGATTTCAGATATTTTATCTTGGAATTATGAGTGATCTATGCCCAATTTTATCTTGCCATACACGCCTAATTACTAGCAGTTTATAGGGTGCGGAAATTAAATTGCGGAAAGTAAAGTGCGAAAGATAAATCCTACGCTATTACATGGCTTTGGGGCAGGTACATAATTGAAAGTGCGGAAAATAAAAGTCCTAATTAAACTATTACATCCCATAGGCAGTTACATAATTGGAAAAGAAAAGCGATAAAATTGTCCAAACGTGTAACTCGTGAATGATACAAAATCTAAAACTAAGAAAATTGCATAAGAGGAAAATGTTAGTAAAAATAATTATTTTTGAATGAGAAATTTTTTTTGTGTTAATGATGACATTAATATGATAAAATAATTTTTTGGGAATTTTTGGAGTTGATTTGATAATTTAAAAACAATTAAAAGCCATTTAAATGATTAATTAACAATTAAATTAAATATGCATGCAAAAATAATAATTTTAATTTTAAAAAATTAAATAAACATTTTTCTGATAATTATGCAAAAAATAAATATTTTTGGTGTTTTTTAAATGCATGATAAAAATTATTGAAGATAAATTAAATAGAATGAAAATATTAAAAGAAAAATATAGAAAATATGAAAATATATGTTAGTTTGTAAAGAAGCAAAAATAAATGGTCTTGCTGTGGATCGAACCGTGACCTCTTGATGAAAAACACGCCCTTGCCTTACCACTAGACCAAAGCGCATTTGGTGTTATGAAATTGAAACGGAGCTTTTTTATACGAATTCGATTTTTGGAAACCAAGAACACGCGCGAAGATCTTCATCTTCTCCATTTGAATTTTTGAAAAGTTAGCGTCGGCTTCCTTCGACGCTATAACCCCTGCAAATTCCAAAATCTCATACAAGTAATATAAATGAATTGTGAGTACATGAATCGATTGCAAATTGAATTCTAAGCACGATGGTGGTGGTCTTTTTGTCCAATTTTTTCGTTTAAAGGAAACCCCAATTTGGTTCAGAAAACCCTAATCATGGTAATTCGTGTTTCAGGCCATGGAAATGCAATTAAACCATCCAGAAAGCTTGCAAACTTCAAACTAAATACAAAACAAACAACAAAACATGTTAAAAATGCATGAATAACAGAATTCGATTTTTGAAAAAGTGTGATAAACCGAAATCGTGTTCTTTCAATTCTTGATGTTTTTGAATGATGTAAGGGTCTGGAATGCTTCAAGGGATGTCAAGGAATGTGTTTGGATGCTCAAAACCGATTGAAACAAGCTGGAACTAGGGCTGCTAGTGACTTGTAGAGCACGGTTTTTTTGACTTTAGGTTAGGGTTCTTGAGGCAATTTTTCTGTTCTTTCTTGTGTGATATGCATTGTATATTTATAATGGTTGAAAATTGAGCTGATTTGAGGAACAAATAATCATCAATCAATGCAAAGATTATTTGATTTTATACAAAATCAAATCTTATCTTTTTTGATCAATTTCAATCAATTTCTTGCCAAATCTTTGCAAATTTCGAAATTTGCCAGCTTGTGTGAGTTACTTGGATCTCAAGTATGAGAGAAAAATCAATTTTGCATTTAATTTTGATTTTATACCTTATTTTTTAATTTAATTTGTATTTAAATGAATAAAATCCAAATTAAATAGAAAAATAAAGCTAAAATTTGTGGCATTGGGCTTGGATGTTCCAAATTGTCTAAGGAACAAGTTTGAATGAAGAAAACTAGGCCCATTTGCAAAATTTTGGATTTTAACAAGTATCTCTTTGTGCATTTAGCTCAATTTTCCACATTTTTGAGTGTTCTTGGACTTTTAGAAATCTCTAAGTGTCCTCTAAACAACCTCTTTGGTTTCATCTCAATTGAGTTTCCATGCTCAATAATCTTCAAAACAAAAAGTTGACTTTTGTTGACTTTGAAAAGGACCAGAATGTTTTGACCCATACCTTCCAAATGAAGCATTTTTGAACATTCTTGTGAGACATGAAGTTGTAGGAATTGAATTTCCTTCAAAATGAGAGGTGGTGAAAAATTTCGAGAAAGTATGAAGAAGTTATGCTCACCAAAGTTCGCTTGACTTTTCACTAAAAACCCTAATTTGGAAAGTTTGACTTTGAGCAAATCTTGAGTTTTCTTGATGAATCATGATCAAGCCTTGATCAAATGATGAATGTGACTTCAAAATGAGGATGTTGACCAAAAATCGTGAAGTTTGATCTGTATGTTGACCACATTGACTTTTGTCCAATACAACCGATTTTCAACCATCCGAGCAATTGTCCGAGGAAACTTGACTTGTGAGGCTTGAAACTTGACATGGAGAATCTTTGAAGCATATGAGGAGGCATGATGACCATTGGAGATGTTGGAAGTCCATTTTGATCTCGAGAATTGCCAAACCCTAGTTTGGGTTGATTGTCTAGAGAGGGTTTGTCCGATCAACCCTTGAGGAATCCTCGAGTATGGATGTATGAAATGTTTTGAGAAGTAGGAGGGAAAATTTTGGGGTATGACAGAGGTATCACTTACAACCCTCTCTAGATCTACGCATTGGTTATGCTCAAGAGATGGTCCTCATGATATGCTTCTCCAAGACATTGGGTTTGACTACGAAAACAATCTCCGTAACTACCACAAAGATTTATGCACGCTTGGGGCATGGTGAAGAAGACTGATACCAAAACTTTGGGGCACAAAAATTTCATTCCTTGGGAACCTTACCTAAAATGGGTGCGAGCTCGAGCTCAAAACCTCATGATGTCGTTTACAACTATTCTACCAATGGTTATGGAACCTGGTGAAGGTGACGAACCCTATACCATTCTTCATCCACACATGCCTACTAATTTCGAAGACTTGAAGAGATCCTGGATTCAACTTAAAGAAGAAAGGGATACCTTCGAATCTTAATGCCATGCAAGCGAGAAAAAGGTATTAGAGTTGACGAAGCTACTTCACGAGGAGTGAAGCATCAATACCTACTTCAACACAAAGAGGAAGAAGTGTCCATGGGATACCTAAGCTCTAGGAATTTTCTTTTATTTGTTTAAACCTTCATTTGCACTTTCTAAAAAGTAAACTAATAAAAAGTTTGTTCATGCTTGTTTAACAAATTTAAATTCCGAAGGTACTTGAAAACATTGCATTGCATAACATTGCATATCAGCATAACATTTCATAACAGGTACACTAAAGACTGGTTTTCTTATTCTCTCGCTGTTTATTTCGACTGAAATGGCTTTGAACAAACTGTCAAAGATTTCCAGGCTCAGAACGCTCAATTTTAGGAGATGGTCGCCAATTTGGCCCAAGGCCGAACATCCGAAGCTCATCACCGTAAAGAAGAAGACCATTGGTATTCTCAACATGGGAAGAAATCACAAAGGACCAGTCAAGGTGATCAGACAGCTCGAATTCTCAGACAAGAGCGGCGAAACTGAAGGAAGTATCAAAAACAATGAAGGAAGCCATCATGAGTTTGAAAACATAGAAGAAGACTATATGAGTGAGTAGTATCCTGATGACAAAAATACAAGCAACTTGAAGACCGTCTGAATGCTGTGGAAAATCTAAAAATGTCAGGGCTTAACTTTTATGATCTGAGTCTTGTTCCTGGTGTGGTAATTCCCCGCAAGTTCAAAGTTCCTACCTTTGCCAAGTATGATGGCATCTCTTTCCCGAAGTTGCATCTGAAGTCCTATGTTCAGAAGATCCATCCTCATACTGAAGACAGGAAATTATGGATCCATTTCTTTCAAAAGAGTTTATCCAGAACTCAGTTGGAGTGGTATTATCAACTAGAGAGTACCCACATTCATACCTGGAATGACTTAGCAGATGCTTTCTACAAGCAGTACTAGTACAATGCTGAATTGGCACCTACCCACATGCAACTACAGAGCATGTCTATGGGTTGTGACGAGAAGTTCAAAGAGTATGGCAAAAAATGGAGAGATTTAGCAGGAAGAGTTCAACCACCCTTATCTAATAGAGAATTGATTGATATGTTCATGGGAACACTGACAGGCAAATTCTTCAATCATCTTATTGGCAATTCTTCAGTTGGATTCACAGAGCTGATACTGACATGCGAACATATTGAAGAAGGAATCAAGAGCGGAAAAATACAAGTAGAGTCATCTTCAAATGCTGCGAAAAGGCCTTTTGGTGGTAAGAAAGAAGTCAATGTTGTGTATAGTCAAAAGAGCCGTGACAAAACTGACCGTACTCAATCGGTGGGGGAAGTCCTGATCTCCAATCCCGCCCCAGCGTAACCTGAACAAAACAACGTGCTTATCCAGAACGCGCCAAGAAGACAATTTACAAAGATCAACATGTCGTTATCTCAAGCACTAAACACATGTTGAAAGTAGAGCTCATTACTTTGAGGGATCCTAATGCAAGGTGTGCATACCACTCCAACAACCTAGGGCACGACACCAACAACTTTTGGGCCCTGAAGAACAAGATTCAAGACATGATTGAAGCAAGGGAAATTGAATTCAACCCTCCTGTCGAAACTCTGAATGTGATCAACGCACCAATGCCTGACCATGGTAAAAGTGCCAATGCTATTGACAATGACTCCTATGTTTATGACGTGAACGAGCTGACTATTCCTCTAATGACTATCAAGAAAAAATTTCTACAAGCCGGTGTATCTCTAGGGTGCCTAGACGACTGTCGTTGGTGTGCAATTGAATCTGATGGATGTGCTTGGTTGAAGAGGCGTATTCAACGCATGATGGACAACCGAGAAGCGTTATTTCTATAACCTCCATCTGTGGAGAATCTATGTGAAGATGTTGCTAAAAATCTGAAAATTGAAGACGCAAGCAAAGCCATACCAGAAGTTTAGGATACCTTGGGGCAGCCAAGTGGAAAGTTTGATTTTGATTAAATATACCGCTCCCGAAAGTTACAAGATTACAATCGAAGACATCAAGGCAACTGGATGGGGAGACGATTACCTAGAAGAGTATGTCGATGTGAACACAATAAGGATCACCTCTACCGATCCCGCACCTAGAGTGGCACCCCGATTATTATCTCCCCACTAATACCATATTCCTCTAACAAAGCTACACCTTGGAATTATGGAGTCGAAGTTTACTATCATGGTGTCAAGCAAGAACCTTTGACCATTGAAGATATTGCAGTTGAAGCTACCAATCCTAACATCGACAACATCACCAGATCAAGCAAGGTAACCAGAACCGGAAGAGTATTTTCCCCAGAGATCTATCCTCCGAAAGACACTACTACACTAATTTGCATTCCTACTATCGAACCAATTCCCGAAGCTAGAGGGAAAGAAAAAGTAACTCATCCTGCTCGGACATGAAGTACCAAAGGAAGTTGCTAAGGATACCTCAAAGCAAGAAATGGAAGAAATTTTAAAGATCATCAAGAAGAGCGACTATAATGTTGTGGAACAGTTGGGACAAACTCCATCCAAGATATCCATGCTAGCTCAGCTATTGTGCTCTGAGGATCATGCAAAAGCCTTAGTAAAGTTTCTGAAGAATGCTCACATACCGCATGACATTATTGCTGATCAATTCAAAGTTTGTATTTCTAGCCAAACCGCCAACAATTACTTAGGTTTCTCTGATGCTGATTTAACTCCTGCCGGAAGAAAACACAACAAAGCCTTGCATATCTCCATTGAATGTAAGGGCACTACATTGTCTCACATATTGGTGGATACTGGTTGTGCTCTAAATGTTCTGCCGAAGAGCGCTCTCGACCGACTTAATGCTGAAGAAGTGGTCATGAAGCCCAGTGACATAATCGTAAGAGCTTTTGATGGTTCGAAAAGAATAGTACTTGGAGATCTCAACCTGCCAATTAAAGTCGGTTCCCAGACTTTTGACTCTACTTTCTTTGTCATGGACATTTGTCCAACTTATTCTTGCCTACTCGGACGCCCTTGGATACATGGGGAAGGCGCTGTCACCTCTACCCTACATCAGAAGCTGAAGTACCCAATGAAGGGGAAGATTTTACAGATGATGTGAAGAAGAATATATAGTAAGCCATTACTATTCCGATACATCAAAATGGAAGGTGAATTCATTGAAGCAATTCCACAAGTCATGCTGTTGACTCTCCCTACTCCTAAAGTTACTAGAGTTCCATTGAAGATGGTCTCACCGAAAGACGCCGGAGATGTGGTTGAAGAAGGAGGTTGTACTATTTGGGGTCAGCTCCCCGATTTTCCATTCAAATCTGACAAGACTGGTTTAGGCTTCACTATTAAAGGTCGAAAGATGATACACTACGAACGTGCCGCAAATTTCCTTTCCACGTCAATAAAAGCGGAGTCCATGCTATAGAAGACGACGATGGCGACTTCGACATCAACAATTGGATCTTCCCAACTCCAGACAACGGACTCAACAATTGGAAGACTGAAGATGTTATACCAATCTCCTTTAGGCAGCAGTAATTGCTTTTTCTACTTTTATGCTTTCGAACAATAAACTTTAAGCTTAGTGCCTTGCGTGGGGCACCACAACTCGTTTGTGAGGGTTATTATTTGTCATTTGCATATTTTTATTCAACAAATCATTGGACTTTTGCATTCAAATATTTTGCTCTTTGTCTTTCTTTTTATTTTATCACCCTTTCAAAAAGCTATATGTTCTTACACACACCCACATAATACACTATAGATTCACTTCGAATCTCGTCGATAATGACTCTGCTATTGCTAAATATGACTTTGATAATCCGATCTACTAAGCCGAAGACGAAGGTGAGGAAGTTTGTGAAGTTCCAGGAGAACTTCCCAGGCTACTACAACAGGAAGAACAGGTTATACACTCGCACGAAGAACCTGTCGAGGTTGTGAATCTAGGTACTGACGACGACAGAAAGGAAATCAAGATAGGAGCGGGTCTTGAGAATAGTGTTAAAAAGAGATTGGTCCAAATGCTGCGAGGCTATATCGAGATTTTTGCTTGGTCCTACGAAGACATGTCAGGTTTACACATTGACATGGTGGTACACCCACCACCTACGAAAAAGGTTTTCCCCGTGAAGGTATGTTCAGATGCCCCGAGATGTCCGAGAAAATCAAAGCCAAAGTTATGAAATAGTTAAATGTCGGTTTCCTAGCTACTTCTCATCCACAAGTTGCGAACGTGGTGCCCGTACTCCAAGAAGGTTGGCAAAGCACGTGTGTGTGGACTACCGATATCCGAACAAAGCAAGTCCAAAAGACAATTTCCCACTTCCACATATTAATGTCCCGTTGATAACACCGCCAACACAAGGTTTTCTTCTTCATGGATGGTTTCTCCGGTTATAATCGATCAAAATGGCCTCAAGACATGGAAAAGACTACTTCATACTGGGGCACATTCGCACAAAGTCATGTCGCTCGAATCAAGAACGCTGGCGCCATATATCAATGTGCCATGGTAGCTTTATTCCATGACATGATGCATCACGAGATAGAGGTCTACGCCGATTTACATGATAGCTCGATCACAAACTCAAGAAGAACATCTCAATCATTTGCGAAAGTTGTTTGATAGATCAAGAAATACGTAATAAGACTTAATCCTAACAAGTGCACCTTTGGCTTCATATCCGTAGAACTCCTCGATACGTTGTAAGTGGTAAAGGTATTGAAGTTGACCCTGCCAAGGTTAAAGCTATTCAAGAAATGCCAGCTCCCCGTACCGAGAAGGAAGTCAGAGGTTTCTTGGGATGACTAAACTACATTTCCATATTCATTGCACATCTAACTGCTACTTGTGAGCCAATCTTCAAGTTACTGAAGAAAGGTGAAGTAGTGAAATGGAACGATGATTTCCAGACATCTTTCAACAAAATCAAGGAGTACCTACAAGAACTTCCTATCCTGATGCCGTACCAAAGGAAGACCTCTCATCATGTCCTTAAAGATTAAAGAACTCAATTGGGTGTGTGTTGGGGCAACATGACGAGTCTGGTTGAAAAGAGTATGCAATATACTACCTTAGCAAAAAGTTTACCGACTGTGAAACAAGATACTCACAGCTTAAGAAAACTTACAAGACTTTGGCTTGGGCTGTCACGACTAAGATAGTATATGTTGACTCACACTACCTTGTTGATCTCTAAGATGGATCCGATGAAATACATATTCAAGAAACCGCTCTCCGAAAGAATAACAAGATGGCAAATGATCTTGACCGAATATGACATCCAGTATACTACTCAGAAAGCGATCAAAGGAAGTATAGTAGCCGATCATTTGGCTCATCAAGCCGTAGATTATTATCAGTCTATGAATTCCAAGTTTCCAGATAAGGATATTATGTTTGTCGCTGACTACGAAGAACTTGGACCAGACGATTTAAGGACCTGAACCAGGATCTTGATGAACCATGGTATTTGATGGAGCCTCAAATGCACTTGGCAATGGTATTGGCGCCATCATTACATCTCCTACAGGAGGACACACGCCTTTCACCGCCAGATTATGTTTCAACTGCACCAACAACATGGCCTAATACGAAGCATGCATCATGGGTATCAAAGCTGCTATTGACTTAAGAATCAAATTCTTGCAAGTGTATGGAGACTCAGCTTTATTTATCAATCAAATTATAGGCGATTGGGATATGAAGCATCCGAATTTCATTCCATATCGAGAGCATGTGTTGAATCTGATCCCTTACTTCGAAGAAATCACTTTTGATCACATACCACGAGAAGAGAATCAGTTGGCAGACCCATCAACTACCATGTTATTTATGTTCAACGTCAGATGGGACAACGAAGCTCCCCAAATTACTATTGAAAGACTAGACGAACCAGCATATTGTTGTGAACTTGATACCAAAGGAAACAGAAGAGAAACCTTGGTTCTACGAAGTGAAGAGGTATCTCGAGGCTCAGGAATATCCCGCAGGGGCATCTGTCAATGGTAAGAAGTTCTTAAGAAGATTCGCCTCCAAATTCGTTCTCAGCAACGACATCTTATACATGCGCAATCACGACCTATGCTTATCTACTGTAGATCGAAAAAATGAACGAATCATGGAAGACTTACATGAAGGCGCATTTGGTACCCACTCCAGTGGACATATAATGGATAAGAAGATTTTAAGAGCAGGTTACTATTGGTCCATCATGGAAACTGATTGTTACCGCTATGCTCGATCTTGTCACAAATGCCAGATATACATAGGTAAAATGGACATACCTCCATCCCATTGAATGTTCTTACCACTGTGGCCTTTCGCAATGTGGGCATTGACATGATTGGAGAGATCAAACCCACCGCCCAATGGACATCGTTTCATCCTTGTTTCTATTGATTACTTTACCAAATGGGTGGAAGCAACCTCGTCGATCTGTTACCAAGAATGTTGTGGCTCGATTCATCGAGCATAATCTTATCTGTCGATATGGCGTCCCTGAAAGGATTATCACGGACAATGGTACCAATCTCAATAACAAAATGATCACCGAACTCTGGTGCAGTTCAAGATTAAGCATCACAACTCTTCTTCATATCGGCCAAAAATGAACGGCGCAGTGGAAGCCGCCAACAAGAATCTCAAGAAGATCATACAAAAGATGACAGTGACCTATAAGGATTGGCATGAGATGTTGCCATTTGCTCTCAACGGTTATCGCACTACAATACGAACATCTATAGGGGAAACCCCTTTCTCTCTCGTATATGGTATAGAAGTTGTCCTACCTATCGAGGTTCAGATACCCTCAATTAGAGTACTCTAGGACGCATAGTTAGACGAAGACGAACGGGTCTAGACTCGCCTTGACCAGATCAACTTGATCGACGAAAAACGGCTCATAGCCATATGCCATGGAAAAATATACCAGAAGCGAATGATCAGAGCATTCAATAAAAAGTCAACCACCGAGTCTACCAAGTCGGTGATCTAGTAGTCAAGCGCATCATTCTTCCACAAGGTGACCCCAGGGGCAAATGGACTCCCACCTATGAGGGACCATTTGTAGTCAAAGTAGTATTTTCCTAATCTATGATACCAAGCACCATGGATGGAGAAGACTTCTCGCACTCGTGAACGCAGACATAGTCAAAAATACTACGCATAAACGAGACCCGCTAGGTTGACTGGCCTAGGAAAAAATAAGGGCATCCTGCGAACCAAAAAGGTTCGGAAAAAAGTTAAGGATATATATACAAAAATGTACACCCGGAAAGTCGAAAACCTACAAAGGCGACTTGGGCAAAAAAGGGTATCCTGGTAGACTGAAAACCCGAAAGGGAGGTCTAGGAAAAGTTAGGATTAAAGCACGACTATGTCTCGTCGAGATCACCTCCTTACATACTACACTACTATCAACTTCAAGATTCGAATGGCGCAAATCAGTTCAATCACTTTCTTCTGACAACAAGAAGATGAGATAGTCGAAAATATATGAGCAATAGCATAGTTAAAACTCGACAAGATTGTTTCCACATAGCTTTTTACTATTCTAACAATTTCCTCTTACTATGATATTTGTCTCTTGTATACAAACTGCCTGACTATAGGCCACTTTTCAAATTTAAATTCCTGTTTTCCAGTTCCAATTTTCATTGTTTTGTTTGCATAAAGTCCAATGATTGCTTTGAATGATTATATGCATCTGACAATAAACATTTATTCACAAACATATGAAAAGCGAACAAAAACAGTAATTACTACATTCTCTAGGAATTGAGATGACGACTAAAGTCACCAATACATCCCCACAGAGTCAGAGTCACAAGAAATATTGCCACAGGATCATCTCTACAATCCCCATATAGCCATCGCTCCCCCTACAAAGACAAATCTTCTCCAACGAAGTATTACATTATCATCTCCTCCCAACAGTGTTCAAACATTTCAACATCATCACATTAGTCCCCGAGCAGTGATCCTATCATCTTCATCACATTAGTCCCCGAGAAGTGATCCTATCAGCTTCAACTTCATTACGTCAGTCCCCGAGCAGTGATCCTGTCAACTTCATCATATTAGTCCCCAAGCAGTGATCCTCTCATCTTCATCACATTAGTCCCCGAGCAGTGATCCTATCAGCTTCAACATCATCACATTAGTCCCCGAGCAGTGACCCTATCATCTTCATCACATTAGTCCCTGAGTAGTGATCCTATCAGCTTCAACTTCATCACGTCAGTCCCCAAGCTGTGATCCTATCAACTTCATCACATTAGTCCCCGAGCAATGATCCTATACATTCATCACATTAGTCCCTGAGCAGTGATCTTATCATCTTCATCACATTAGTCCCCGAGCAGTGATCCTATTAGCTTCAACTTCATCACGTTAGTCCCGGAGCGATGATCCTCTATATTCATCACGTCAGTCACCAAGTAGTGATCCTATCAGACTTATCTACATTCTTATGTCATCACGTTATATTGGTCCCCGAGCAGTAACACCTCAACCAATTACATCAATCTCCAAGCAGTAACAGTTTATTCCACACCACATCGTCCCCCAACAAGGCCTATACACAAGATATTCATCCTCAACTGAGTATCTCTCAATGATTATCATTCCCCCAACAGCAGCAGTGTCCAGACTCAAAACTTAGTCAGATATTACATCAGAGAAATTTGAATCTCCTTTATCCCCAGTTAAGGTTTTCAACAACTTCATCCCCAAGCAGAAATCAAAGATCTCCAGTAGAACATTCATATCTTCTTCAAGATGGATATGTTTTGAAATACCACAACATCTACTCGCATGCATAACGTTCCTATCTTATTCATAAAAATCATAACGTGTATTGTCATATACTCGCATGCATCATAATCTACATAGAACTAACCATATCCTGTCAAGATTTATTTGCCCACCAGGTAAAAGCTATTTTCCAAACAGAAAGTCAAAGATTAATACCCGGAACAAGACGGGAGAACTATCTGAACGACCATGCAAATTATTTCCAGACAATAGGTCAAAGATAAAGACCCGAAACAAGACGGGAAACTATCAAGGTGACCAATTTGGTATGAACTCCCGAAACCAGACGGGTTTACCAATAAATAGTAGACCATGGATTAATACCCGAAACAAGACGGGAAAACTATCTACATTCTGACAACTATTCATCTCAAAAATAGCCAAGACAAAGGTTTATTCGACTCTCTTATTATCAACCGACCCGGATTGCATCTTTAAGCTCATCTCCGACTACACATCTTCATCTCTCCTGATGGCATCTTTAAGCCCATCTCTGACTACTTGTCGACATCTCTCCACCTTCAGAATACTGCATATATGGTTAAAAATCAATACATACCATCTCTCATTCAAAAGACAAACGCAGTAGTCCGCACACGACTCACTCCCCAAAGATTAGCTTCTCCAAATGGAATCTATAAGCCTATTCCAACAAGATCGTCAACCGACGATCCCATTCCATACAACAACAATGCAAATTTTCGTGTCGAGTGTTCAATCATCTTCTACCCTCATGTCACGAAGGCAAGCATACCAATCTAACCCTTCAAGTACAAGAAGATTAAACATAGGCAACCGTTATACCCCAAAATTTTCCTCCTACTTCTCAAGACAATTCACATCTCCATACTTATGATTTCACAAGGGTTCACCGACAAACCTCTTCTAAGCAATCAATCCAAACTAGGGTTTTGATTCTCTCAAGTCGAATGAATTTCTAAGGCTACAAGTGGTCATCATACCTCATCATACTCAAGGGATCACCATGTCAAGTTTCAAGCCGCATAAGTCAAATTTGCTCATCCAATTGCTCGATGGTTGAAAATCGCTTGTATTGGATAGAAAGTCAATTGTGGTCAACATACAACAAACTTCATAATTTTGGGTCAACATCAATATTTTGAAGTAATATTCATCATTTGATCAAGGGTTGACCATGATTCCTCAAGGAAAGTCAATATTTGATCAAAAGTCAAAGTTTCTATAATAGGTTTTTCGCATAAAAGTCAATGTAACTTTGACCAGCATAACTTCCACATACTTTATCATAAATTTTTCCAAAGAAAGCTCATTTTGAAAGGAATTCAATTTCTACAATTTCATGTCTCACAATCTTTGGCCAAAACCGCTTCATTTGGAAGTTATGGATCAAAACATTAGAGGTCCTTTTAAAAGTCAACAAAAGTCATCTTTTTGCTAAGAAGTGTTCATGAACATGGAAACTTCAATGAAGATGAAACCAAAAGGTGTGTTTAGAGGACAAAGTTCGACATTTGTGAGGAGGTGCACAAAGGAAAATACCTAGCAAATGCAAATATTTTCCAAATGGGCTTAAGTTTTCATGATCCATGCTTATTCTTGAGAATATCCACGACCCCTAAGTCCATTTAGACACCTCCTTTCAATTTATTTAATTTATTTTGTAAGGAGCAAGGTTATGACAAGTTGGGTTTGGTTTTCTACATATCTTGAGGACCAAGGAAGCCCATGAAATCTATCAAATTCGTCCTAGAAGGTTTAATGCAATATTGAGCCAACTTTGGAATGATTTCATACAAATTTCAAATCAAATATTTCTTCCATCAATACATGACATTTCCTCATTATTTCTGATCTAATCTCATGCTCTACTATATATACATGATACATTCACAAGCATAAAAAATGAACCCTTGCATCCACAAAGAACCCTAAATCTCTCAAAAATTCAAGAAAACTTGCAAACTTGAATTTTATTTTCCAACCGCTCTCATTCAATTTCAAGCACTCCATCGTGCTCCTGAGGTAATTTTGAGTAAGTACACATCATTATACATGGCCATAACATCGAAACATGCATACTATGAAGTATTGCATATATTTCTTGAAATCGTGTTTTTTTTTAACGTGTTTTAATTGAAACTAACAGCTTTAATATGTTCATAAGATGTAATAGAATGATCTGGGAAATCATTGATGACCTCTAATGGCCAAAACACGATATGCCATTGTTAGGGCTTTGGACCGGAGAAGCTTCGTATCCATAGTTTCAGGCAGTTTTAGAACGAACTAATCCCACCATCGTGTTCGCAAGGGTCTAATTAGTAGATATGGGCACTTTTTGTTGTTTTTCTATTCAATTTCGCAGGTTTGAAGTTTGGAGTGACCTGAGAAGACGACCGGATAATTGCTCCGGTGCCTCTGACTTGTTTGACCGACGGAGACCTTCTGACCTAGGCGTGGCATGTTTCCATTCGTTCGTTCTAGCAACAGGGGTCCCACAGCTTGATTTGTTTGAAAATTCAAAATATAACACATTAACCCTCGTAATCAATTGGTTGTGTTTTGATAACATCTTGATAGCTTGGCTCAGATGGTACCACGTGCAGCCTGGTAACCCAGGGGTCTAGGGTTCGATCCCTAACGCCACCCCTTTCTTTTTCTCACTTTTCCAGCTTTTTCTTTTTTTTCTTTCTATTTTCTTAATTTCATTTAATGTTCTTTTCAAAATTAATTAAACCCTTTTCAAAAATCATAAAAAATATTTCTTTTTGCATTTAGGTCCGAAAAATACTTATTTAATTTTTGACTTTAAAAAAAATTATTTTTCACTTATATTTTAATTAATTGTTAATTAATCATAAATTTATCTTTTAATTACTTTTTCCACATTAAAATTGGTTATAAAAAACTCCAAAAATATTTTCTTTTCTAGTAATTAGGGTTCTTAACCTAAAACCTTTTTATACTAAATTTCCAAAACATTTTTACTAACATTTTCTTATTATTCTGATTATCTATTTACTATTCCGCATTTACAATTCTAGAAAAGATGTATAGGTCGCAAAGTTTATCATGTAATAGCGTAGATTTACATTATCGCTTTACTTTCCGCACCTATTATGTATCGCTTCTAAAGCCATGTAATAGCGTAGGATTTACGAATCCACACTTTTACATTCCGCACTTTAATTTCTGTACATATATCTAACTGCTAGTAATTAGGGTTTGCATGCTAAGACTAAAATCAACCCTAGATCACTTTGTATACATTTCTGCGTGAATCATTACAAAGCTAAAACACTTTTCCAAAGCAAAACATTTCCAAACACTTCGTATACATTCCAGCGAGAATCATTACGAAGTCAAAGAGAAATGTCTTTTCAAAAATACATTTCAAACTACACAAACACAGAAAGAACTTTTTCAAAAGTGACCTAAGCAACTAAGAGCCCGTACATAACTACGGATGGAAAGGATGCTAATACCTTCCCTTTTCATAACTGCCTCCCGTACTCATAATCTAACGAAGGTCTTTTCCTGTTCTTTACTCCTTCCCTTAATTGGATAAAAGAAAAGTCGATGGCGACTCTTGCTATCTCCAACATTTGCGATAAAACGCAAAACAAACAACTTGCTTGCATTGATATTTAGCACATGCACATTAGAATTGTTGATTCAACTAGCATTCTTAGCATGTTCATACATTGTTATTTTGACAATGAGCATTAGAATTGTTTATTTAACTTGCATTCTTAGCATGTTCATACATTGTTATTTGATATGTGAGCATTAGAATTGTTGGTTCGACTTGCATTCTTAACATGTTCATGCACGATTTTGACAATGAGCATTAGAATTGTTGATTCAACTTTCATTCTTAGCATATTCATACATTTTTATTTGATATATGAGCATTAGAATTGTTGATTCAACTTGCATTCTTAGTATGTTCATACATTGTTATTTGATATGTGAGCATTAGAATTGTTGGTTCGACTTGCATCCTTAACATGTTCATGCACGATTTTGACAATGAGCATTAGAATTGTTGATTCAACTTGCATTCCTAGCATGTTCATATATTGTTACTTTGCATATGAGAATTAGAATTGTTGATTCAACTTGCATTCTTAGCATGTTCACACATTGTTACTTTGCATATGAACATAGGAATTGTTGACATAACTTGCATTCCTCATATGTTCATGTATTTGATCTTCATCTATGAACATTGGAACTGTTGCTTGACTGTATGGACTGACTCTTAGAATGAGAACATCATGGAGAAGTGATTTGAATCAAACAGGAAATTCTACAGGTTACAGACCGCACTTAGCGCCACCAGAAGCGCACTAAGCGCCAAATCTACTAACTTTTGTGTTGCAGGTCACGCTTAGCGCCACCAGGAGCAGGCTTAGCGCCAAACTTTCTGTTTGGGTCGCGCTTAGCGCCAAATACCAGGCTTAGCGCGACCTGGAATTTTATTTTATTTTCTTTCTTAATTCAAAATGCAAATAGCACGTGTTCTAACATTCCTAACCATTGTTTGAGATGTATTTCATACAGGAGCTTGTGTGGTGAATATATATGACACAATTCTTCGATGTTTCACGTTTGTATACCCAAGTATACATTTCTTTTGCTTGCTTTGTGGGTCTAACTCCCTTCTTGTAGGCGTATCTTGAATGGAATATGTATACACATGTTCCTTTGCTTGTGCGCATACACGTACGTTCTGTTGTCGGCTTGCGTGATTCTCTTGCGGGTGTTATTGCTTCGGATGCGTATGAACACGTACGCTGCTTGTTTATGATACCTTGAGCTCTTCTCACTGGTTTATTCATGTTACATGGCTGCAGTACTTGAAGTTTTCCGGAGTTTTTCTTTAGCTCGCAGTGCTCTTTGAATGTTATGTCCGTTTGGTTGTTTCCACGCCATTTACTGCATTCTCTTACAACTTTCCTAGATATCATGAGAAGTAGGGTTTTACATCTTTCTTTTGCCATGAGAATTAGGAATAGAGATGTATGATGGGGCTTCCGTAGTTGGAGCATGTTCAGGAACCCCTCTGGTTTTATTTAAAGACTTATTTAGAGCGCTTCTATTTGCTAATTGTGCTTGGTTTGTTTAAAGTGAGGATCCGTGCATAGGGAGGCGTTTTTCATTGTGTGTTTACAATTGTGCTTGCATAGGTCATAAGTGGTTAGGACACCCGACGTTGCACCACCAAACAAAGTCCCGCTTTTTATATTTCCTGGTATCGAGTCATTGATATGATGGGCAAGCAGAAAGGGTCGGCAGTCGTCCCCTACAGTTCTAGTCTGTGTCTTGTATGGTGCACGCGAATCGTGTTACTATTCCTATCGAGTTGATTATAAAAGTGGCCAGAGTTCCTTATTATGACTCTCCACTCATTCTTGGGGTTCGATTATCGCAGAACTCGCTTCATTCGCTCTGTGGGCTTCGCCTGCAAATTGTTTGACATTTGTTTATGCATTGCATTACTTGTGTGCTTCTGCCAAAGCACTTGATTTCTACATCCCCTTGCATCCCTTAGTTCTACAACCAAGACGGATATAGGATAGCTTTTCCTTAGGACCGCTTGGTGAGGATAGTTCTCGAGCCTAGACATTAGGATTAACATCCTTTGCATGTTGACATAGGTAGAGATTCCCTTACATCCTCAACCATAGGTCCAATCTTTGCATGACAACATTAGGGCTAGTACTAGTTTAGTCTCCCTTTTGTTTTGCTAGTTCTTTTTGCATCCTTGCAAATAATTAAAACTAAAACTTGCTTTCTTTTTTTCTTTTGAAATCAAAACACTTAATAATGGTTTGAATCCCTTTTTCAAGGTAAAAACAACCAACCAAGACAAACTCTTTTCGCCTACGGGCGCATTTTCTTTCGTGTTTTAAACCTTTTTCACAAGTAAAAATCACAAAACCCACCAAAACAAGTGAGCCGAACTACGGCGCTCTGACTTTCCTATTGCACGCGGGAATACGTAGGCATCTTGTCACGGGGCTCGATCGAGCACGACTTGTAAATACTTCCTTCTTTTCCCCGTGGTTTCTTTATTTTCTCTTTTCTTTTGCATGCATTGTAGAGTTTGAGCATAGATAGATATAACACACCCTTTAGCTAGAAAATAGAAGCGGATATCGTAGAGTACTACGGGCGTGTGGGGTGCTAATCCCTTCCCCTCGCGTAACTAACTCCCTTACCTAGATTCTCTCGATCTCTCAGTCGTAGGACTGCGATTTCTCCCCTTTAGGTTTACTCGATGTTTTCCTTTCTTCTTCGTAAGATAAAAGACGTTCGATGGCGACTCCATTGATACACCCCTATCAATCGGAAGTTCAGCCGGGTGGTTTCACACGCACAAGGGTGCGGGTATGCATATGTTGTTTTGTTGTTTTGTGTTGTCACCCTCTTGGATATTCATGGGACTTCCAATTGTGGTATCACCCATGTTTGTAGTTGTACCCAACCGTGAGTTTCAACCTAGATTCTAGGTGAATTCGTTGATGCATGTACCCCGTAGAACCGAGCGAACTCCTAAGATAGGGAGGCTCACTGAGATTTAGTAATCTCACGCCATTCCAATTATTATTATTTTCAGGTTCTTCGAGGCAGGATCGTGGTAAGGGTAAGATGGCTTAGCTTGTGATGATGTTTGTTGGAGATGATCCTCATCTCTTTGTATCTTTCCATTTATGTACCTTTTGGATTATGTATTAGTACTCTTTGAATTTGTATCCTTTAGCCATAATAGTTTCGGCAAGAATTTGTAACCAGTACTAATACTTATATATACTTTATTGCTTATGTATGAATGTTTATGTACCATTTAATTCCAAATACGTATATCCTAGGCAATGTATGTATGAGGTGTTACAGTTGGTATTAGAGCAGGTCGATTCTCGGCTTCGCCATGAAACATCATAAGTTAGCTTAATTTTGTCTCGTATACGTCTTTGTCGGCATGATTCCTTATGTTCTATGTGTGGCATTGATCCTGATCAACTTGATTCTATGTGTAGGAAAAGCAGGAAGATGGATGATGGACGCAGATGACTTGGAAGTCCCAGAACTAGGCCTATTGAACCAGAGATTCCTAATCCTGCTGGTGGTGCAAATGTACTTGATGCGAATATGCCATGGATGCAAATGATGTAGAAAATTCAAAAGCGTAATCAAATGATGATGCAAATAATGCAAGGCATTCAAGGGAAACAACAACAACAACCACTACTCCTCGCTCCAGCCTCAAGCTCCTGAGGACCTGATTTTCGTGTTTTTTTTAGGATGAGTCCTCCAGAGTTCACAAGTGATTTGGATCATGTTGTAGCTCATGATTGGCTATATGGAGCGAGTCTTTTAGGCCATTCAATGCTTTGAGGAAGATAAGGTAATGTTTGCTGCCCAAAAATTGAAGGGTCCTAAGTGTGGTGGTATATCTGATCTACCTACTTCACCTCCCAACCATTCTAAAAGATTGGAAACACTTCAAGATCGCTTAGAGAAATATTTCCAACAAGATTCGTGCTTAAAAGGAGCGTGAATTTCAACTCTTCAAGCAGGGTAACTTGCCTGTTTTTGAATATGCTGAGAAATTTGAAGACATGGCTACCTATTCTAGACAGGCTGTTTATGCTCCTGATGAAATATGGAAGATTGATCAGTTTTTATTTGGGTTGAATGTGGATATTGCTCATAGTGTGTCCCCATAGGGAGTTTACTACCTATGTTGAATGCCTAAGACAGTGCTATGTGGCTGAGAATAGTCTAAAGATGATCAAGGAAAAGAGAGAGATAAGTAGGTCAATACGGAGGGAGCAAGGGAAACCATATCATCAGTTGAAGTCTCACAACTCTCCTCCAATGGGAAAGCAATATTTTGGTGGTCATGCAACTCAACCTCCTTGGTGCAACAAGTTCAAAAGTAAACAACATGGTGACTGCAGATTTGGTTCAGCGCATTGTTTCAAATACGGTTGGACGAGCCACTTTCAGAGCCATTGTCCTATGCAAGGTGTTCCTTAAAAGACTACAGGGCGAGTGTACACCTTGGATGCTTGAAAGGCTCAAGGAAACACAAGTCTTGTTGCTGGTACGTGTTATGTTAACAACCAACCTTTATTTGTGCTTATAGATTATGGAGCGACGCATTCCTTTATTTCTAAATCTTGTGTACGTCGGCTCGGTTTCGAGACTACTACTCTTCCTAGTCCTATGATGATATCGTCTACTACGGATGATGTAGTAGAAGCTTTACAGGTCTGTGAGGCTTGTTTTGTCACCTTCAATGACTTAAACTTCTTGATTGATCTTATATGCCTACCTCTCAAGAAGATCGATGTGGTATTGGGTATGGATTGGCTATCAGCTAACTCAGTATACATTGGTTGTAAAGAGAAGGCTATTTTCATTCTATGGAAGAAACTACTCCTATTGATGCTATTGGGAATTTGATTGAAGGTACAATCAACTTGATCAATTGCCTTTATCTTTAGGAGAAGTCTTTTCTTTTGGCTCTTATCATGGATCTCGAAAGTAAAAATAATGTATCGATATTCCTGTGTGTGAATTTCCTAATGTGTTTCCTGAGGATGCTACTTCTCTTCCTCTAGAGAGGGAAGTTGAATTCTTCATTGATCTTGTTCCTGGATCAGCCCTAGTTTCTATCACTCCGTACCGAATGTCTCATGCGGAGTTGAGGGAATTAAAGAGTCAGTTGGAAGAGTTACTAGCGAAACATTTTGTTTGACCTAGTGTTTCTTCTTAGGGTGCTCCTGTTTTATTGGTCAAGAAGGATGGTAGCATGCGATTATGCATTGATTACCGTCAGTTGAATAAAGTAACCATAAAGAACAAATATCCTTTGTCACAGATTGATAACCTCCTAGATCATTTGAAAGGAGCCTGTGTGTTCTCGAAGATTGATGTCAGGTCAGGGTATCATCAAATTCGGGTCAAGAGTTCT
Source organism: Vicia sativa (assembly GCA_021764765.1). Taxonomy (NCBI): domain Eukaryota; kingdom Viridiplantae; phylum Streptophyta; class Magnoliopsida; order Fabales; family Fabaceae; genus Vicia; species Vicia sativa. Next base: position 21,868,736 of record CM038797.1, read on the forward strand.
GATGTGTCTAAGACAGTGTTTAGGACGCGATATGGCCATTATGAATTCTTTGTTATTCCGTTTGGAGTAACCAATGCTCCTGCTGTCTTTATGGATTATATGAACCGTGTGTTTCAACCATATCTAGATCGGTTTAAAGTGATATTCATAGATGATATCTTGATTTATTCCTGAAAGGTGAAAGAGCATATGGAGCACTTGAGGATCGTACTATCGGTTCTTCGTGAGAAGCAATTGTTTGCAAAACTTAGTAAATGTGAGTTCTAGATGTCTGAAGTGAAGTTCCTTGGGCATCTTATTTCTGGCGGTGGTGTAACAGTAGACCCATCTAAAGTAGAAGCGGTAATTAATTGGGAACGTCCTAAGAATGCAACCGAAGTCCAAAGTTTCCTTGGGTTGGCGGGTTACTATCGGAGGTTCATAATGGGATTTTCCAAATTGGCATTACCTAAAACAAGACTTACGAGAAAAGAAGTTTCTTTTGATTGGGATCGGATGTGAGCGAAGTTTTAAAAATTGAAGAAGAATTTAACTACCGTCCAAAGATTAATAATTCCGATCCATAGAAATCCTATGAAGTATTCTCCGATGCCTCTAAGAAAGGTTTATGCGGTGTTCTAATGCAAGATGGTCAAGTTGTAACGTATGCTGCCTCGACAATTGAGACCGCATGAATAAAATTATCCTACTCATGATCTTGAACTTGTTGCTATCATGTTTGCACTAAAGGTGTGGCGACATTACTTATATGGAGTTCACTTAAATGTTCACGATCACAAAATTTTGAAATACCTCTTTGACCGTAAAGAACTCAACATGCCGAGAAGATGGATGGAATATTTGAAGGATTACGATTTCATATTGAAGTATCACCGAAAGCTAATAAAGTTGCAGATGCTTGAGTAGAAAAGAAAATCAAGTTGCCAAATTAATGGTATTAGAATTTAATCTCTTGGAGAAATTCAGAACCTTGATTTGCATTTTGATTGGGTGCCTACGGTGTTTTGATTAGTAATCTCAATGTTGAGAGTATTTTACGAGATAGAATCCGACAGCGCAATATAATGATGTAGAGTTGCGTAATTAGAGAGATTTCCAAAATTCTCTCGAGCGTCAAATGGAGTTATTATGTTTAGGCATCGTGTATGTGTGCCTAACAATGTGGAATTGAAGCGAATGATTTTAGACAAATCCCACAAAAGCAAGTCCACCATTCATCCTGGATCTACCAAGATGTATCAAGATTTAAAAAGGAGGTTTTGGTGCAGGCATGAAGAAAGATGTTGTTGGTTATGTGGAGCAGTGTGGTGTATGTCAGCAAGTAAAGATAGAACACCAAAGACCCAGTGGTATGTTGCAACCGTTAGATGTTCCTATATGGAAATGGGAAAATATATCTATGGATTTCATTGTGGGACTACCTCGTGTTTTAGGTGGTTATGATTCCATTTGGGTGATTGTTGATCGTTTGACAAAGTCTTCACATTTCCTACCTATGAAAACCACTCATAAGGTACCTCATCTAGCTCGACTTTGTAGCAAAATTGTAAGGTTGCATGGTATGCCATCTAGCATTTTATCGGGAAATGGGAACGGAATTGAATTTAAGTACTTTGAATCATCCTCAGACTAGTGGACAAACTGAGAGAACCATCTAAACCATTGAGGATATGTTGAGAGTTTGTATTCTAGAAAGTGGTGGAAGTTTGAAGGATCACTTATCGTTGATAGAATTTATGATAACAACAGCTACCACTCAAGTATAGGCATGGAACCATATGAAGCATTATATGGAAGAAAATGTTCGCCTTTGTGTTGGTCATAAGTTGGTGAAAAGGAACTCTTGGACCGAAATAATTCAAAAGACAACAGAGAAAATTAAATGTAAGTATCAAATGCGCCTAAGAGGGGTGAATTAGGTGTTTAAAAATTATCGGTTTTATGAATACTTGAACAATATTTGTTGGTTTGGTGAATGGAAGTGAGGATTCTTCTTTTTGGTTAAGGTATTTATGAAAGCGATAAATGCTAAATATTAAAGAGCACAAGGATATATCCTGTCCCCTCACAGATCGAGAGTACTCCAATCCCCTTACAACATGCAAGAGATTTCACTATAGTTAGAATTATTGTACAGCCTATTCACACCAATTGTGAAGCCTACTATCTAACATATATGGAGACCAAAGGCTCTTAAAACCTTTAAGGTCTATCAACACTATGTGCAAGAAGAACAATCCTCTTCAATGCACAACTTACTTCCAACAATCCTCGACAGCAAGAAAACAATAAGTATGTTTGAATTTTTACAAGAGATTTTGAAGTTGTAGCACACTATATCAATCTTGATTGATCTTCTTCTTCAAGCAAAACAATTTCAATAATGGATGCAAGTGTTCACAATAGTGTGAAACTTACAACAACTTTTCAATGAAAAATAAGTATGAAAGTCTCACAAAATATTTGATGTAGAACGCTTGAGAATATTTGAAAATTTGAGAGTTTTTGAATGTAGAAAAGTTAATTGAAGAAGGTGTGTAATTCTGAAAATTTTCCAGTATTTATATGATCTAAAACACCTTTACAAAAGTGTATAATCATATGAAAAGTTGCCATGATTCCATGTAAAGGTTCCATAAAAAATTTGCCCAAAATGTAAATGTATTTTTCACACTGGTTCAAGGGAAACCGGTTCCCACCTGGGAGAACCTGGTTCCTGCTGAACCAACGTTAAATTTTTTTTGAAAATTACAAAGGGGAACTGGTTCCCAGCTGGGAGAACCCGGGTTCCCCATACAAAATCTAGGGGCGTGTTATTTTGAAAATTGGGTAACCGGGTTCCCATATGGGGTAACCGATTCCCAGTGCATTTTTTTTCTCAAAATTTGTTTTTCAAATGTGTTCTAACTTAATTTTGATATGTAAAATATTTTTAGCATTTTTTATGGATGCATGGATTATTTTGTGAACACTTGTATGCATATAGTGAGATTGAATGCATAACCTTGACATTTTATTTTTGATTCACAAAGATTCTTCAAGACTTGATTATGATAATTTGAGCCATTACTTTTTGTCATCAAAGTCTTCATTGTTTATTGTCTTCATCAAAACACATTAGGAGGCAAGCTTGATATTGCATCTTGATTTCACATTCTCCCCCTTTTTGATGATGACAACCTTTTGTTTGAAAATAAAAACAATTTTGTTTTCTCCAACAATTGAAGCTATTTGAAGTTATATAGAGACTCCCCCTAAATCAAAGCTCCCCCTTGATTTATGAATTGGAGACCACTTGAAAAAATTGAAGGTGCATGTTTGCTACAAATTGTTGTTAGAGAAACACATGTATATACATATCTTCTCCCCCTTTGTCATTAGCAAAAAGGAATGAGAAAAAGAATAAAAGTATGAAATGTAAAGGAGTGATATGCAAGTTAATAGATAAAAAAGAACACACAATTAACACATTAACTTAACATAAGTTAGGATGTCTTAAACACATGACAAAATTATAACAATTATAGCAAGTGCCTAAACATAACATCAAAGTTGAAAACATTGTCTAAAACAAAAGAAAGTAACATAAAAAGAAACATAAGTCATAAGTGAAAAAAAGATTAAGTCATTCATCCATATCTTCATCATCGTCTTCCTCTTGATCATCTCCATCACCAACTTCATCATCTTCATCTTCATCATTTCCAATGGCTTGGTTTCTTTGTGCTTTGATGAGTTCTCGATTTGGCGCCGTAAAAGTGCATGCTCAACTGTTCTCTATATGGTTATTGGCAATGGTGGTTTCTATGGAACACATCTTGTTAAACAAAAGTTCTAACGTATATCCACCTTCTGGAACCTGAGGAGGAGCGTTGGCAGCGAGATCTTCCTTATAATGAAATCTACCTTCGAGATCCAAGACAATACCAGTATTCTTTAGGGCATTTCTAACATTTACTTCATGGTCTTTCTCGGTTATCATTATTTTTGGTTCTCTCTGCAAAGAAACACCAGCATGCTCAATGATCCTAGAGATTGGTCTAGCATATGGTAGACCACCACTTAATTGAACAAGGTGATTCATATGATGCAACATAGTGAGGGCCCAATTTATCGAAATCCCTTGGTTCAAAGCATAGAGCACTTGAAGTTCAAATTCATTGATACGGGAGTGATTGGAATTCTTAGGAAGCAAAATATAAGCAATAAGATAATGTAGCATCCTATCACTAACAGATAAATTTGATCCAAACATGTGTAGCTTAGAGGCGTTTTGTTTCCTAACACTAGCCCGTTGAGATTCTCGACAAAAGTCCAAAAATACTTCAATCTTATTATAAGATTCCCATTCCTCTGGTATAGAGCCTTGAACAAAAACCAAGCCTTCATAGGGAACCTTTAAACATTTTCCAAAAGACTCAATATCCATGCAAATATCTTTGTTTAGAACAGAGGAGGTTAACACAAATTCATCATTCTCATTAGTAACTAAGGACATGTTTTGGTAAAATTCCTTAACCACATCAGGATATATGTACCCACGCTCACTCACAAACAAATCCAACTTAGCAGCAGTAATTCTAGCAGGGAAATGGAAGCTATGAACAGGAAAAGCAAAAATGTTACCATACTTTGTCGGTAATAAAGCTCTATTCCGAATATTGAAAGTGAGTCTCCTACTCTTGAGTGTAGGACGATTTGCTTCATTGTGGTCATCACTGGATTCACCAACCTTTTGTTTGCCCTTAGCCCCCCTAGTTGCTCTTGAAGCCATAGATGGATATGGAGCTTTTGAAGTTTAGGGTTTGAAAGAGGATTTTGATTTGGGGTTAGAGAGGAAGTTTGTGATGAGATATGGGAGAAGGAAGGTTGATATGGAGTTATGATGTAGTGGGTGTTGATGGAGGCGAGTGATGTTGATGGAGGAGAGAGTGGAGGTTGAAGAAGATGTTGGAGTGAAGAGTGAAAAGCTTATGACTTTAGTTAAAAATCACTTATCAATATGTTATAAAATAAGAATAACAAGAAAATTTTATAAAGAAAACGAGTAAAAAGGCTTCTGGACGCAGCGATAATCGGTTCCCATGTGGGGTAACCGGTTACCAGTCAATAAAATTGCTCTCTGGAACGAAAAAACAGCGTGGGAACCGGTTTCTCCATATGGGTAACCGGGTTCCCCTGAAAGAAAATAGAAAATATTTTTATTTTTTGCAAAAGTTACAGTATGCAATCGATAGTGAAAAATGTTAAAAATGCTACTTTAAGTGCATGTGAGGGTTTAAAAACATATATACTTTAACATTTAAGTATACTAAACATGAAACACACATATTTTAATACATTTATGCACATGAAACACATATAAGAAGGAGTAGAAGAAGATATGCATTTGATAAAATTTTAAAAAATAATAAAATGTGCACCTTAATTGAAGTTGAATATTTCATGTATCACTTTCATCCAAAATTCCAAGTTCTCTTCGAATTTTATAAAATGGTTCACGAGCAAACGGCTTTGTAAAATATCTACGAGTTGCTTATGAGTATCCACAAAAGTGACTTCGACATCTCCTTGAAGTACATGATCACAAAGAAAATGATGTCGAATGTCGATGTGTTTGGTTCTTGAATGCATGACCGATTTTTGTAATGTTGATTGCACTTGTGTTGTCGCATCAAGAGGAATGCATCCGAGATCAAGTCCGTAGTCACGAAGTTGTTGCTTAAGCCAAAGAATTTGTGCACAACAACTAGTGCTATGTACTCCGCTTCAGTGCTAAGAGCAACACATGCTTGTTTTTTACAAGCCCATGAAACTAATGCATTTCCAAGAATGTCACACGTACCACTTATGCTTTTTCGATCAATTTTACAACCTGCATAATCTGTGCCAGAATAACCAATTAAATTGCAAATACTACCTTTTGGATACCATAAGTCGACATTGGTTGTTCCTTTGAGATACTTCATGACTCGCTTGACCGCCATTAGATGAGATTCTTTTGGATTTGCTTGAAAGCGAGCACAAATACAAACACTAAACATTATGTCGGACAACTTACCATCAAATATAATAAAGAACCAATCATACTCGATACTTTGTGATATCAATTGAATACCGGATTCATCTTGATCAACATATGTACCGGAGCCCATTGAGTATTCATCGCTTTGCAATTATCCATATCAAATCTTTTCAACAATCTTTGCAATACTTGGATTGGTTGATGATGATTCCATCTTTTAGTTGCTTAATATGTAGTCCAAGAAAGTAATTCATCTTACCCATCATGGACATCTCGAATTCTCCTTGCATCATCAATGAAAATTCTTCACACATTTCTTTGTTAGTCGATCCAAAAATGATATCATCAACATAGACTTGAACCAATAAAGTGTTACTTTTGATTTTCTTAATGAATAAAGTTTTATCAACCTTACCCTTTTCAAAACCTTTTTCACACAAAAAATTGTTAAGCCTATCATACCATGCTCTTGGTGCTTGCTTTAAGCCATAAAGAGCCTTTCTCAACTTAAAGACATGTGAAGGATTTTTGAAGTCTTCAAATCCCAGGGGTTGTTTGACATAGACTTCTTCATTGATGTAGCCATTCAAGAATGCTCTTTTGACATCCATTTGATAAAGCTAAAAATTTAATGAACAAGCATAAGCAAGTAAAAGACGAATAACTTCTAACCTTGCAACAGGAGCAAATGTTTCTTCAAAGTCGATTGCTTCTTCTTGATTGTAACCTTGAGCCACCAACCTAGCTTTGTTTCGAACAATTATACCATTCTCATCAATTTTGTTTTTAAACACCCATCGGGTACCTATGATGTGTTTATCACTTGGCCTAGGAACAAGTTCCCAAACTTGATTTCTCTCAAATTGATTTAATTCTTCTTGCATTGCAATTATCCATTGATCGTCTCCTAAGGCTTCATCAACTTTGAGGTTCAATTTGAGAAACAAACGCCATGTTTAAGCAAGCATCTTTGAGATTTAATCTTGTTGTAACTCCATGGCTAATATCACCAATGATTTTGTCAATAGGATGGTCTCTATGAGTTCTCCATTCTTTGGGTAGATCATTGATATTTGAATCTTGTTGTGGTACTCCTTGTTGATGTTCCGGTTGATTCACATTTTGATCATTTGAAATTTCTTCCGAGGGTAAATCTATAATATCATCATCACACACAACTATTTCCTCCTTAGAGGTGTTAGTTTCATCAAAAGAGACATGCATAGATTCTTTAATAGTTAAAGTTATTTTATTATAAATTCTATATGTTTTACTAGAAAGTGAATAACCAAGAAATATACCTTCATCGGATTTCTCGTCAAACTTACCGAGATTGTCTTTGTCTTTGTTGAGGACAAAGCATTTGCATCCAAAGATATGAAAGTAAGCAATGTTTGGCTTTCTTCCTTTGAAAAGTTCATATGGAGTCTTTTTCAAGATAGGTCTAATGATAAATTGATTTCCAACATAACATGCCGTACTAACTGATCCGCCTAAAAATACTTTGGTAGATTTGCATCACTAAGCATCGTTCTTGCAAGTTCCACTAGAAACCTATTATTTTTTTCAACTACTCCATTTTGTTGTGGAGTTCTTGGTGTTGAAAAATTATGAGAGATACCATGTTCTTCACAAAATTCTTCAAATGATGCATTTTGGAATTCTCCACCATGGTCACTTCTTATGCATACAATCTTTAGTGATTTTTCATTTTGAATTTGCTTTGCATACTTCTTAAAGGCTTTGAAAGCATCACTTTTCTGCACAAGAAACAAAGTCCAAGAATATCTAGAAAAATCATCAACAATAACTAAAGCGTATACATTACCTCCGAAGCTTCTTGTTCTTGATGGACCAAATAAATCCATGTGCAACAATTGTAGTGCCCTTGTAGTGGACACCACATCCTTAGATTTGAAAGTTGATTTTGTTTGTTTTCCCTTTTGACAAGCATCACATAATTTATCTTTGACAAAATTTATCTTTGGTAAGCCAACAACAAGATCATGTTTGGTTAATTTATTTAAGTGCTCCATATGAATATGGGCTTCCCTTTTATGCTATAACCATGATTCATTATTGTTTACCATGAGACATTTTACTTTCAAAGATAAATCGTCTAAGGAAATCATAAAAATATTATTAATTCTTTTACCTTTGAGTTTTACCTCATTGGTGACTTCATCAATAATTAAGCATTCATCTTTAGTAAATTTGATCTTGAATCCTTTGTCACAAAGTTGGCTAATGCTAAGAAGATTGTGCTTTAGTCCTTCAACATAAAAAACATATTCAATGGATGTGAAAGGTGGTGCACCAACTTTGCCTTTGCCAAGAATTCTTCCCTTGTTGTTATCTCCATAAGTGACATACCCTTGGCCTTTAAGACTAGATTTGAAAATGGTTTATGTCACCCGTCATATGCTTGGAACAACCACTACCAATATATCATAAATTTGAAGTGGTTTTCAACACCTACAAAACAAATTAAGTTTTGTTAGGTACCCAAATTGCTTTGGGTCCTTCATAATTAGTACCTTTCTTTATCCACACATAATGCTCACTTGGAACACTAAAGTTTCTTACATAGCAAGCATTAGGTGTGTGGCCTTAATACCACAATAAAAATAAGTAGGTTCAAAATTACTTCTATATCTAGGAGGATAAGATTTATTCTTAACAACTCTTTTCTTTTTAGGATAATGATGAACTACTTTAGGATTGTTCACTTCTCTTGGATTGGTTGGTTATTAGCCTTAACAAAGATAGTTTTGTTAGAACTTGGTTGAGAAAATTTTGAAAAACCAAGTCCATTTTATCTTTGTGTGCTCAAAACATTTTCAAATCCAACTTGTCCTTTTCATACCTTTCTAGGACTCTTTTAATTGAACAATTTGGAAAGAAAGTGATTCACAATTATTGCATACAAAATTCTATTTTTGATCACTAATCATCTTTTCTTTTCACCTTTATGTTCTTTTCAATAGTTTCCACTTTTCTTCTAAAGATGAAATTATTTTCTTTTGAGATGAAATAGTTCTATATAGAATTTTTCATTAATTTAATAATTCATCTATAGCACCTTGTACACCATTATCATAAAGAGAGTTATCATAACTAACCTTGCCTTCTTCATCATCGGAATGGTGTGAAGCCATCAATGCTACATTTGCACTTTCGTCAATATCTGAATCGGATGAAGAGCTTATCTCATTATCTTCCCATGCAACATAAGCCCTTTTTTTAACTCCTTTTTTCCTTTGAATCCATTTTTCTTGGAGAGTTTTGGATAATCCGGCTTTATAGCTTTCCACATTCATAACATGTGACATCTTGTGTTGATGTGGAGGCTTCTTTATCTTTATGCTTATAAAATTTCTTTCTATTGACAAAGTTAGCATTATTAAGATTATTTTTATGACCAAAATATTTTCCTAACCTTTTTACAAGAAGCAAGAAGTTTTCATCTTCCTCCGATGCATCTTTATCATGACTTTCTTTTGAATCAACTTTCAAAGCAATGCCTTTGGATTTCTTCTCATGATTCTCATGTTTTTCAAGCCTTCCAAGTTTCGTTTCATATTCTTGAAGCTTTCCGAATAATGTTGCGGAAGTCATAGTTGCTAGGCTTTTCTTTTCAGATATTACTGTCACTTTTGGTTGCCATTCCCTAGTTAAATACCTAAGCACTTTAAGATTTAATTCATCGTTAGTTAAAGTCTTACCAAGCGCCTTCAAGTGATTTGTCAAGTGAACGAATCTCTTTTGTAAGTCAAGGATGGATTCTCCGGGAAGCATTCAGAATAATTCATATTATTGACTCAAAGTGTTCAATCTAGATCTTTAACTTCATGTTCCTTCATGAGTTTCTACAAGAGTGCCCCAAATTTCCTTTGTCATTGTACATGCGGATACTCGAGAGAATTCATCCATACTAAGAGCACTTTGGAGAATATTGATTGCCTTTTTGTCAAAGAGAACTTTTTTCTTGTCATCTTCATTCCATGATACTTTAGGCTTTGATGATCCAACACCATTGACAACACAAACCGGAGCAAATGGACCATTCTCAACAACATCCCATACTTCTTCTCCTTGCGCTTCAAGATGAGCCTTCATGCGAATTTTCCAAAAGTCAAAGTATTCACCACAAAACAATGGAGGCTTATTGTTACTACCACCATCTTTGAAAACCGAATTTTGATTTTCGGAAGCCATTCTGAATCTTTAGAAACAAGTTACCTATAACTTGCTCTGGTACCAATTGTAAGTATCAGATGCACCTAAGAGGGGGGGGTGAATTAGGTGTTTAAAAAATTATCGGTTTTTATGAATACTTGAAACAATATTTGTTGGTTTGGTGAATGGAAGTCTGTGAGGATTCTTTCTTTTTTTAGTTAAGGTATTTATGAAAGCGATAAATGCTGAAAAGTAAAGAATACAAGGATATATCCTGGTTCCCCTCACATATCGAGAGTACTTCAGTCCCCTTACAACATGCAAGAGATTTCACTATAGTTAGAATTATTGTACAGCCTATTCACACCAATTGTGAAGCCTACTATCTAACCTATAGGGAGACCAAAGGCTCTTAAAACCTTTAAGGTCTAACAACGCTATGTGCAAGAAGAACAATCCTCTTCAATGCACAACTTACTTCCAACAATCCTGGACAGCAAGAAAATAATAAGTATGTTTGAATTTTTACAAGAGATTTTGAAGTTGTAGCACACTATATCAATCTTGGATTGATCTTCTTCTTCAAGCAAAACAATTCTCAATAATGGATGCAAGTGTTCACAATAGTATGAAACTTACAATAACTTTTTAATGAAAAATAAGTATGAAAGTCTCACAAAATATTTGATGTAGAACACTTGAGAATATTTGAAAATTTGAGAGTTTTTGAATGTAGAAAAGTTAATTGAAGAAGGTGTGTAATTCTAAAAATTTTCCAGTATTTATATGATCTAAAACACCTTTACAAAAGTGTATAATCATATGAAAAGTTGTCATGATTCCATGTAAAGGTTCCATAAAAAATATGCCCAAAATGTAAATGTATTTTTCACACTAGTTCAGGGGAAGCCGGTTTCCACCTGGGAGAACCCGGTTCCTGCTGAACCAACATTAAAATTTTTTTGAAAATTACAAAGGGGAACCGGTTCTCAGCTGGGAGAACCCGGGTTACCCATACAAAATCCACGGGTGTGTTATTTTGAAAATTGGGTAACTGGGTTCCCATATGGGGTAACCGATTCCCAGTGCATTTTTCTCAAAATTTGTTTTTCAAATGTGTTCTAACTTAATTTTGATATGTAAAATATTTTTACCATTTTTTATGGATGCATGGATTATTTTGTGAACACTTGTATGCATATAGTGAGATTGAATGCATAACCTTGACATTTTATTTTTGATTCACAAATATTCTTCAAGACTTGATTATGATAATTTGAGCCATTACTTTTTGCCATCAAAGTCTTCATTGTTTATTGTCTTCATCAAAACACTTTAGGAGGCAAGCTTGATATTGCATCTTGATTTCACATTAAAGAGATTCGATTAAAGATGAAGAAAGCTCAGGACCGTCAAAAGAGTTATGCAGACAAGAGGAGGAGGCCCTTGAGTTTTGAAGAGGGTGATCATGTGTACTTGAAAGTGACTCCGAAGCTTAGATTGAAAGGACCATTTAAAGTTCAGAAGCTCAGTCCGAGGTATGTGGGACCGTATCAAATCATGATATTTCAAATTCTACTTATCTATATTCCGCAAGAGAGTAAAACTTGAAGCACATACAAAATTTTATCAATCATAGGTAACTCACGAAGAAATAAGATTCTTATCTACCTAAGATAACTCTCTCTCTCTCACACACACACATACCCACACAACACACACATCTTAGTTGTATAATATGAATGATTTGACGTGTGTTCTGTCATTAGATATAGGGGCAAAACCAATACCTAAATGTCATGAAGCCCTTAATGGTATTGATTTAAAGACATGGAAAAATTTCAAGTTAATAACTGAAAAATATAAAAGAAACAAATGAGAAGTTGTAAAATTAAGAGTAACTGAGAGTAACTCTAATTTTTCTATCACTCAAACGAGTCATTTGACAAGCACAAGAGGTTCCAATTTGTTATTATTGCTATATATATATATATATATATATATATATATATGGCTAATATTTCACTAAACCTTATTTATTGTTAACTTCCCCCTAAATCTATTCTCTTTAATTATTTTAATTAATTATAAAGTTTTAGAAAGTTAAGGGGTTAGTGGAGAACATTTTTTATGGAGAATTAACTAATTAATTAATTAATTATTATTTAATTAATAGAAGAATTTTACATGAGATGATTTGAAGAGGTGAATTTAGAGAAAATTATTATTATATTTATTATTTATATTAATTGATAAAAAGATTGGACGGAAGATTTTGATGGGAAAAAGTTATAAGATTATAATATTTTGCTGATAAGAAGTTATAGGGTTATAATTTATTATGATTAGGTGAGTAGTTCAAAGGTTGATAATATTTTTTTTATAAATATTGAAAGACAAATCATAAATTGTATGATTATATAATTAGAACAAACAATTTCTTAAAAATGTAAATGTATCTTTATATAATTTTAAGAAACTTTTATTAATTTTTTAATAAATTTAAGATAATATGAATAAATAATTGTAAGAATTAAATTATGTAAAATTTATAACTTTATTAACATGTTAATGGAGAAACTAACGGAAGAAGTTACAAAAATAATTTATATTAAAAATATGTTAATGGTAAATGAATTATTAAAATTAATTTATAGTTATGTAAAGATAAGTGTAATCTTTGAAATAAAACGCGAGAAACCATGGCGATTTAGGGCGATACCTAGCAACGCACCGGTATTTGTACCGTGGCGCGTAGTTTTCTATGCAACGCCGCAATGGTTCGAGGAGGGGTTGGAGTCTTAGTAGAAGAAGAGCCTTTCATGGCTTGAATCCTAGATGGGATACTTTCCGAGAACGCTCGTGGATGGAGCATGAGAACCTGTAACTTTGATTTATTTCACTTTGTTCCCGAACAAATGTTCTACTAAGGAATTCCGTGAGCTATTTGGGAAATTTTGTAATGTCATCGAAATCGTGGCTCCGAGGAGAAATAATTTGGGTTAGAAGTTTTGGTTTGCAAGATTCAAAGAGGTTGACGATGCGAAGTTCTTAGTGAAACCGGATAACATCCTTGTGGACGGAAGAAGATTCATGAATCTTCCAGATTCAAAGGAGAGGAAAATATGCTTTGGGCTATTCTGTAAAGGAAAGGGGTTTTACAATGTTTATGTCTGGAAAGGGTGGGTTTTCAAGAAGGAAAGAGAAATTCATTTTGTGAGGGAAGCAATTTATGCCGATGCTCTTTTGAATAGACCGAGTCGCAGTGGTGCAAAGGGCCCAATTTTCGCTCAAATCCATGGATGAAGATAGCAAGGCAAAATTGTGCTAAGGTGTCTAGTTCGGAAGAGTTCAAGATTAGCTCGACAGGAGGGTTGCTTCAATGTTAGAGCCTGTTGTTCGAGCTACAGTTTAGTGGTTCTTGAAGAACTCTCGAATGGGCGCATAAATTTTTGTTGAAGATGAAAGAATTGTTTAACATCCGGTTTTCTCGAGGCGGCTAACGAAGCTAAATGCCATTTCAAAGTTCAGTGGCAAATATTATAGTTTCGTGGATTCCCCGCTAGTATGGAGAGGAATTTTTTTGAAAGTTCGGGAATTGTT
>CM038797.1:21882642-21956339 GCA_021764765.1 Vicia sativa
CAGATACATAATTGAAAGTCACGGAAAATAAAGTCTAATTAAACTATTACATCCCATAGGCAATTACATAATTGAAAAAAAGCGACAAAATTGTCGAAGCGGTATAACTTTGTGAAAAGATGCAAAATCGAAAGAGGAAGAAAATTGCATAAGAGAAAATGTTAGTAAAATAAGTATTTTTGAATGAGAAAAAGTTTTGTGTTAGTGATGACATTAATATGATAAAATAATTTTTGGTAATTTTGGAATTGATTTAGTAATTTAAAAACAATTAAACTATTTAAATGATAAAATAAGTTAAATTAAATATGCATGCAAAATAATAATTTTAATTTTAAAAATTAAATAATCATTTTTGTTGATTATGCAAAAAAATAAATATTTTGGTGTTTTTAAATGCATGATAAAAATATTAGAAGATAAAATAAATTGAATGAAAATATTAAAGAAAAAATAAGAAAATATGAAAAATATGTTAAGTTTGCAAAGAAAAAAATTGGTCTTGCTAGGGATCGAACGGAGACCTTGAGGAGAATCTTCAGTTCAAACGCCTTAACCAGGCCATTATTGTGTTACTTGTGTCATGGAAGCTGAAATCAATTGAATATAAGTGTAAGCGTGTCATGGATATATTTTAAACCAAATTAAACCGCGTGGACCCAATTTGGAGCGGATGGACTGATCGAAAATCTGATCGCGCCACACAAGCCTTGGCGGTCGAGCAAGTCACTTGAGGCCTAACTGGTCATTATTCGACCAACCAAAACACGAAACTTGAAAAATCGCAAAATAAAAAGTTCAGGTACCTACCCCCAAATCGAAATTGCGAACACGATGGTGGTGTTTATTTTGGTAGATAAATGCAATGCTGGTAGGTTCGAGAAAACAGTTGAAAAACTAACTATGGCAAATCGAGTTTTTCGTGCAAGCTTGAAGCGATGGCGGAATCGATCATATAGAACCTCATGACACATTAAAACCATTAGAATCGATTAAAACACAGATAATAAAATGCAATTTCAAGAAAATATGAATATGTATAAATGTATATGGCTCGATTAATTTGTTTGGGTCATGAACAATGATGCATACTCACTCTAAATTACCGGGAACACGGTTTGGATGGTTGAGAGAGGTAGTGGCTGCAAAAGTGAAATTAATTTCACCACTTTGAAAAAATTGAGCAAAATAAGGGTTGTTGTGAGGGCTAGGGTTTTAGTCCTTTGATGTGCAGCATGCTTGGTATTTATAAGTGAGAATGGTGCAAAAGAAGGAAAAAAGATTGGATATTGAATGTGAAATAAATTCCTTTCAAATAAAATCAAATTTTGGAGAAAATTTGATTTTCTCTTCCATACAAACTATCACGAAATTGGCAAGTATCATGGGCTATCTTGGACCTCAAGTTTGATAAAAATCCACTCTTTTTGAAATATATCTTATTTTCATATTTTATATAATTAAATTTGAATTAAATGGTTTTAAATTCAAAAATAAATCAATAAAATAGAATTTGGTCATGGAAAGGCATCAATAGGTCACAAATAATATTATGAACAAGTTTGAATCATAAAATTATAGGCCCATTTGGAAAAAATTGGATTTTGACAAATATCTCCTTTTTGTGCAATTGTTCAAAAATACTGACTTACGAAGATGGTGTATTTTGCTCAATTTTCCACATTTTTGAGTGTTCTTGGACTTTTAGAAAGCTCTAAGTGTCCTCTAACCAACCTCTTTGGTTTCATCTCAATTGGGTTTCATGCTCAATAAATCTTCAAAACAAAAGTTGACTTTTGTTGACTTTGAAAAGGACACGTAATGTTTTGACCCATACCTTCAAATGAAGCATTTTTGAACATTCTTGTGAGACATGAAGTTGTAGAGAATTGAATTTCCTTCAAAATGAGAGGTGGTGGAAAACTTTACGAGAAAGTATGAAGAAGTTATGCTCGATCAAAGTTTGGTTGACTTTTCACTAGAAAACCTAATTTGGAAAGTTTGACTTTTGAGCAAATCTTGAGTTTTCTTGATGAATCATGATCAACCCTTGATCAAATGATGAATGTAACTTCAAAATGGATGATGACCAAAAATCATGAAGTTTGGTTGCATGTTGACCACGATTGACTTTTGTCAATCTGGTGATTTCGACCATCGAGCGATTGTATGCGAAACTTGACTTGTGAGGCTTGAAACTTGACATGGAGAATCTTTGAAGCATATGACAGGGCATGATGACCATTGGAGATGTTGGAAATCCATACGGATTGAAATTGCCAAACCCTAGTTTGGGTTGATTGTCTAGGAGAGGTTTGTACGTGACCTTGAGGAATCCTTGAGTGTAGATGTATGAAATGTCTTGAAATAGAGGGAAAATTTTGGGGTATGACAGCTGCCCTGTTCAATCTTCTTGTCTTGGAAGGGTTAGATTGGCATGCTTGCCTTTAAGCCAGGAGGTAAGATGATTGAACACTTTCAGGCTCTACAATTTGCACTCATTGATGATGTGGGAATGGAGCATAGATGCCATTTGGGAGGGGTGGAGACTTCACGGGGGAATGAGTGATGCACGCTAGTGTCATACCAAATTTTCCTCCATCTTCTCAAAGATATTTCTACATCCATACCAAAGGATTCCTCAGTGTCAGGCAATCTAGGCTGTCGACCCAAACAGGAGTTGGTATTCTCAGATCAATGGACTTCAACATTCCAATGGTCATCATGCCTCTCACATGCACAAGATTCTCATGTCAAGTACCTCAGTCGGACCTCAGTGAACCAGGTTGAAAATGGGTTATGAGGACAGTTGAATCGACTGTGATCAGCTGATCAAACTTCATGATTTTTGGTCATCCTCATTTTGAAGTTACATTCATCATTTGATCAAGGGTTGATCATGATTCATCAAGAAAACTCAGATTCTCGGTCAAACTTTCTAAATGGGTTTCTCGATGAGTCGACCAAACTTTTGACATCTTCATACTCTGAGAAATTTTCCACCACCTCTTGTTTTGAAGTTCAATTCTCTACTTCATGTTTCACAAGGTGTTCAAAAAATGCTTCATTTGGAAGGGTGGATCAGGCGCGATCCTTTCAACAAAAATCGCTTTTGAATTTGCACTACGGTATGATGGAAAGTGAATTGAGGAGGTGATTGAGAGGACTCTTAGAGCTTTCTAAAAATCCAAGAACACTCAAAATAATGGAAAATTGAGCAAAATACACCTTGTCAAGTTAAGGTTTTGAAGAAGTGCACAAAGAGATACTTGTAAAAATCAAAATTTTGCAAATGGGCCTAATTCATTCAAACTTGTTCCTTATACAATTAGGAACATCCAAGCCCAATGCCACAATTTTAACTTTATTTTTCTATTTAATTTGGATTTTATTCATTTAAATACAAATTAAATTCAAAAATAAAGTATAAAATCAAAATTAATTACAAATTGATTTTTCTCTCTTCCTTGAGGTCCAAGCAACTCCTAGAATCATCAAATTTCGAAATTGGTCTTGATGGCAAGAAATTTGATTGAAATTGATCAAAAGAATAAGATTTGATTTTGTACAAAATCAAATAATCTTTACATTGATTGATGATTATTTCTTCTCAAATCGGTTCAATTTCCATCCATTATAAATATACAATGCATATCACATGAATTAGAATGAGAAAAATTGCTTGGAGGAACCCTAACCTAACTCAAAAAAACCGTCTACTAGTCACTAGCAGCCCTTGTTCCGACTTGTTTCAATTGGTTTTGAGGATCAAACACGTTCCTTGACATCCTTTGACATTCCAAACCTTTACATTGTCAAAGCATCAAGAATCACGAAATCGAATTTAGTTTGTTCATGTTTTCTCAAAATCGATTTCCATTATTCATGCATTTTAACATGTTTTGTTGTTGTTTTGTGTTTAGAACGGCTTGGAAGCTTTTACGGGCAATTTGTTTTAATTTCAATCCTAAAACAAGATACATGCCATGCTAGGGTTTTCGGTTTGAATTAGGTTTCTTTAAAGCGGATAAATTGGACCATAAGACCACCACCATCGTGTTTAGAATTCAATTTGCAATCGATTCATGCTCACAATTAATTACATTCGTGTATGAGATTTTGGAAATGGGGACTATAATGCGTCGAGGCCTTAATCTTTCAAAATTCAAAGCGAAGAAGATGAAGCTTGGCGCGTGATTGGCAATCGGGAGATGACACTCGTTTACAAACCATTCGCTCCATTTCCATGACACGCGTGCACTCTGGAGTTCGGTTGGTAAAGCGTGGGGTTGTGAAGGCAAGGTCACGAGTTAGAATCTAAATGGCAAAGCATTTTCACAAGTTTGCAATTTTTCTATTTTTCATATTTTATTTTAATATTTTCATACTATTTAATTTATCTTTCATAATTTTTATCATGCATTTAAAAACACCAAAAATATTTATTTTTGCATACATGTCGGAAAAATGTTTATTTAATTTTAAAATTAAAAATATTATTTTGCATGCATATTAATTTAATTTCAATTTTATTTAAATCACTTTTAATTGATTTTTAATTATCAAATTAACTCAAAAATCCCAAAAATTATTTTACATATTAATGTTATTTCCAGCTGAAAATATTTTCTCATTTAAAATTATTATTTTTACTAACATTTCCTCTTATTCGATTTCCTCGTATTTCTGATTTCATCTTTCAGGTTATCTCGTTTGGACAATTTTTATCGTTTTCTTTTCATATTATGTAATTGCCTATGGGATGTAATAGTTTAATTAGGACTTTATTTTCCGCACTTTCGGTTATGTATACGCCCCAAAGCCTTGTAATAGTGGTTTATCTTTCAGCTTTACTTTTGGCGATTTAACTTCGCACCCTATAAACTACTAGTAATTAGGCGTGTATGGCAAGACTAAAATTGAACATAGCTCACTCTAATTTCAAGACAACATATCTGAATTTGACACACTCTTTCACACATACCCCTTAGGGTAATTCTCTTTGCCCTTACGATTACAAATGGTTATGTCTCCTCGAGCGTAGAGTATTCTACACGATTGCCTTCCAAACAAATCATCATAGTCCGCCGATACAAAGATCATAAGACCCACGATGTAAGCCTCCGATACATGATCTTGACCCTCGATTGTAGCCTACGAAAATGATGATAGTCCTTCGAATGTGCTAGGATACTTCCTGCAAGTTGCCTTCATGACCATCCGATGTCCCTTTGAATGTCCGGCATCCAGAATAGAGTTGCCTACAACTAATGGTATGGATAGCAGCTATTCTAAAGGAGCGTAAAATAATCTGAAAAACCAACTCGAGTAGGTAATAAGACTTTTAGTTGCTTGCTCGATCAAATACTTTCACACCTCACACTTTGTCAAAGTTCAAACTCATTTCCAAAGCGAAACATTTCCGAACACTTTGTATACATTCCTACATGAATCATTACAAAGTCAAAGCGAAATGCCTTTTCAAAACATTTTGTCAAACACACGAAAGCACAATTTTAAAGTGATCTAAAACTAAGAGCAGTAGATAACTACGGATGGAAAGGTGCTAATACCTTCCCTTTCATAACCTTCTCCCTTACTCGAATCTAACGAAGGTCTTTTTGTACTTTTTACCTTAATTGGATAAAAGAAAAGTCGGTGGCGACTCTTGCTATCCGCATTTGCGATACAAAACCTACAATCGAGTTCACGGTGTTATAGAGCTGGCGACTCTGCTGAGACACCCTAAAGAGAGAATGCCTTAGGGATTTCTAGATCACATTTATTGCTTCTGTTTGACTTGCTTGCTTTATCTTTAAGGGTTGCTTGGGTATTATATTTGTGGGGATCCTACACCGGATCCGGGTTTCCTTTTAGGTAAGTAGAAATAAATCGTCGACCGTTAGCGTATGTCGGCAATTGACATGATTTCGTTAGTGTGACACTTTGGATGTCACGATACTCTTCATTTCCAAGTTGAGGATAGTATTTGGCCTGCGTGGTGTCATCACACTAACTAAACTTTAGAACCTTAATTGACCCATCTTGGCCATTAGAAGGTAGTGAGATGGCGGCTTTGGTCTTGAACTAAGGTTGGTTGATACTCGATGCTACGCTCATTGAGATCATACTTTTGGGATATTTTCGGTCGACCACTTGGTAGTCGTATTGAAATAAGCGCCTACGAGAAAGATCAATGATATGAGATTCCTAGAACCCGGTTACTATTATAGGACGGGATGAACCAACTCAAACTTTTGGTGGGGTAATCACCTATACCTCTTGCAAGCCTTAAACCTAGGCTCATTGTGAATTGTTTGTGTGTGCTAAACATGACATCATGACATCATCGCATTGCATATCATTTCTTACTATTTCAAGGACCTAGGGATTTATTTTTGCTCTGTTTGTGAGGAATTATGGCTTCTAGAAAGACTATCGAATCAACTTCATGGGTATACTTCTCAACTCAAAGATTTGGTTTGAGAAATTCCAGAGCCATGCTCGTTCATCAAAGACATGGTTATCTACTTGACTTGGTTACCTCGGTTTTGAAGAAGATATGATGCATGTCTTATTCAGTTCTTTGATCTGAAACACCATTGCTTTACATTCCCAGTTATCGGTTGGTTTCCTACCTTGGAAGAGTTCTCTAAGCTACTTGGGATACCTAATTCTTGACCAAATGCCATTCACGGTTTAGAAAAGGTTCCTAAGTCGAAGACATTACATCGACCTTACATCTTAAGCGCTCGAGACATTGAGGCCAATTGGGAAACAAGAAGTGGAGTTAAGGGTTTACTTGCCAAGTTCCTAATTAAGAAAGCCGAATTCCTCAAAGTTATGAGTTTCCATGCATTTGAAGACATTGTGGCCTTGCTAATCTATGGTTTGGTTCTATTTCCTAACTCGGATCAATTCATAGATGTCAGCGCCATCAAGTTGTTTCTTACTCGTAATCCGATTGCCTACTTTGCTTGGAGACATCTACATTCTCTCCACACTCGTGCTACTAAGAGACAAGGAACTCTCATGTGTTGCATCCCGTTACTTTCGGTGGTTTATTTCGCACCTTCCTCCATCAGTTTTGAAGACGAGCAAAGGTTGAAGTGGTCTCAAAGGCTAATGTCACTCTCTCGGATATCCGTTGGAGTCTTTTCTCTCAAAAGGACTTCATCTTCATTGGCGTTGTGGAGAATTCCTAATGTACCGCTACTTGGTATAAGGAGAGTATTACTTACAACCCTTCTCTAGCTCACGTCGGTTTGGTTTTGCTCGAAGAGATGGTCCACATGATATGCTTCTCCAAGATATTGTGTTCGACTACAACCACGATCTCCATAATTAAGCGAAGGTTCATACACGCTTGGGGCATGGTAAAGAAGTGATACCAAGACTTTGGGGCACAAAACTCCATTCCTTGGGAACCTTACCTCAAATGGAGTGCGAGCTCGAGCTCAAAACCTCATGATGCCATTCACTTTGTTTTAGTAATTATGGAACCCAGTTGCTATGGTGGCGTACCTATACTATTCTCCATCACATACCTCTGATTTTGAAGACTTGAGGAGATCTGGATTCAACTTAAAGAAGGGATACCTTTGAAGCTCGGTGCTATGCAAGTGAGAAGAAAGTGCTAGAGTTGACCAAGCTACTTCACGAGGGCGAAACATCAACTACCTACCGGCACCAAGAGGCAGCCCATGGGAGACTTAGAGCTTTAGGATTTTATGCTTTTCTTTTATTTGTTTTGAACTATCTTTTGTACTTAAAGGAAAAGAATAATAAAAAGAACTAATAAATGTTTGTTCATTGCTTGTTTAACAAATTTAAATCTCTAGGTCCTTGAAAACATTGCATTGCATTCGCATAAACATTGCATATCATAGCATAACATTGCATCACAAGTACATTGAAGATTGGTTTCTCATTCTCTCGCTATTTATTTTAGAAATGGCTCTTGAATAGTCATCAAAGATCTTGATTCGAATGCTCGGTTTAGATGTTCACTAGCTTGGTCCAAGGCCAAGAAGATCTGAAGAAGCTCATCAACAGGAAGAAGAAGGTTGTTGGTCTTCTCAACATGGGCAGACGCTACAAAGGTGGTCCTAAAAGGGTTAGCCGGATAGAACTCTCGGAAGGAAGTGTCAAGAATGAGGAGTGTCAAGGGTAATGAGATGACCAGGTGAGCTGAGAAAGAAGAGAGGATCGCTCGACTATAGCCAATACTCGATGAAGATGATAAGTACAAACAACGAAGACCGTCTGAATCTTTGTGGAAAACACGAAGATGTCAGGGCTGAATTTTGATGATCTGAGTCTTGTTCCTGGTGTGGTGATTCCCCCCAAGTTCAAGAGAGTTTGTCCGGAACTCAATTGGAGTGGTATTATCAGCTAGAGAATGACTATATCCGTACTTGGAGTGACTTAGCAGATGCTTTCTACAGACGATAGTACAATGCTGAATTGACACTTACTCGCATGCAACTACAAAGCATGGCTATGGGTCGTGATGAGAAGTTCAAGGGTATGCTCGAAATGGAGAGATCTAGCGGTGAGTTCAACCACCCTTGTCCAATAGGGAGTTGGTTGATATGTTTATAAACAACAGACCCATTTTCAATCATCGATTGGAAACTCTTGACAGGTTTCATGAGTGATATTGCGAGCGTATTGAAGCTAGTATCAAGAGTGGAAAGATTAGGTAGAGTCATCTTCAAATCTGCGAAGAGATCTTTTGGTGGTAAGAAAAGAAGCTAATGTGTATGGTCGGAAAAGCCAAGACCGGTGCTCAATACGTGAGGCGATTGTGATCTCGAATCCTACATCGGCACAACCTCGTGAGACAGCAGCGTAGCGAGCAGCGCCCACGAGGCAGTTCTGAAGATCAACATGCCGTTATCGTAAGCCTTGCAACACATGTTGAAAGCGGTGATTACTGAAGGATCCTCCTCAGTGTCAACACTTCCTCTGAGATACAATCCTAATGCTAAGTGTGCTTACCACTCCAGCGAGGGCCACGACAGCGACAATTGTTGGGCTCGAAGAACAAGATTCAAGATATGATTGAAGCTAAGCAGTTGAGTTTGATCCTCTGTTGAGACTCAGATGTGATCAAGCGCCTATGCTAACCATGATAAGGTTCCAATCTTTGGGGGAAGATACTTATGTTTTCAACATAGATGACTTGACTATTCCTCGATGGTTGTTAAGAAGAATTTCTTTGTAAGGTGTCAATCGGGATGCCCGAGGGTATCGTTGGTGCCCATGCACGATGGTTGTGCTTGGTTAGAAAGGCGTATTCGATGCATGATGGATAATCGTGAAATACTATTCTGAACCGCACATGTGGAAGTGCGTGTGAAGACATGTCTAAAACTAAAGATCGAAGATGTGAGCAAGCTACATCTGCATGGGATACCTTGGGGCAGCCAAGTGGAAAGTTTGATTACATGGTGAAGTACATTGTTCACAGGCTACAAGATTCCTATTGAAGATGTTAAGGCGACGGATGGGGTGCGATTTCCAGAAGACTATCTTGATGTTAACACTATAAGGTTTCTCTGCTGATCACGTGCCTAGGTGGCACCTCTCATTATCACTTCTCCAGGCGGTTCCATATTCCTCTAACAAAGTTATTCCTTGGAATTATGGGTGATGTTTACTATCATGGCGTCAAGCAAGACCCTCGACCATTGAAGATCTTACAATTAAAGCTACCATTCCTAACATTGACAACATCATGGATCAAGTAAGGTGACGAGAAGGAAAGTATTTTCTCCGATATCTCCTCCAAAAGCGGGACTCGGCTCGCATTCCATTCAACCCATTCCCCAAGCTAGAGGAAGAACCGGTGACTCATCACCTTTCGGACGAAGTACCAAGGAAGTTGTTGAAGATACCTCCAAACGAAATGGAGGAAGTTAGAAGATTATCAAGAAGGTGACTACAATGTTGTGGAACAATTGGGACAGACTCGTCAAGATATCCATGCTTGCTTTCTGCTCTTGTGCTCGAGGCTCATGCTAATGCCTTGGTGAAGTTTTGAAGAATGCTCACGTGCATAGAACACTACTCTTGATCAATTTGAAGTTTGTATTGCTAGCTTGGCGCAACAACAGCCTAGGCTTTTCGATCTTGATTTGACTCCCTTGAGAAGAAACACAACAAAGCCTTGCATCTCATTTGAATGCAAAGGCGTTACGATTATCTCATGTTTTGGTTGATACTGGTTACGCTCTGAATATCCTTCCAGTGCTTTTGATCGACTTGATGTCGAAGGTTGGTTACGAGACCAGTGACATTATTGTGAGAGCTTTTGATGGTTCTAAGTGAGCAGTTCTTGGCTCACTCTGCAATTAAAGTCGGTTCCTGAACTTTGACTCTACTTTCTTTGTCATGGACATCCGTCCATTACTACATACTTGGGCGTATCATTTCTACCTTGCATCTGAAGTACCGGTGAAAGGGAAGGTTGTCACGTGTGTGGTGAAGAAGAATATGTAATTGACCATCTGATCATTCGATACCTCGGGTGGAGGGTGAATTCTTGAGACTCACATCAAGCTTTTGAAACAATACCGGTCATGCGTTGACTCTCCTGTCACTCCTAAAGTTACCAAGCCCGCCTAGGATGGCATCAGTGAGGATGCTCACTGCTTTGAAGGAGGATAGTTCTATTGGGGTCGCTCCCGATCTTCCTTTCAAATCGACAAGGTGGTTTAGGCTTCACCATCAGTCAGAAGATGATCGCGCATGAGCGTCGGCCAACTTCCTTTCGCATCGGCCAGTGGAATCCATGCTATAGAAGCGATGACGACGACTTGACATCGGCAAGTGGATCTTCGACTCGACAACGGACTCGGCAATTGGAAGGCGAAGGCGTCATACTAATCTCCTTTAGAGCGAGTAATTGCTCTTGTTTTGTTTTTTTTCGTATTTCACGTGTTTTGAACAATAAACTCTAAAGCCTAGTGCCTTGCGGGGCATCATGGCTCTTGAGGTTATTATCATCATTTGCATATTTTCATTCAATAAAATCGTTGGACTTTTGCATTCAATTGTTGTTTTCTTTTACTTTATCACCCCTTAAAAGCTATTGTTTCTTACACACGTGATACACACGAATCACTCCGAATCTGGTTGATACACTATGCTATTGCTAAATATGACTTCGATAATCCGATCTACCAAGCCGAAGGCGAAAGTGAGGAAGATTGTGAAGTGCAGGAGAACTTGTCGATGCTATAGCAAGAAGGCGAGTTATCTGACCACCGAAGAGCAAGTTGAGGTTGTGAATTTGAGTACTTGATGAAGACAGATAAGAGATCAAGATAGGGCGGGTCTTGAGAGCAGTGTTAAAGAAAGGTTGATTCGGATGCTACGAGACTATATCGAGGTTTTGCAGTCATACGAAGACATGCTGGGCTTGGACATTGATATTGTGGTGCCGTTTGGAAACAAAAGGTTTTCTCGGTGAAACGAAGGTTCGTCGCATGCGTCTGAGATGTCGAGAAGAATCAAAGCCGAAGTTATGAAGCGATTCAACAGGTTTCTTAGGCTGACTTCTTATCCACAATGGGTAGCTAATGTGGTGCTGTGCCCGAAGGATGGCAAAATGCAGATATGTGTGTGGTTCTGAGATCTCGAACAAAGCAAGTCAGAAGAGCGATTTTCCACTTCCTCATATTGATGTTACGGTTGACAATCTTTCTTTCGTATAAGGTTTTCTCCTTCATGGATGGTTTCTCGGTTACAATCGAGATCAAAATGGCTCCTGAAGACATGGAAGACTACTTTTGTTACAGATTGGGGCACTACTGCTACAAGGTTATGTCGTTTGGGTGAAGAGCCATGCCACTTATCGCGTGCCATGGTGACATTATTTCATGACATGATTCATCGAGATGAGGTCTCGTCGGCGATATGATAGCTCGATCACGGTGAAGAACATCTTGATCATCTGGAGCTGTTTGATAGGTTGAAGAAATACAGACTAAGACTTAATCCTAACAAGTGCACTTTTGGGTCGGATCCGGTAAACTCCTAGGGTTTGTCGTCGGTGGAAAAGGTATCGAGTTGACCCGCCAAGGTTAAAGCTATTCAAAATGCGACTCCCGCAGAGAAGGTAAGGGTTTCTTGGGCGATTGAACTACATTGCGATTCATTGCACACCTAGCGCTACTTGTGAGCCAATCTTTAAGTTACTAAAGAAAGATCAAGTAGTGGAGTGGAGCAGCGATTGCCCGATCGCTTTTGACAAAATCAAGGTACCTACAAAATCCTCCTATCACGATGCCGCTGAAGAAGACCTCTTATCATGTACTTGCAGGTGTTAGAGAACTCAATGGGGTGCGTGTTGGGGCAACATGGCGAGTGCAGTGAAAAGAGCATGCAATATACTACCTAGGAAAAAGTTTACCAGACAAGATACTCACTGACTCGAAAACTTGCAACAGCTTTTGCTCGCCGACTAAGGCAGTATATGTTGACTCACACTACCTTGCGATTTCCAAGATGGATCCGATAAAATACATATTTGAGAAACCATTCTCTCGGGAAGAATAGCAAGATGGCAAATGATCTTGACCAGATCGACATCGTTACTTCTCAGCGATCAAAGGTGTGGTGGCGATCATTGGCTCATCAACCGTGAATGACTATCGATCTGTCAGTTCAATTTCGAGCGAAGATGTTTACTAATTGATTATGAAGAACGGGCCAGACGAAGGACTGAACAAGGATCCGATGGACCATGGTCTTTGATGGAGCCTCAAAACAATGGCATTGGGCCATCATTACATCTCTACAGTAGACATCGCCTTTCATGGGAACTTTGTTTATTAAACAACATGGCGAATCTGAAGCATGTATCATGGGTATTAAAAGCTATTGACTTAAGAATCAAGTTCTTACAAGTGTATGGAGACTCGACTTTGGTGATCGATCGATTAAGGGCGAGTGGGGATCAAACTTAGAACATGCTCTCGATACGGAATGAGATTCGGATGCTTAGTATCCCGCTCGCCATGTCGTGATCACTAAGTGAGTCTCCATATACTTGTAAGAACTTGATTCTTAAGTCAATAGCAACTTTAATACCGTGATGCATGCTTAAATTCGACCATGTTATTAGTATGTTGAGACATAATCTGGCGGTGAAAGGTGTATGTCCGTCATAGGATGTAATGATGGCGCCAATGCCATTGCCATGTGCGTTTGAGGCTCCATCAAGACCATGGTCCATCAGGATCATTTGGTCCTTCGTTTGGCTGGCTCTTCTGTCTGTAACTAGTAAAACATCTTCGTCTAGAAATTGGTGCATAGGCGATAGTCATCTACGACGATGAGCCAAATGATCGGCCTTCTACACTTCCTGATTTCTTTAGAAGTATCTGGATGTCATATTCGGTCAAGATCATTTGCCATCTATTCTTCCGGAGAGGTGGTTTCTCAAATATGTATTTTATCGGATCCATCTTAGAAATCAACAAGGTAGTGTGAGTCAACATATCTATCTTAGTCGGCGAGCCAAGCCTGACGCAAGTTTTCTCAAGTTGTGAGTATCTTGTTTCTGAACTTTGCTGGTGTATATTGCATACTTTTCGACCAGACTCGTCATGTTGCCTAACACACATTGAGTTCTCTAACACATCCAAGTACATGATAAGAGGTCTTCCTTGGTGACATCGTGATGGAGGATTACATGGGTACTCCTTGATTTTGTCAAGCGATCAATGATGCTCCATTACCATGATCTTTCTTAAGTAACTTAAAGATGGCTCACAAGTAGCGATTAGGTGTGCAATGAATCGGCAATGTAATTTAATTGGCCCAAGAAACCTCTTACTTCTTTCTCTGTGAAGCATCTCGAATAGCTTTAACCTTGCGGTCAACTTCAATACCTTTCCATTGACGACAAATCTGGGAGTTTACCGGATCCCTAAAAGTGCACTTGTTGGGATTAGTCTTAGTCTGTTCTTCAACCTATCAGCGGTTTCGAGATGATCAAGAGGTTCTTCTTGATGTGATCGAGCTATCATGTCGTCGACGTGGGCCTCATCTCGTGATGAATCATGTCATGAAATAAGGTCACCATGCACCGATAAGTGGCGCCCGTTCTTCAATCCAGAAAGTATAACCTTGTAGCAGTGCTGGTGTGAAAGTTGTCTCCTCCATGTCTTGAGAAGCCATTTTGATCGATTGTGGGAAACCATCCATGAAGGAAAACCTTATGACGGTGTTGTCAACGAACATCAATGAGGCGAAAAATCGTCTTTTGGACTCGCTTTGTTCAAATCTGCGTAATCACACACATTCGTACTTTGCATCCTTCTAAAGCACATGCACCACATTTGCAACCCATTATGGATAGAAGTAACTAAGAAAGCGGCGTTGAAGCTTCATAACTCGACTTGATTTTCTCTACATCTCAGATACGACGAACCTTCTATTTCACTAGGAAAACTTCTTTGCATAATCGGTGTACAATATCAATGTCCAAACACGGCGTGTCTTCGTGGGACCAAAACCTCAATATAGTCTCGTAGCATCTGAACCAACCTTTCTTTAACACTTCTCAAGACTCGCTCCTATCTTGATCTCTTTTCTGTATCAAGACCAAATTCACAACCTCAACTTGCTCTTCGTGTGGTCTATAACCGTTTTTCTTCTGGCGATCGAACAAGTTCTCTGGCACTTCACAATCTTCCTCACCTTCGCTTCGACGGTAGATCGGATTATCGAAGTCATATTTAGCAACAGCATAGTGTTATCATCGAGATTCGGAGTGATTCGCGTTGTATCACGTGGTGTGTGTGAAACACATAGCTTTGAAGGGGTGATAAAGTAAAAGCAAAACAACAAATAATGCAAAATTCCACGATTTTATTGAATGAAAATATGCAAATGACGATAATAACTCACAACGAGCCATGATGCCCGGCAAGGCACTAGGCTTTAGAGTTTATTGTTCGAACATAGAAAATACGAAAAGCAAAACAAAAATAAGAGCAATTACTCATGTCTAAAGGAGATGGTATGGCGTCTTCGTGTTCCAATTGCCGAGTCCGTTGTCAAGAGTTGGAAGATCCACTTTGCGATGTCGGTAATTCATCGTCTTCTAGCATGGATTCCACTGCGGCGTGCGGAAAGGAAGTTGGGCTGCCGCGTGTCATCTTCGACCTTGATGGTGAAACCTAAACGATCTTATCATATTTGAAAGGAAGATCGGGGAGCTGACCAATAGTACTACCTCCTCCTTCAACTACGACTGAGCATCTTTCAACGAGACCATCCTAGGTGGAACTTGTAACCGGGGACGAGAGTCACATGACTGGGATTGTTTCAAAGCTTGACATGGGTCTCGAAGAATTCACCTCCCGAGATATCGGAATGTAGATGATGATCATATATTCTTCTTCACCACATCCGTAACAACCTTCCCTTCGGATACTTGACCGATGCAGGTAGTGCCGCGCCCGTGTATCCAAGGGCATCCAAGTAGGCAAGAGTAAGTTGGACGGATGTCTGACAAAGAAAGTGGAATCAAAAGTCCGGGAACCGACTTTAGCAGGAGAGTGAGCTCTCAGTCTGTTGCTTAGAACCATGAAAAGCTCACAATTATGTCACCGGTTTCGTAACCAATCCTTCAACATCAAGTCGATCAAAAGCGTCTTTGGTAGGATGTTCGAGGCGGAACCGATCCACCAAAACATGAGACAATGTAATGCCCTTGCATTCAGAGATGTGCAAGGCTTTGTTGTGTTTCTTTCGGGAGTCAAATCAGTCGAGAAGCCTCAGGCCGTTGTTGGCAGCCGATAGCAATACAAACTTCAAACTGGTCATGGTAGTCTTGCGTACGTGAGCATTCTTCGACTTCACCAAGGCGTTAGCATGAGCCTCGAGGCACAAGAGCAGCAAGCATGGATATCTTGGATGGAGTCTCCCATTCCACAACATTGTAGTCACTCTTCTTGATAATCTTTAGAACTTCCTCCATTTCTCGTTTGAGGTGTCCTCAACTTCCTCCGGTACTACGGATGAGCGGTGAGTCGGTTCTTTCTACAGCTTGGGAATGGGTTGAATAGCCGGAATGCGATGGTGTTGCAGTGTCTTTTGGAGGAGAGATATCTGGAGAACACTCTTCGGTTCGTCAACTTACTTGATCCGATGATGTTGTCAATGTCAGGAATGGTAGCTTCAATGGTAAGATCTTCAATGGTCGAGGGTCTTGCTTGACGCCATGATAGTGACATCGATCCATAATTCCAAGGAATAGCTTTGTCGAAGGAATATGGAACGGTCTTGAGAAGTAATGATGAGAGGTGCCACTCTAGGTGCAGTCAACGGAGGAAATCTTATTGTTAACATCGACATAGTCTTCGGGAAATCGTCACCCATCCGGTGCCTTAACATCTTCAATAGGAATCTTGTAGCTCTGGGGCGGTGTACTTCACCATGTAATCAAACTTTCCACTCGTCTAAGGTATCCCATTGAGATCGGTTTCATTCACATCTTGATCTTTAGTTTCTTAGACATGTCTTCTAGACTCTCACGGTGGTTTCGGGAATAGTATTTCACGGTTATCCATCATGCACGACACGTCTTCTCACCAAGCACAACCATCGTGCGGATGGGCCAACGACAATTCTGGGGCATCCTGGTTGACACGACTTCAGCAGATTCTTCTTAATCATCGAGAGGAATGGTCAAGTCATCTATGTTGAAAACGTAAGTTCTCGCCAATAGATTGGAACTTTTGTCATGGTTAGGCATAGGCGCGTTGATCACATTCGAGTCTCAACGGAGGATCAAACGGTCTGCTTCAATCATATCTTGAATCTTGTTCTTGAGCCCAACGGTTGTCGATGTCGTGCCCTGGTGTTGGAGTGGTAAGCACACTTAGCATTAGGATTGTATCTCGGAGGAAGTGTTGACACTCGAGGAGGATCCTTCAAAGTAATCACTCGCTTTCAACATGTGTGGCATACAATGGCATGTTGATTTTTGGCGTGGTGCGTTCGGCTCACGCTGCGTTGTCTCGCTGAGGTTGGACTGATGCAGGATTGGAGATCACAATTCCCCCCACGGATTGAGCACGGTCGGTCTTGGTTCGGCTTTTCTGACCATGCACATCATTAGTTTCTTTCTTACCACCAAAAGATCTCTTCGCAGCACTTGAAGATGACTCTACATGAATCTTCTCACTCTTGATACCAGCTTCAATGCGCTCTCCTGTCAATATCAGCTCGGTGAATGGGCCTGTCAGTGTTCCCATAAACATATCAACCAACTCCCTATTGGACAAGGGTGGCTGAACTCTGCCCGCTAGGTCTCTCCATTTTTGAGCATACTCTTTAAACTTCTCATCACGACCCATAGACATGTTTTGTAGTTGCATGCGAGTGGATGTCAACTCAGCATTGTAGTCATACTGCCTGTAGAAAGCATCTGCTAAGTCACTCCAAGTGCGGATACAGTCATTCTCTAGCTGATAATACCATTCCAATTGAGTTCCGGACAAACTCTCTTGAAAATAGTGCATCCACAACTTTCTGTCATCAGTGTGGGGATTGATCTTCTGGACATAGGACTTCAAATGTAGCTTCGGACAAGACATGCCATCATACTTGGCAAAAGTGGGAACTTTGAACTTGGGAGGAATCACCACACTAGGAACGAGACTCAGATCATCAAAATTCAGCTCGGACATCTTCAGGTTTTCAACAGCATTCAGGCGGTCTTCAAGTTGCTTGTACTTGTCATCTTCATTAGAGTACTGGTCATTATCATAGTGATCCTCTCTCTTTCGGACTCACGTGGTGCCTTCTTCATTGCCCTTGACACTCCCCTCGTTCTTGACACTTCCTTCTGAGAGCTCTATCCAGCTGACCACTTTAGGACCACCTTTGTAACGTCTACCCATGTTGAGAACACCAACGACCCTCTTCTTTCTGTTGATGAGCTTCTTGATCTTCTTGGCCTTGGACCAAGCGGTGAACATCTGTTGGGCCGAGCATTCGAGCACGGAGATCTTTGATGATCGTTCTAGAGCCATTTCTGCTAAAATAAATAGCGAGAGGATGAGAAAACCAATCTTCAATGTACCTGTTATGAGATGTTATGCCATGATATGCGATGTTTATGCGAATGCAATGCAATGTTTTCAAGGACCTTAGAGATTTAATTTTGTTAAACAAGCACGAACAAACATTCATTAGTTCTCTTTTTATTCTTTTTCTTTTTAAGTACAAAAGTTAGTTCAAAACGATAAAAGAAAAGCATAAAAATCCCAAAGCTCTAAGTCTCCCATGGGCGCTTCCTCTTGGTGCCGAGGTAGGCGTTGATGTTCCGCTCTTCATGAAGTAGCTTTGTCAACTCTAGCACTTTTTCTCGCTTGCATAGCACTGAACTTCAAATGTATTCCTTTCTTCTTTAAGTTGAATCCAGGATCTCTTCAAGTCTTCAAAATCAGTAGGCATGTCAAGATGGAGAACTGTATAGAGTACGTCACCTATAGCAAGGGTTCCATAATTACTGTAACACGGTGTAAACATCATGAGGTTTGAGCTTGAGCTCTCACCCATTTGAGGTAAGGTTCCCAAGGAATGGAGTTCGGTGCCCCAAAGTCTTGGTATCGATCTTTACCCATGCCCAAGCGTATGAACCTTCGGTGATTCGGAGATCGTGATTGTAGTCGAACACAATGTCTTGAGAAGCATATCATGAGGACCATCTTTTCGAGCAAAACCAAACTGACGTAGAGCTAGAGAAGGATTATAAGTGATACCTCCCCTTATACCAAGTAGCGGTACATTAGGGAATTCTCCACAACGCTCAATGAATGTGAAGTCCTTTTGAGAGAAAAGACTCCAACGGATATCTGAATGAGAGAGTGTCATTAGCCTTTGAGACCACTTCAATCTTTGTTCGTTCTTCAAAACTGATGGAGGAAGGTGCAAAATAAACCACCAGAAAGTAACGGTGCAACACAGAGTTCCTTGTCTCTTAGTAGTACGAGTGTGGAGAGAATGTAGAATGTCTCCAAGTAAAGTAGGCACAGGATTACGGGTAAGGAATAACTTGATGGCGTTGACATCTATGAATTGATCCGAGTTAGGGAATAGAACCAAACCATAGATTAGCAAGGCCACAATATCTTCAAATGCATGGAAACTCATAACTTTGAGGAATTCTCGGGCTTTCTTGATCAGGAACTTAGCAAGTAAACCCTTAACTCCGCTTCTAGTTTCCCAATTGGCTTCAATGTCTGAGCGCTTTAGATGTAAGGCTGATGCAATGTCTTCATACTTAGGAACCTTTTCTAAACCGGTGAATGGCATTTGATCAAGAATAGGTATCCCAAGTAGCTTAGAGAACTCTTCCAAGGTAGGAACTAACTGATAATCTGGAAATGTAAAGCAATGGTGTTTTGGATCAAAGAACTGGAATAGGACATGCATCATATCTTCTTCGAAACCGGAGATAACCAATTCAAGTAGATAACCATGTCTTTTGATGAACTGAGCATGATCGGGAATTTCGAAACCAATTCTTTGGTGAAGGTATACCCATGAAGTTGATTCGGATAGTCTTTCTAGAAGCCATAATCCCTCAAAACAGAGCAAAGATAAATCCCTAGTTCCTTGAAATAGTTAGAAATGATATGCAATGCGATGATGTCATGATGTCATGTTTTAGCACACACAAATAATTCACACAATGAGCCTAGGTTTAAGGCTTGCATGAGGTATAGGTGATTACCCCACCAAAAGTTTGAGTTGGTTCATCATCTATAATAGTAACCGGGTTCTAGGAATCTCATATCATTGATCTTTCTCATAGGCGTTTATTTCAATACGACTACCAAGTGGTCGACCGAAAATATCCCAAAAGTCTGATCTTAATGAGCGTAGCATCGAGTATTAGCCAACCTCGGTTACACAAAGCCGCCATCTCACTACCTTCTAATGGCCAAGATGGGTCAATTAAGGTTATAAAAGTTTAGTTAGTGCTGATGACACCACGAAGCCAAATACTATCCTCAACTTGGAAATGAAGAGTATCGGGACATCCAAAGTGTCACACTAACGTAGCCATCATGTTGACCGCTTCGATATACATCTAACGGTCGCGACGATTTATTGCTACTTACCTAAAGGAAACGGATCTGGTGTAGGATCCCCACAAATATAATACCCAAGCAACCCTTAAAGATAAAGCAAGCAAATCAAGCAGAAAAGCAATAGAAGTGTTCTAAAACAATCCCTAAGGTATTCTCTCTTTAAGGTGTCTCCCGTAGTCATGATTACATGTCTGATGAACCGACTTTGAGATTTTGTATCGCAAATGTGCGGATAGCAAGAGTCGCCACCGACTTTTCTTTTATCCAATTAAGGGAAGGTAAAAGTACGAAAAAGACCTTCGTTATATTCGAGTAAGGAGAAGGTTATGAAAAGGGAAGGTATTAGCACCCCTTTCCATCCGTAGTTATCTACGGGCTCTTAGTTGCTCTTAGATCACTTTAAAATTGTGCTTTCTGTGTGTTTGAAAAATGTTTTGAAAAGGCATTTCGCTTTGACTTTGTAATGATTCATGTAGGAATGTATACAAAGTGTTCGGAAATGTTTTGTTTTGAAAAGAGTTTGAACTTTGACAAAAGTGTGTGGTGTGAAAAGTACTTTGATTGAGCAAGCAACTAAAAGTCTTATTACCTACTCAGAATGGTCGTTTTCATATTATTTTACGTTCCTTTAGAATAGCGCTATCCATACCATTAGTTGGTAGGTAACCCTATTCGTTGGATGTAAGAGGGACATTCGAAGGGACATCGGATGGTCATAGAAGGCAACTTGTAGGAAGTATCCTAGCACATTCGAAGGGATTATCATCATTTTTCGTAGGCGACAATCGAGGGTCAAGATCATGTATTCGTAGGCGGCATCGTGGGTCTATGATCTTTGTATCGAAGGGACTATGATGATTTGTTTTGAAGGCAACGGTGCTAGAATACCTCTACGTTCGAGGGACTTGACCATTTTGTATTCGTAAGGCAACGAGAGAGAATTACCCTAAGGGGTGCATGTGTGAAAAGAGTGTGTTGATTTCAGGTATTTTATCTTGGAGTTATGAGTGGTCTATGTTCAATTTTATCTTGCCATACACGCCTAATTACTAGCAGTTTATAGGGTGCAGAAAGTAAATTGCGGAAAGTAAAGTGCGGACAGATAAAGTCTTACGCTATTACATGGCTTTGGGGAAGATACATAATTGAAAGTGCGGAAAATAAAAGTCCTAATTAAACTATTACATCCCATAGGCAATTACATAATTGAAAAAGAAAAGCGATAAAAATTGTCCGAAACGGTATAACCTGTGAAAAGATGCAAAATCGGAAAACGGAAGAAAATTGCATAAGAGGAAACTATTAGTAAAAATAAGTATTTTTGAATGAGAAAAGTTTTGTGTTAGTGATGACATTAATATGATAAAATAATTTTTTGGTAATTTTTGGAATTGATTTAGTAATTTAAAAACAATTAAAAGCTATTTAAATGATAAAATAGAGATTAAATTAAATATGCATGCGAAAATAATAATTTTAATTTTAAAAATTAAATAAACATTTTTCTGAAGATTATGCAAAAAATAAATATTTTTGGTGTTTTTTAAATGCATGATAAAAATATTAGAAGATAAAATAAATTGAATGAAAATATTAAAGAAAAAAATAAGAAAATATGAAAAATATGTTAAGTTTGCAAAAGAGAAAAAAGGATTGGTCTTGCCAGGGATCGAACTGGAGACCTTGAGGAGAATCTTCCCATTCCAACGCCTTAACCATCGGGCCATTGTGTACTTCGTGTCATGGGCCGAAATCAATTGAATATAAGTGTAAACGTGTCATGGATATGTTTCAAACCAAGTCAGCACGCGTGGACCCCAACTGGAACGGATGGACGAATCAGAGAGCACGGTCGCGCCACACAAGCCTTCGCCGGTCAGAGCAAGTCAGACGCCCCTAGCTCGATGTCTTCTCCGGCCAACCAAAACCTAAAACTTGAAAAATACGCAAAATAAAAAGTTCTAAGGTACCCTACCCCCCTAAATCGAGGGGTGGGAACACGATGGTGGTGTTTGTTTTGGCTGAATCGTCCTGTACAGGCCGGTTCGAAGAAGACGGTTTGAAAAACCCTAACTATGGCAAATCATGATTTTTACGTGCAAGCTTCGAAACGATGGCCCAGATCAATCATATAGAACCTCATGAACACATTAAAACCATTAGAATCGATTAAAACACAGATAATAAAATGCAATTTCAAGAAAAATATGAATATGTATAAATGTATATGGCTCGATTCAGGCTGTTTCAGTCATGAACAATGATGCATACTCACTCTAAATTACCTCAGGAACACGTTTGGATGGTTGAGAGAGGTTGAAAGTGGCTGCAAAGTGAAATTCGAATTTCACCACTTTGTGAAATTTTTGAGCAAAATAAGGGTTGTTGTAAGGGCTAGGGTTTCGTCCTTTGTGATGTGCAGCATGCTTGGTATTTATAGAGTGAGGAATGAGTGCAAAAAGAAGGAAAAAAGATTGGATATTGAATGTGAAATAAATTCCTTTCAAATAAAATCAAATTTTGGAGAAAATTTGATTTTCTCTTCCATATGCAAGCTATCACGAAATTGGCAAGTATCATGGGCTATCTTGGACCTCAAGTTTGATAAAAATCCACTCTTTTTGAAAATATATCTTATTTTCATATTTTATATAATTTAAATTTGAATTAAATGGTTTTAAATTCAAAAATAAATCAATAAAATAGAATTTGGTCATGGAAAGGCATCAATAGGTCACAAATAATATTATGAACAAGTTTGGATCATAAAATTATAGGCCCATTTGGAAAAAATTGGATTTTGACAAATATCTCCTTTTGTGCAATTGTTCAAAAATGCCCAACTTCTGAATGGTGTATTTTGCTCAATTTTCCACATTTTTGAGCGTTCTTGGACTTTTTAGAAAGCTCTAAGTGTCCTCTAACCAACCTCTTTGGTTTCATCTCAATTGGCGTTTACATGCTCAATAAATCTTCAAAACAAAAAGTTGACTTTTTGTTGACTTTGAAAAGGACCTGTAATGTTTTGACCCATACCTTCCAAATGAAGCATTTTTTGAACATTCTTGTGAGACATAAAGTTGTAGAGAACTGAATTTACTTCAAAATGAGAGGTGGTGGAAAACTTTCTGAGAAAGTATGAAGAAGTTATGCTCAGTCAAAGTTTGGTTGACTTTTCACTAGAAAACCCTAATTTGGAAAGTTTGACTTTTGAGCAAATCTTGAGTTTTCTTGATGAATCATGATCAACCCTTGATCAAATGATGAATGTAACTTCAAAATGAGGATGTTGACCAAAAATCATGAAGTTTGACTGCATGTTGACCACAGTTGACTTTTTGTCCAATACAACTGATTTTCAACCATCTGAGCAATTGTCTGAGAAAACTTGACTTGTGAGGCTTGAAACTTGACATGGAGAATCTTTGAAGCATATGACGAGGCATGATGACCATTGGAGATGTTGGAAATCCATCTGGACCTGAGAATTGCCAAACCCTAGTTTGGGTTGATTGTCTAGGAGAGGGTTTGTCTGATCAACCCTTGAGGAATCCTTGAGTGTAGATGTATGAAATGTCTTGAGAAGTAAGAGGGAAAATTTTGGGGTATGACACTTTTCAAGATAGTGTATGGTCCTGGCGAGTATTTGTTGATGTCATTAGTGTGACTAATGCGTTAGGTATGATTTTGGAATGTTCAGCAGTACTCTCATGAGTAGCTGTAAGAATTATTTCGTGTTCTTGGATATTATTTGGTTCACATCAAGTTAAGGAAATTGTAGCAAGCATCCGAGCTTTGTGTTATCAGTAGTGAAGTTAGACCAGTGCATGTCGAGTATTCTAAAGGATCGATGGACGTTGATCAATCAAGAATGAAAGGGTGATTTTTCGAGTTGATGAGACTGATGTTACGAGGTGTCCGAATGGGTGTACGCTTTGAACGTAACCATTCTGGGTAATTGTGAAGTTAAGGATTAACCAAGTTGTTTTACGGTTGGCATCATATGCGTAAAAGTGACGCAACATGGTTTAGATATCGAGCATTGAATTTTTAGCGGGTATGCAAGATTATTGGATTTGGGCTAGTGAGTTATAGTCGCAAGTCATCTGTTTACGCCCTAGAATGAGTGGTGTGTCGCAGTCCGGTTATGTTTGGATAGCTTGTTATTGTTCGAGGGTTATACGTTAGTAATCTACAAGGATGATGTGACCTTGTGATCTCCTGGAATGAAAGCGATAACTGCAAGTGTGATTCTTTAGTTCATGCTTATGCGTGAACGAAGGCACCTTTTTCGTGTTTGCGTAGCACGCGTGGTTTTATCCTATTATGATTGTTTCCGTTTTGGTTTGTATAACCATTTTGTTGTTTGCGATGGAGTCGGTGTTGTGTCGTAGGACTTTATGTTCCTATTTTTGGTAACTCGTTTCCGAGGTGTCGGTTCGAGTGTGTGACTAATCCCATGGTTGAGACGTTAGGATGATATCGATCTTGTTTGTTCAGTTCTCTAGCGGACCGGTGTGTCTGCGACTTGCTTGGTATTAGGTGTTCGATGGTTTTCGAGTGCATTGTATGGACTTTGCATCTCGGCATGGTTGTTCTTGACAGGACGTTGTAGTTAGGAAGATGCCCTTGTTTTTGGTATCTTTTGTATGTTGTTTAATTGACGCGAGGATTGAGTGGACGAATGCGTGGGCATGTCCCAAATTGTTCGTTTTGGTCGTAATTTCGAGGACGAAAAGTTTATAAGTGGGGGAGAGTTGTAACGCCCCGTTTTAATTAATATTATATTATATTAATATTTTCGAATTACCGATCGATATTTATTTTGCGACAAGAATATTTATATTAATCAATATATCTGATAATATATTTGGCGACGTTTCGTTCGGTCCGGTTTTTATTTCGTTCGGTTCGGTAAAATATTATTCGGACCGATATTTAATTCTCCGGAATTATTTTAATTGATTGAGTTAATAATATTATTAGATATTATTAAGGTATTATTTAATAAAAATAATTTAGGGGTGTGGGGAGTAATTGATGAGAATTGGGTTTGCACCCTTAAGCTTGCTAGTAGAAAAACCACATTATAAACCATTTTCCTCATTCTTTCCATTTACCACCCAAAGCCAAAATTAGAAGCTTGAGGGAAAAAGAGGGTTTTGGGAAGAAGAAGAAGAAGAAGAAGAAGAAGAAGAAGAGCAAGAACAAGCATGAGGTTGGGATTTTTTTGGAGCATCTTGCAATCAACCAAGCTAGAGGTAAGGGGTTTGATTTTCCACTTCCTATAATTAGGATTTGATAGGTATATTGTGAATTTGGGATAGAAATTGATGTTGTGGTTTATGAGTTGTGTATGTGATTGTTGGAATAAATTAGGAAAATTGAGTTAGGAGTATTGATCTAGGTGTTCTATTACCATGGCTAGTAGGAATAAGTTATAAGAATAGAAATTAAGAAAAACTGTAAAACTGTTTAAAGTGATTTGGTTTTGAAGGTGTGATGCCTCAATATTGAATTTATGAAAATTTAAATTACTCTGATTTTTGCACATAAAACCTTGGATAATATTGGGGTCTTACATTAGTGGTATCAGAGCAGGTCAGTCTGTCGGCCAGGTTATTAATGTGTTTAAACCCTGTTGTATGCGACATGTGTGTGAAACACTGCCGTTACTTGCTTGTTTCTAACTGTTTGTCTGCAGAGATGAGTGTGAAACAAGTGGGGGAGAAGTTTTACTTCTTGGTGGCGCTTGTGGCATAGAGAGGAAGCCTTAAGCAGGGTTACGCTTTGGTAACTTGAAGTGTAAGTTGAAGACACTGTTGTAGTTTGGTAAAGATGGTTTATGTCACCATCATGATTGTCGACCATCTATTGACAAATTGAGGAACTGATCACCCTTAATCTCTTGTTGATAGTAGTCGGGATTTGTGTTGGTTGGGATAGACTTGTCTTGCCAACTTAATAGTGTAAGAAGCAGATGAGTTAGCACAAGGAGGTGTGTCGTTTTCAGACAAAGGAACGAAGTGGATGTTGAGAACAAGTATCTACTTCCAAGGACTGGTGTTGGATAAATCAGTCATTTGGAGCTTTTTGTGTTTAGTGAGATCGATATGAAGTCTGGCTGTCTACGGGTTAGGGTGTGAGCTGAAGATGTTTAGACAATGCTTTTCAAGATAGTGTATGATCCTGACGAGTATTTGTTGATGTCATAAGTGTGACTAAAGCGCCAGGTATGATTTTGGAATGTTCAGCAGTACTCTCATGAGTAGCTGTAAGAATTATTTCGTGTTCTTGGATATTATTTGGTTCACATCAAGTTATGGAAATTGTAGCAAGCATCCGAGCTTTGTGTTATCAGTAGTGAAGTTAGATCAGTGCATGTCGAGTATTATAAAGATACAATTTTGAACTGTTGGACGTGAGTGCCTTAAGTAAGCGACTTAGACGGTGATATTTTGGACAGTTCCGCGAAGATTTATTTTATATCTTGTAAAAAAAAACTTTAAGGGGTTATTTCAAAGCTTAGGAGTTCTTTTGTTTTGGATGGTTAGCTTTGTGAGTTTGATGGAAGATCTTTTTATAAGTTGATATTGATCGTGGGTACTTTGACTTGAGATGGTTGAGTCGTTATTTGGACTTCGCAATGGGAAGCGAATTTGTTTAAGCCAGTGAAAAGTTTAGCGAATGCTTTGATTTTGGTCTTGTTTAGTACTGAAGAACATTGTGTGGTGTATTGTGATATTTCATTTTGGACTTAAGATGTATTTCGATATAGAGTTCGAAAAGTGTATTGCTACCTTGGAACGATTTGATTTCCATAAGGAAAAATTGTCGGACACGTGAGTTAGAGTTTGATGCGGTTGTGCTCATTTGAAATCTTAAAGGTGCAGATGTTAACAACGAGAAGATTGGAATTGTTGAAGACAATTCAAGTTTGAGTACGATCTATAAAGAGACTTTGTTTGTTGTTGAGTTTAGTAAGTTGATATCGCGGATAATCCAAAGAATATCTGATTTGGGATTTATTATTTTGAAGAATGCCACATGTTTGTTTTGAGACACTTGTTGAGATTAAGTCCAGAAAGTTATCAAGGATTTGTTCACTACTATTATATGGATTTCGTTGGATACTAATAGCCGTGTTGGATTATTAGATTGCGACTAAGATAAGGCTTGACGGTATGGAATTTTGAGATGGTTTGGTAGCCATAGATACCTTAAGATGATTGATGTTTTATAAAGGAAAGCGTTCTAATTGTGATTGAAGTCAGTCGCGACGGTGTTCATGTTGGATTCCATAAAATTGATGTTATGGTTCTATGTCCAACCTGGTTTGTAATTACAGTAGTATGAGACGACGTTGATGGGTAGAGTTCTTGAGAGTGTTTTGGTTTGAATTACCACTTTGGAAGATTGAAAGTTATGAAAGGTGTTTCAATTTAGAAACTTGTGTATTGATCGTTGCGACGGTGCGAGGATGGTGATTACTTAATATAAATTTTGGGAATTGAATTGTTATAAGGGAAGACTTCGTTGAAGTCAAGTGTATACGTTGAAGTTTCACAAGTGAATATTTGGACAATATTTGAAAAGGTCAAATTATGTCGTGTATTTTAGAGGATCGATGGACGTTGATCAATCAAGAATGAAAGGGTTATTTTTCGAGTTGATGAGACTGATGTTACGAGGTATCCGGATGGGTGTACGCTTTGAACGTAACCATTCTGGGTAATTGTGAAGTTGAGGATTAACCAAGTTGTTTTACGGTTGGCATCATATGCGTAAAAGTGATGCAGCATGGTTTAGATATCGAGCATTAAATTTTTAGCGGGTATGCAACATTGTTGGATTTGGGCTAGTGATTTATAGTCGCAAGTCGTCTGTTTACGCCCTAGAATGAGTGGTGTATCACAGTCCGGTTATGTTTGGATAGCTTGTTATTGTTCGAGGGTTGTACGTTAGTAATCTACAAGGATGATGTGACCTTGTGATCTCCTGGGATGAAAGCGATAACTGCAAGTGTGATTCTTTAGTTCATGCTTATGCGTGAATGAAGGCACCTTTTTCGTGTTTGCGTAGCACGCGTGGTTTTATCCTATTCTGATTGTTTTAGTTTTGGTTTGTATAACCATTTTGTTGTTTGCGATGGAGTCGGTGTTGTGTCGTAGGACTTTATGTTCCTATTTTTGGTAAATCGTTTCCGAGGTGTCGGTTCGAGTGTGTGACTAATCCCATGGTTGAGACGTTAAGATGATATTGATCTTGTTTGTTCAGTTCTCTAGCGAACCGGTGTGTCTGCGACTTGTTTGGTGTTAGGTGTTAGATGGTTTTCGAGTGCATTGTATGGGCTTTGCATCTCGGCATGGTTGTTCTTGACGGGATGTTGTAGTTAGGAAGATGCCCTTGTTTTTTGTGTCTTTTGTATGTTGTTTAATTGACGCGAGGATTGAGTGGACGAATGCGGGCATGTCCCAAATTGTTCGTTTTGGTCGTAATTTCGAGGACGAAAAGTTTATAAGTGGGGGAGAGTTGTAACGCCCCGTTTTAATTAATATTATATTATATTAATATTTTCGAATTACCGATCGATATTTATTTTGCGACGAGAATATTTATATTAATCAATATATCTGATAATATATTTGGCGACGTTTCGTTCGGTCCGGTTTTTATTTCGTTCGGTTTGGTAAAATATTATTCGGACTGATATTTAATTCTCCAGAATTATTTTAATTGATTGAGTTAATAATATTATTAGATATTATTAAGGTATTATTTAATAAAAATAAGTTAGGGGTGTGGGGAGTAATTGATGAGAATTGGGTTTGCACCCTTACGCTTGCTAGTAGAAAAACCACATTATAAGCCATTTTCCTCATTCTTTCCATTTACCACCCAAAGTCAAACTTAGAAGCTTGAGAGAAAAAGAGGGTTTTGGGAAGAAGAAGAAGAAGAGAACGAACAAGCATGAGGTTGGGATTTTTTTGGAGCATCTTGCAATCAACCAAGCTAGAGGTAAGGGGTTTGATTTTCCACTTCCTATAATTAGGGTTTGATAGGTATATTGTGAATTTGGGATAGAAATTGATGTTGTGGTTTATGAGTTGTGTATGTGATTGTTGGAATAAATTAGGAAATTTGAGTTAGGAGTATTGATCTAGGTGTTCTATTACCATGGCTAGTAGGAATAAGTTATAAGAATAGAAATTAAGAAAAACTGTAAAACTGTTTAAAGTGATTTGGTTTTGAAGGTGTGATGCCTCAATATTGAATTTATGAAATTTTAATTTACTCTGATTTTTGCACATAAAACCTTGGGTAATATTGGGGTGTTACAACAATTCTATTCATTTTGAATGGTGGAGTATAAATCCATAGTTGAGCAGCTTACAAAATTTCACAAGATTATTGATGATCTTGAGAATATTGAAGTGAAATTTGATGATGCAAACAAGGTTTTACTACTGTTGAGTTCATTACCCTGATCCTTTGAGTACTTTAAGGATGCCCTTCTTTATGGTAAGGAAGATACTATTACTTTGGATGATGTCCAGACGGTGGTGAAATCCAAATAATTTTCAAAGTTGAAAGATTTGAAGATTGAAGATAATGGTGAAGGGTTTAAGTGTCAAGAGGAGGAGGTGAGCGTAAAGGGATGTCCAATTCAAAGAGGTCTAATAAGTAAAAGGTAAAATTTTATAATTGTCAGAAAATCAGTCACTTTAAAATGGATTGCCCTGAGAGAAAGTTCAATGGAGATTTTGTTCAAGCTGTTGTTGCCTTGGCCGAGGAAAGTTATTAGGATGTCGATGTACTAGTAGTATCAAGTTTAGAAACTAAAGATAGTTGGGCCATTGACTCGGGTTTCTCTTATCACATGTGTCCAAAAATAGAATAATTTGAAACTTCGAAGATGGTTCAAGGTGGAGTTTTTCGCCCTGGTGATAATAAGGCTTGCAAGGTTCGTTGTATTGGTACTGTCAGACTTAAAATGTTTGATGATCATAAACTTATTATTCTCAATGTGAGGTATGTTCCAGAACTCAAGCGAAATTTGTTATTTATAAGTATGTTTGATGATCTAGGCTATTGTACTAGAGTTGAACATGGATTTTTGAAAATTTCACGTGATGAATTATTGTTAAAGGGTCTAAAATATGTGGTCTTTATATTTTAGAAGGTTCAAATGTTGTTCATTCATCATTAACTAGTAGAGGCTTTCATGACAAGGAAGAACTATGAGATTTAGGTTTAAGGCATTATGAATGTCTTGAGAAAGTATAATGAATTTTATAGAAATCAAGGGATAAAAATGCATGATGCCGCTGAGTTGTTATTGGGTTTTGGGGAAAATATGAGGTTAAAACAACTTACTTGGTTGGTAGAGAATTTTTTCAGAAGAAGAATAGTGAAAACCATGGGAGAAACCTGTTAAAAACTATAACAGAGAAAACTTAGTTTGAGGTGTAGTTTCTTACTATGGATGCTCGCAGTAGTGATGGAACAATTACAGAGATCTCTGATTATCATTTTAATCATGATAAGGTAAGGAGGATTATTGTAGCATCTCAAAGGGACGATTGTTCTACCCTTGGATATTATGTTTTTTATGTGGCTGAAGGACTGCAAAATAAAAGAAGAAAAACCTCCAGGGAGACATTTGAAAATAAGTGGAGTCAAGGGTGGTTGAAAAAATCATACTTGTAGGCTTGTTAAATTACCTAGGCAGAAAAGGGTAATTGGAAACAAGTGGATGCAAGTGGCAAGATAAAGATTCAATGATTGTTTGAATTTGATCAAGGTTATTGATTAGAGTTTCAACATGGTAAAGAGCAGCAAGGTTGTTGATGGTTAAATTGGTATCAACACAGTTTAAAGTCAAGGTGGAGATTGTTGTAAATGTGCCTTAAAACTTTTGTTGATGAAGAGAAAGAAAACATATTTTGGAGATTGCATTTACCACAAATATCATAAGTTTTAGAAAGTCGAAC
The DNA here is from genome assembly GCA_021764765.1 of Vicia sativa. Taxonomy (NCBI): domain Eukaryota; kingdom Viridiplantae; phylum Streptophyta; class Magnoliopsida; order Fabales; family Fabaceae; genus Vicia; species Vicia sativa. The sequence goes on from CM038797.1 coordinate 21,913,763, forward strand.
GAAAAGTTGAAAAATATAAATTGAAAAAAAAATTGGTCAGTGAATAGTACCGTCCATACGGATGACTAGTGTTGTCCGCTCGGATGAATAGTATTGTCCGTAAGGTGAATAGTTTTGTCCATGCGATGAATTGTGATATCGGATTTTCAGACTTTTTCGGTCCGGTCCATGAATCAATGTATAATTGAATTGTGATTTTGGACTTTGTTTGTTGGGTATTTGCTATTATAAATATGCATCTCTTATATGTTTGCAGGTGTGACCATCTTAGAGCTTACACAAAAAAGGAGGAGAAGTGTTTAAAGGCATAACATAGAGTTTTGGCTATTCTCAAGGGAAACCTTAGAAAGGCAAGGGTTTTGAAAACCTTTGAAGTGGCTATTCTCAAGGTAAACCTTAGAAAGACAAGAGTTTTGGAAACCTTTGGAGTTATCTAAAATTATTGGGAATTGAGAAACACTTGTTTACACATTGATTAGAGTTATTCCTATATTAAAGGTTGAAGAGGAAACTTTTTGAGTAAAATAAATTGTAGAGCTTCTCTCTCTTCTAGAGTAGATCGTTTGATCGAATTGAGTAGACAAACATTCGTCTTTTTCTTGTCTTATTTTGTTATATTATTTGTGTACAAATTATTATTACTAAAAACCATTTATTTTAATTGCTACTATTTTTTGTCTCACAAATTAATATTGAATTTTGTCGTAATTAACAACAAGATTCACAACAAAAATACTTTAAAAAATTATTGAAATTATTTAGACTTATTTAATATTTTAAAATTAAATTGTAATGTCTTATTCGCATATCTATCACTCAGACATATTTATTTTTATTTAAACTTCTATTCTCTATTTTTTTATCACTTTTATCTTATCATCTCAATTTTTTATTTATAATAAAATCAAAACTTACATTTTATAACATTATATACAAATTTATCTAAATTCCGCGTATTGCGCCGATTTTTATCTAGTTTAATTTAAACTCAAAGGATAATTTACCAATATATTCTCAGCACAGAGGTTATTATTTATGAATTTACTTGCATTACTTTTCATTCACTCATTCATTTTTACCAATATATATTTCCACTTACATTACTTTTCATTCACTCATTCATTTTACAAATTCACATTGCTCCTCCATACTAAAAACTCGTTCATTGTAATAAGATTGGTTAAGTTTGCTTAAATATTGTATAAATGCAATGTAACAATTTCTCACATAAAAATAGCTCAATTAATTAAAATTAATTCTTCAATAAGAAATACCCTAAATATCCTTAAATATTCAAGTAACATGATTAATTATTATGCACGGTGAATATAAAATATTTTATGCATCACAACTATTTAAAAATGATATTTTATATGTGATAAAAAATTTAATATGTATAAAACTTTAATAATATTTATAAAATTAATAATTATAATTTATTGACGGTGTAGAACTTCTTTACTGTATTAGTGCATTTCAATTAAACTTAAACCGTAAATTTTGACTCAACTTGTAGAAATATTGATAGATTGAATATCCTTGACAAAATTTAAATTGTTGAAAGAACAAAACTTAAAATCTTGATACTGAGATAGTAATTTATTAAAATAACACACAATGAACACATAATTAGATGGTCAAATAATAAATTGGTATTTAACAATGTTGGTATTAGTATTTAATAACATTTATCAAAATAATCGATTTTCGGCCGATTTCATTGTGTAATGTGATATATAAAGTGATATCTAAAGTGCTGGCTAATCATATGAAGATTGTGTTGGATAAATGTGTGTCGGAGGAACAAGCAGCTTTTGTGGAGGGTCGATCTATTTTGCACAATGCTATGATAGCTAATGAGATTATTCATGCTTTAAAGAGAAGGACGAAAGGTAATAAGGCTTTTCTGGTTCTTAAGATTGATATAAGTAAAGCTTATGATAGAGTCGATTGGGGTTTTTTGAAAGCAATGTGAAGCAACTCGTTTTTCAAAAATCATTTAAATTTTCAAAAACACAGTGAAATCGCCACCTAATTTTATTTGTTCTAAAAAGAACGGGAAAATATAGATAAAACCCACGAAAGTAAAGAATAAGACGGTCTACGAAATTAAGAGATATAGGTTCGGGAGTTGGTTATGCAAGGGGAAGGTATTAGCACCCCTTACATCCATCGTACTCGATGGTACCCATTTAGTTCAAAGTGTGTTTGTGTAAAAAATTTACGATCTTCTAAGGATTGAAAGGAGAAAGAAAGAGAGGAGAAATGTTTTTATTATTTTTGCTCGCCTTTAGTTGTAAGACTTAGTGCCTACGTACTCCCTCGTGCAATGGGAAAGTCAGAGCGCCGTAGTTCGGCTAGAAAATGATTGTTTGTTGATTGATTTTAAATGAAAAGACAAGTCGTCATTTTTAAAGGAGAAGACTCGTCTAACGTCCACAAGGTGTGATAAATAATAAAGGACTACGCACCGACATGAGGGAGGGTTTGAGAACACCTCTAGTACTCAAGTGGAGAAGTCGAAAACCTTGGGAATAGAGGAAGAAGCGTCTCAATTATAAATGAATCATGTCTAATCTTGAAAAGGGTTTAAAGGGTAGAAAGTGCTTGGACGCACAAAAGAAGTTTGAGTGAGTTGAAATTGATTTTAAGTTGTCGATGACAAGTACCAAAACGTTAGGCTATCATCTAACGATTCGAATACTCGAAATTGGTGAGTGAGCTCGACCAATCATCTCTCATCCAAAATCTTTATTATGAAAAGGGTGAGGTGAAACAAAGTTCACATTTATTAAGTGTATGGAATAAAAGTATTTAAGTCATTAGGCTATCATCTAATGGCCCAAATACTTTAAATTTAATTAAATCGTCGGGCTATCATCCAACAATTTAATTAAACGCCATAACACTATATTTTTTTGTTTTAGAACTTGGATAGAAGTTTTTAGTTTATTAGGCTACCATCTAACAAACTAGAAACTTCGATTCGTTTAAATCGTTAGGCTAACATCTAACAATTAAAACAAATCTCATCCAAGTATTTTATGAAAAAAACATTTTGAAAACAACTCGACGTTGGATCGAGGTTTGAGAAGAAGACTCGACGTTGGATCGAGTTTTTATTGAAAGTGTTTTAAATGCTTGGTGAATGGAGAAAGAATCAGGTTATGATCAATGTGCGGGAGATGGAGGAGAAACGAATAATTGTAAATAGCAAATAAAATCGACAAAGCCCATACAAGGTGGCCAACCTAAGTATAAAACAATTAAATTACATGTGTACTAGCAAAGTGGGCTAGTCTACTAAGACGACCAATTGGAACAATTGATCGAAATAGGCTCACTGTAAGAAGGCCCAGGATCAAGCGTACATGTGTGCATGTGTGGTCATCGCAACGCTTCGTAGCTTTGTCGACTTACGGGTTTAACAGGATTTACAATTATTAGTTTAAAAATGATATTTTTTGGCTTTGTGTAAGTGACAGTAAAAATAAAATAAAATAAATGAGCACTGGATAATTATTACAATATTTGTTTTTGGGAGAGGGATACATGAATTATAAATGGGAATTAAATGGTAAAATAAAATAGAAAGCGGTAAATTAATTACAACGCAACAAGGGGATTGGGATACATTTTTCCGAATAGGGATAAATTAAAATTAAAGAGAAAACGGTAAATTAATTATGTTAAAAGCATACAAACAGAAATTAAATACGGTGAAATTTAAATATCGATTATTGTATCATTTGTATTTTAAAAGATTAATTAGAATAAACTATAGAAATTAATTCTAAGAAATTGATATACGAAGAAGGTTAGTATAATATAATTCGAATCTATTTACGAAATGAATAGATAAAGTATAATAATAAAAGTATGTATATAATATATATTTACAATACTAAATATATGAAATAAAATAATACTAAGTATAATTATATTTACAGTATAAAAATAAAACATAAAAATAATAAGTATATCTATACATACATTACTAAATATTGAATCAAAACAGTAACATAGTTATAGATAACAATATATAAAATAAAAATGTATGTCGATGCACTTAAAAGAAAATGCATGCTCGGACCACCCTCGAATATCTTCACAAGTAACAAATACATTAGTAGCATAGTGTGGAATAAGATTGCAATAAATCGAAAAATGGTTAGTAATAGAATCGGACGAAGTTAGTATAATATACATGAATGAGATGAAAAACAAACGGTCATTCGAATATTTCAATACACAAATGAACTAAAATCAAAGAAAGTTCAAATTATAAATAAAATCGAGACATGGAGAATTAATTACAAAGCAAGCTAATATTAAACAAGACAATACCGGGCAGCCACTAATCAACCAAATTTACTCAAAATAAAAAGGATCTTCTCGTACCAAAGAAACAAAATGTTATCCTCAATAGTTTTCTCGGTTAAATCATACACAAAGAAATGCGACATTGACATTGAACCATCGTCGAAACCACACGAGTATTGTTTCACTCACAATTCTAATTAAAATGAGAATAGCATAATAGCATAATAGCATGGCTGTCCCGATATGTTTCTCGGTTAGATTTACACGCGAATAACGCGGTATAATCATTAAACCGTCATTGAAACAAAACAAAAAAAATGCCAAATGGTTTCTCGGTTAGTTTCTACGCGAATAAACGCGGAAACAACATCACCTTCATCGAAACCAAATCAAGCTTCAAATATCCATCAATCGTAAAACTTTAATCGAAATTTAAAATGAGAATAACACCATAATATGATATCTTAATGGTTTCTCGGCTAAATCTTGCGCGAATAGACGCGACGTCAATATCAAGCCATCATCGAAACAAAAGTGTCACAACATTCAGTAAAGAAACAAAATAAAGTGGCTGCCCGCGACAGTTTCTTGGCCAATTTCTACGCATACGAAAATGCGGAAATAGAATTGCCTTCATCGAAACTATACAACCTTCATAAATTTCAATAAAAAATGAGAATAACGCAATAACACGGTGCTGACCCCAATAATTTCTCGTTCACATCACCCACGAATAAATGTGTTAATGTTGAATCCTCATCGAAACTAATCATGGAAACCACTTTAAACTTCAATTCATGTTAATAAACCAAAACAGCATGATATCGATTTTAATAACAGACCAACCTGTGGTTACAAATTTACAGCATAATAGTTCTAAGGCAGCCATTAAGAGACAAAACAACTAACCCTGCTATCTTGAGATATTTCACAAATTTCATCACAACGAATTTCAAATATCCAGATTCAAATCAAGTAACACAAGTCAGAACAGATTAAAACAGAAACATGAAATAAAATGGTCTTACAGATTCGAAAATGAGCATATCAAAATCGGAGCAGAACAAGATGGTTAATAGTGAGCTTACTGTGAGAACGTTGTTGGATGAGCTGTTTCTGTTGCTTGAACGTCGCTGTTGAGTTGATGGTTTGAGGTTTCTGGTTGATGAAGGGTGTTGCTGACAGAAGGAGCGGGTTCTCCGAGAAGACAAGAGGGCAGAGTTGCTGGAACAACGGGATTGAGAGGAAACTGATGAAACAGAGGGAGAAGGTTGTTGGAATGGAGGCTGGGAAGCACGACGAAGGGGGTTTTGAAGGCTGGCAGTGGCGGAGATGGAGTATTGGACAGAAGGAGACGAAACGGTGTTGTGAGCGGTGAAGCTGTGATAATGGAAAAATGGAAAGTGGTGATGGGGTTTTGGAATGATGGGAATATGGCAGTGGGTTGTGTGATGGAACGATTGATGAAGGGTGGTTTGAGGGAGTTTACGGCGAAGAAGAGAGAAACAGGGGGAATGTGTAACGGCGGTTGAAAGGAGAAGATGATGATTTTTATTATAATTTTTTTTGGTTTCTGTTTTTTTAGTAGCCGTTTCAATGTTTGGTCCTGAACAGTAACATAACATTAGTATATATAGTATAAAATTAGGTTTTTACATAATTTTCAAAAACGCCTAAAATGCCCTTTATAATTAAATGGGCCACAAAAATGGATCTGTTAAAAATTAACAAGCCCAACAGTATTTTTGTTTGATTTTTTTGAGATAAAAAAAAGACACCTAAAATTGTTTAAAATGGTAAAAGTTTGAAAAATAAATTATCCGAAAAATAAAATGATTATATTAAAATAAAGTACAGGTATCAAAGATTGAAGAAAAATTATCAAAAATAATTAAAATCGAAATAAAATGATGATAAAGAATACCCGACTTTAAAACATTTACAGTTAAAAACGAGACTTCGAAATGTACCGAAAAATTAGGGAGAACACATTTTCATGATCTACGCGACACATAGATTCATAAAGCAGTGAGTAAAAAATGAAAACTTGAAATATTTTCTCTGCTAATTTTCGCACAGTATCGAATTGCTTTTAACAGTCTGATTATAAAATCGAAATATCGATATCATCGACATATAAATAATTTAAAAATCAATGCAATAAACAGACAGAGAGGTAAAAATGCATGAAGTAACATAACAGGTATTTTACAACTAAAAACGATGCAAACATCAATTTAAACTAACTTTTGGTCAATTTAAATACGACGAAATGATGCAAATGCAATGTGTGAATGACTTTTTTTTTTTAATTTTAAATATAATGCAAGTAGAAAAATAGCAGGGTAAAATTTGGGGTGCAACACAATGTTGGATAAGTTGGGCTTTTCAGAGAAGTGGATTAGTTGGTTGATGATGTGTGTAACATCGGTGCTCTATAACATTTTAGTGAAATCGGAAAGTGTTGGGCCTATTGAACCAGGAAGAGGATTGAGGCAAGGAGACCCACTGTCTCCTTACCTTTTTATTCTTATATATGAAGGATTGTCGGAAAGGCCATAGTGCAAGTGGACATTGGGTTGGGCCAATCTAACGAAGGTGCACCACCTTGTTCTTAAAACTGCAGTCAAGATCAATCAAATCATAAATCAGTAATGGTAATTGGAACAAATTGGGAGTTAGTCACGTTGGAAAATATTTGGGTTCACTATGGTCAAAATTTGGGAATAAAATTAATTAAGGTGGTTCCAAAGTTATGATTAAGTGGAGGCTATTCCGGCCTATATTATGAGTATTTATATTCTTTCTGACTTAGTTATTAAGGATATAGAAACCATGTTAAATTCTTTTTGGTGGGGAGGTGGTAGTAGAAACAACAGTATAAGATGGATGACATGGGAAAAGCTTACAAGATCGAAAAGCGAAGGAGGATTGGGTTTCCGTGATTTTAGAGCTTTTAATATGACTATGGTGGCTAAACAAGGATGGTTTTTGATGTCTAATCCTCATGCTCTCATTTCTCGCATATTCAAAGCAAGGTACTTCCCTTTATCATCTTTTCTTGACGCTAATATTGGTTACAACCCTATTTTTGTGTGGAGAAGTATTTGGAAATCTAGAGAGATTCTAATGATAGGTTGCAGGTGGAGTATTGGAGATGATAGCCGGATTCGGGTGATGAATGAGCCTTGGATTCAAGGGACCTGAGAAGGATGTGTGTACGGTCCTCAGAAATAAGGTGCGTATGCCATAATAGTTAATAGTCTCATGTTGCCTAATATTAAACAATGGGATGTTCGAGTTTTAAATGATTTGTTTGATTATGTAGCCGTGAAGGAAATTGTTACGGTTCCTTTAGTAGAAGATGTTCTAGAAGATAAGTTGATATGGAGAGAAGAGAGAAGTGGTTGTTATAGTGTGAGATTTGGATATCGGATTTGGAGGATGGTATCTCAAGGTAATGCTAGAGGTGAAGGATTGAATTGGAATAACATTTGGAATATCAAGGCTCTGGCAAGGGTAAAACATTTAATTTGGCGAATTTGTCATGATTGTCTACCCTCCAGACTAAGACTTCTCAAGCACCATGTTCAGTGTCCAAGTGAGTGCCCGTTTTGCATTACTAGTATAGAAGATGCGTGACATATTTTCTTTGGATTCCCCGAAACAAATCAATGTTGGAGGGCAGCCGGTTTGGATAAAGTTGTTGATTCTCGTATCCAAAAGTTTGATGTCATCCAAGATATTATCTTTGATATTTGTAGTAAAGAATATAAAGATACGACGGGTCGGGTAGCAGTTATGATGGATGGGTTGTGGAAAAATAGGAATGATTTCGTTTGACATAATGAGCGGGAGGAAGCTACTAAGCTTGGTTGGTTGGCGTTTCATCGTTAGCAGGAGTGGTTCACGCTTCATAATTATCACGGAGAATCCCAAGTTCCTCTTGAAGAATTTAAGTGGGAAGCTCCTCCGGATGGATGGTTAAAGTGTAATGTGGATGCAGGTTTTAATAATAATTGTGGTTCGGCTAATCGGGGTTGATGCCTCTGTGATAGATTGAGTAATTTTCTTTCAGCAGGTACGACGGGGGATATTAGTGGGCCTTCAATTATCGAAGTCAAAGCGCAAGCTCTCAAAGAAGTGGTTCAGTGGGCTAGTTCTTTGCATCTTGATCGAGTTATTTTTGAAAGCGACTCTCTTCAGGTGGTTCAAATGTTACGTTCTACAATTAATGGTCTTTCTAAAGTTTCTAATTGTATTAGAGACATTCAATCGTTACTATTGTTATTTCCAAGTTTTGAGGTTAAATTTGTTAAACGTCAAGCGAATATAATTGCTCATGTTTTAACTAAGACGACCAATTCTTAGGCTCGACGCAGTATTTTGCATGAAATTCCTCGTTGTATTGAACATTTGATTTATAATAAAAAAAAGTTAATTTTATTTTAGTAAAAAAAAATTAGATGGTGAAAGAAGGGGTGACAAGTGGGATATGCAAGTAAGCATGATCGGGGTGATGTTCAGATAGCTGGCCGTTGCGGTTTTTGCCTAGATGTATACAAGGTTCCAATTTCAATAAATATAATATTTGTTCATTCTTTTTTATTTTTTTGGTAAGATTTGTTTCTTTCCTTTGCATTACATTATATCCACAACTTTTTTTATTGACTAATTAAATCAACATTATATAAATGCCGGCTAATAGTCAAACCCCAACGTGGAGAATGAAACCACCGTTGCACTCAAAATACAAAGTCAAAATGAGGTAAATAGTCACAAATATACCCTATGCTTTTACACATTAATGCTTTTACACATTATCAGTGTGCATTTTTATATTTTATATTTTCAGTTCGATTTAACCTTGGTCTTAGCCTTTCCCATGATCCTTGGAAAAGTCACAGCTCTATTATAATCTATTATAAATATATAAAAACATAAATATGTGCAAATTACATGATAAATCATTTAATCAAATGTTTAATCTAATCTAATTATAAAGAATAAAATTGGTTTTTTCCACAATATTTGATTTACAGTGATTTAACATTAAATCTATGTGGCATTCTAAGAATTATATTATTATTATTATAAGTTGGTCAATTTTTTTTAAAAAAATATAAATATGATTGGTGTTAATTTCTATTTTTAAATTAAAAATAGGGTTAGTGTTAGATTAGCTCATTGGATGATATGTGTCTAGGTTTAGAATAACTATTATATTGACATGTATCTAGGGTTATGATTATTACAATCTTAAATTTCTATTAAGTAGATATATTACTTAAAATTATATTTTATATAGAAAGATCTATTTTTTAATCTTTCCTCTGTAAAAATATGGCAAAAATAAGAAAAAAAATAGTATATCAAATATTATTATAATATTATTTAGTATATAAAAGACTATTATAATTTTATATTATATTAAAATATTTAAGACTAAAAATATTATTTTCATTGTTTCAATATTTAAATTTAATTATGAATAAATTTATAAATTTTTTTATTATTTTTTTTATTTTTTTAATATGAACAAAAATGCAAGACTTTAAATCAAAATACTTTATTACTGTTAGAATTAGATTAATATTTAAAGTTAGAAACGAAATTAAAACATCATATTATTATATTTTTATTGAATTATGTATATTGTATTTAATGTGTTGTCTTTAATATAAGGATATGTAAAGATATATACTTCAAATTATATTTTATATGGTGGTATCTATTTTTTTCCTTAACAATAGGACTAAAATAAATATTATCTCAAAGACTATTATAATTTTATGTTGAATAAAAATATTTTAGATTACAAAATTTGTCTTAACTATTTATTATAAAAGATAATATAATATTTATATCTTTAAAATTTAAATCCAACAGTTTTTAATATTTTTTGTGTTTTTTATTTTATTTTTAAAGTTTAAATCTCAACAGTTTTATTTTTTTTAGTATTTATTTTATTAATTTGTTAAAAATTCAAATTATTTTTATGAGTTTTTAATACTATTATAATTTAAAAATTAAATTTTTGTATAAAAAAAATTAGAATATTAAGATATAATAGTGTTAATTGAATGTATTATTATTTATAATTATGGTAGCTGATTATTATTATTATTATAACATTATTATTATTAATTTATTATTATAATTATTCATTAGATATTATATTATTAATATTTTATTATTATTATTATTATTAATTGTAATATTAAATTAGAATTGGTTTGAAAAATTAAAAAAATTAAAAAAAAAATTAAAATTCTAATACGATGTCACATAAATATTAAGATTATAATATGATGTCATATACAATTAAAGTTAAGATTGTATTCAAAGTTATAATTTAGATAAAGTGGATTGACAATCCTATGTACATCTAGGCATGCAACAACTATAACTGCTATCTATCTTAACTTCACTCCGTCCCTGCTTAATTACTTGTCACCGCTTCTTTGACCAATTAAATACGTGTCTACTTTGTGTTATTTTAATAAATATTTAAGAATAACGTTACTTGAATATTCAAATTTATTTAGAGCACACGTATATGTAAGGGAAGAGCTGAGTTCGAGTTCAAGCCATAATAATTTTGTGCTTTGTTTATAAAATTGTTAAAATCTTTTTAATGTTTCAAATTCTTTATTCAATATTTATTTTTACTGATTTATTTTTGAAAGTATAAAATTTGACGTTTTAAAAAATAAATAAATATAGAAGAAATTTTAATAAAAAATTAAATTATTGAAAAAATTTAAAATTAAAAAATTTGACGTTGGAAATTCCTTTAAATTTATTTTCGATTGTCCCGTGTAAAATTGTTCATAGGACAATTTCTCCATTTGGGTCCATGTATGGACGGAACGTGGAGGTAGCATTATAAACCAAGTGAACTCATTTTTTGTGAGCGGACTTGGGAAATATTTAATTTTTAAATCCACATTATTTGTTATGTCATCAGCCTTAGTTTGATACCTAGTGACATGTTCGACTGTGGATTCATTGGTGTCACCAACAAATTTAGTAAACTTTGATACTTTCCATCTCTTAGGTAGTTTTGTTTGTAAAACAAAATATGGTAATTGAGAGGAATAAGTAGGCCTTTGAAGGTCAGCGTTCATACCATTTTGAACCATAAGTCGTTTGAAAATGGCTTCTAGATTTTGTTTTTCGACCAATGCATCTTGTCGAATCTGCCTAAACATTTGGTCGACAGTCTAGTTTCTATTAACTACAACAATGGGAGGATGTTTGACAATCCTAGGAATCTGTTCGACACCATGTGGAATCTCATGTTATTGACCGATCGTCTCTTCAACCACCTCTTCATGTTGAACGTATACCTCTGGTTAGGGTGGTACAACTGGTCGAACTAGTCTAGGGTGTAACACGGTGAACTGACTTTGAGGGTTTTTTGTATCGCAAATGTGCGGATAGCAAGAGTCGCCACCGACTTTTATTTTTATCCAATTAAGGGAAGGTAAAAGTACAGAAAAAGACCTTCGTTTAGATTCTGAGTTCGGGAGAATGGTTATGAAAAGGGAAGGTATTAGCACCCCTTTCCATCCGCAGTTTATTCTACGGGCTCTTAGTTGCTCTAGATCACCTTTTAAAATTGTGCTTTCTGTGTGTTTGACAAAAATGTTTTGAAAAGGCATTTCGCTTTGACTTTGTAATGATTCATGTAGGAATGTATACAAAGTGTTTGGAAATGTTTTTGTTTTGAAAAGAGTTTGAACTTTGAAAAAGAGTGTGTGGTGTGAAAAGCATTTGGTTTTAGAGCAAGCAACTAAAAGACTTATTACCCACTCAGAATTGGTCGTTTTTCGTACTTCTACGTTCCTTTAGAATAGCGCGCTAGCCGTACCATTAGTTAGTAGGTAGCTCCATTCGTTGGATGTAAGCGGGACATTCGAAGGGACATCGGATGGTCATAGAAGGCAACTTGTAGGAAGTATCTGTTAGCTGAAGATTTTGATGTCTTGTGATTCGAAGAAATATCATGGAGCTCGAGACGAGATGACGTTAAAGTATTCAAGGGAATATAGTGAGTATCATAGTTTGGAAAGAAAAGAATTAGCCCTTCGAATGGATGTATTGAGTTAGAATGTCGAGAAATCGGTGATATATGTGAAACAAGCTTGATCGGGTAATAGAATCATATCGGAGGAAATGGGTTCGAGATTGAGCGGTGATACATTTGAAATTCAAAAGCATAGCGGGATAAAAGGAGTTGAAAGCAGCAAGAAAAGGTTCGAAAACGTGGAAGCAAGAGAAGCATGGTGTGTTGCATGTTCTAAGCGTGGCAAGATCTTATGGGTTAGACCGTTATGATTGAATTAGTATAAATAGGAGTCTTAATGTTAGGATTTCGTGTGTCATATCTATTGTACTAAAATTCAGTCACATTCAAAATACCACATGGCTAGGGAAACGAATGCACGAATGATGTACGTATGATTGCACCAAGACTTTATTATTCAACGTATCTTTATTCCTCCAGTCTAATTTTATCTTGCATCAATGTCTTTTAAGTTTCTTTATGTTCAAAGTCATTTCATTTAAATGCTTTTTCTACCATTACTGAAGTTCTTTACTTTTCCAGAAACCTTTACATTAACGTTGTTATTTCGAAAGTTTTTATACATTTGTTTACATTCCTCTTTTACGTTTCACGATCACTTTGAAAATCTTTTACACTTTAAGAGTTTATTTGAATATTCTGCATTTATATACTTTGTTGCTATTTCGAATCTGCATGTTCTTGTTTGTTCGAACCAAATATCGTTATTAACTTGATCACATCACTAAGTAATCGAAGCGTATTTTGACATATACAAAACCTCCAAAACAAGTCTCAAATATGGATCTTTATCTTAAGTTTATACCAACAGCGATACCCCATAGGATCAATCTAGTCGATCCTGCAAGTTACGGAGAGATTGAATAACATAACATTATAACGCTTATTCAATAGTTTGGAAGACTAGCGGTTGTTTCACGAAATCACTTGTGAACAAAATGGCACGCCCGATGGACAGAGTTTGGTATTACAAACTAGGAAAGTTATAACCATAATTATTATAGAAATTCTTTACGAGTAAACAAAGTTCATTGGTATATGAACCTTAGGGTGGTAGAATAACTAAGAGTAACCAACCTTTACCCGGAAAGCGAAATAATAGAATGTCTAATAATCAACAAGGGAACAAAATGCCCCACATGGAGCAGGCACTAATAAATGCTTTTATTGCAACGTCGGTCGATCCCTTGAATGCGTCGGTTGCATCTTCGACTAGTAATATAGCCACGAATGGAACAAGTGGCACGTCAATAAATAATTCGATCTTGGGCAATACAGGAACCTTTGGGGATCCATCCCACAACCAGGGACACAAGCCCATTTCGCCACCCCACTACAAACTAGACCACCTGGTTTCGAGGGTAATAGACCCAGAAACCCTTCTTATGGGATGCCAACATCTTTCATGGCGGGTTTGCAAACTTGACGTCAAATGCATCACCCCAATTAGGATGCGGATGCGGGGTTAATCAATTTCTTACAAATAACCAAGGTGCGGGGTTATAGCGCTTACCCACCTTAACCACGAAAAACCAAATGGCTTTTAGGCAAGCGATGGATGATAGTAACCATAATATGATCGGAGTGTTAGCACAAACTATGCAAGAAATCTTTGCCCCAATAGTTCGAGCGTGACCGTGACGAATAGGGAAAACGCAGATAATATGAGTCGAATAGCAGATTTCTTTGCCCCACGGAGAGGCGTAGACAGAACGGTGTGGTTCGAGCAAACACACCTATCATCGAACAAGCCATTGACCCACCCTATAGGCCGTTAGAAGAATTTGACACGAGGGCAAGGGCACAAGAAAATGCCCGGTGATTCGAGAAGAACCACTTAGGGAGTTGTAGAACCGTGGCGAGGATCGAAAGATATGATGCTCCAATAATTCGAGAGGAACCACGAGGGTAGTTGGGGAACCGGGGCCGGCTCGAAAGGCAAGAGGCCCATTTCGAGACGAACAACCTAGAGGAGTAGTTATGATAGGTAGAAACCAAGATCTTGTGTGGTCCATAGAATTCGATAATATCTTGGCGAAAATAACTTAACCACCATGATAGAGAATAATGGCCCAAAGCGGTATGTCTGAGGATTAGGAGGCCAAATTATGCTTCTCCCATAGCGGATTACGTGATGCATACAGACTTACCAAGGGACACAAGATCCCTAAGTTTACAAAGTTCATTGGAGATACTAACGAATCAACGATCGAACACATAGCCGTATCTCAGGCGAGAGACATAGCCAATAATGAGAACCTTAGGATTAAGTATTTCCCAAGTTCACTTACGAAAAATGCTTTCACCGTTCACCACATTACCACACGGATCCATAGATACAGGCCCTTTTAGAAAGATTGTTCCATGAACAATTCTACATGGGACAATCCAAGATAAGTCGAAGGAACTAGCTAGTGTTAAGAGGAAGTTCTTGAACCCATAGGCGAATACTTGAATAGGTTCGACTATTGAAATCCAGATGTTTCACGTGGTCCCCGAACATGAATTAGTCGAAATGGCGGTGGCCTTGACTATTCGATTCGAAAGAAATTAGATACACAATACTTGAGAGATATGGCTCGGTTGGCGATAGGGTTCGATCGAAAGACTAAAGGCCGAGAAGGGCTTTCAAAAGTAACAAGAAAGAAAGAATTTCCTATGTCGAAACAGGAAGTCGAAGACCGTCGATTCGAGGAGGTCAGTGGACCTAGCGAGTTAAAGCCCCACCTTACTCTTGTAAACTGTTGGTTCCCACAAAGGAAAAGAAATTGTTGAAAATGAAAAACGACAAATTCCCAAAGAAGGTGTACACCTTTGATGTGACAAAGTGTGATGAGATTTTGACACCTTGTCAAAGATGGTCAATGATTGTGCCATCGAATGTTAAAATACCTCCTTTAGACCAAAGAAAGAAAAGGGATTACGTAAATATCATAGTTTCTTAGGCCACAAAACCTCACGGTGTTTTCTTTTAGGGACTTAATTGAATGCAATCAAAGAAGGCGGAAGTTTCTTGATAAGCCAAAGATGAAGGTAGATGAGGATCCTCGGATATTGCAGACACCAACTACTCCGAGCCGCAGCATGGGAGAAATAAATATGGTGGAAAGCAGACCAAGGGGTCAATACATTGAAAGATGAAAACACGAGAATGAGAGTTGGGGATGATCGGGTCAACAATGGCGTCATGAAGACATCCATCGCAACGGAAGCTTCGACTAAGCCGGTAGATCATTTGTTTCAAAGGACATCCAGCTCGAGGGCCGGAGAGTCGGGGAGGGGAATGGTACAGAGCTTGAAGGTGCGAGGCGCCAATTAGAAAAGGTCCAAATTAGACCAACTCTCCACGAGAAAGAGATGGGATACTTTGGGAGAACCCAGTGGAAGATTCGATTATCTGGTAAAATATTCTGCGCCAGAGAGTGCAAAAATCCCAATCGAAGCCATCAAACCATCGGGTTGGGGAGATGAGGATACAAAAGGCGGAGAGGTCGAAGGACACGAGTCCAAGAAGGAAGTTTGGGACACTCTGGGGGAGCCTAGTGGCAAATTCGACTACCTGGTGAAATACTCTGCCCCAGAGAGTTCGAAAATACAACTCAAAGACATCGAACCATCGGGTTGGGGAGATGAGGATACAAAAGATGGAGAGGTGGATGTTAATATGGTGGACATGGAGAAACCTTGTTCTGAGATGCAAGAAATGGAGAAATACCTTGAGAAGGAAAAATACAAAATGAATGAAGGATATGCTGCAGATATCAGTTTGAAAAATTACCTCATGGTGTGCCACAAAGGAAACGCTGAGATGATGCTATGCCCGATGCGATCATCTGCAATGAGAAGATTCTGCGAGTTCGAGAGCCAAAGGGCTCGAGCGGCGTCAATGGCGCCAAGACAATCAATTGTTTAGATGCTATCCTCGACCGGAGAGTGTGTTGGAGTTCTTAGTACGCCATAAAGGGGCAGCGAAGTGTTTGATTTGCCCAAGGTGTTCACATATGACCAAAACATGGCGGGGCATTGAAACCATTCCTTCGCGCCATCTTTGGAATCACAAGGAGATGAGTCGGAAGGGGCACCTCCATGGCAATCATAATCAAAGAAAGCGATAGTCCTTACCCCAAAGGTGTTCGAAGAGTAACATTGAGTCCTATTTGAAGTACCAACCGATAGATGGTGCGTCAAAACCAATAGGGAAAGATAATTGGAGAAGCAACGAGCAAAATGCCCGTCATGCCATGGTGTCTGAGAGCAGTTCAACAACAAAAGAAAAGAAGAGTTGAGGTGGAAAACTATAAGGGAAGAATCCCATGTCAAGATCCCAATGGCGAAGGCAACAACGTGTTCGAAAATGAGAAGGAAATCTTTGGCGATTGAAGAGGTAGTTTCACCAAGAAAAGAGATGTCCGGCACTAACAAGCCAGCGACAAGCAAGCAACCCAAACAAACCTCCGGTTAGCGAGAGACTTTTGCGACACAAAACCGATGAATCAAAGAATATACTCGGGGCGAGAGGAAGATGAAGATATGCTAGCGATAACTTCGAATCGGAAGGAGAATCCTCACTCAACCTAAGCGCAGCGTGGTGTATGCATGCTTACGAGTTCGGACAAGAAACCGAAATCGAAGAACAGGAAGAGGATGATAACATTGATATGATGAAACATAGGCCGGTTTGCTATTATGTCATGGATAATGGCGCCGTCGAAGAGAATGCCTTCTTGAACATCGAGCCACAATGAAGAACCATTTGAAGCCACTGTTCATTCGAGCAAAGGTTAATGCCCATGGTGTGAATAAGGTCCTGGTAGATGGAGGCGCAGCGGTTAATCTAATGCCTCATTTTATGTTAAAAAAGCTGGGAATACAAGAAAGTGATGTTAAACCGCATAACATGGTGCTATCAAATTATGAAGGGAAAGTTGGTCAAACATTGGGAGTGGTGCAAGTGGAGTTAACCGTTGGTTCGAGCTGCAGGCCCACCATGTTCATGGTAATCGAAGCCAAGGCCAATTACAACCTGCTGTTAGGAAGAGAATGGATTCATGGCGTAGGGGTAGTTCCTTCGTCAATGCACCAAAGGTTAGTGCTATGGAGAGAAGATGGGATAGTGGAGAACATCGAGGCAGATCAGAGTTACTTCATGACTCAACCTCGTCAACAAAAGGAATTATGACAAGTATCTAGCACGAATAGCCCCTTGTGCTCCAAATGAGGAGATGAACGAAGCCAGAGATGCGCAATATTATATGACCCTTCGCCATGATGGCGTGTATTGGGACAGGAAAATAAGTAAAGAAGACGAAGGACTCGATGGTACTTCGAGAAGACGGCGGGGGAATTCGACAATAGTGCTCATGGTGAGTCCTCCTTCTTCGAAAGGATTTCGGCCTATATGGTGAGAACAAATGGATAGCACTTGGAGGTGAAATAGATAGTATAGTTGAAGAAAATAACATGAAAGGGGAAAGACTCACCTGAGAAAAGAAATAGAACAAAGGTTAGATGCCATATATGATACAGAACCCACAGGTTTCGAGGATCCTACAAACATAGGTGCTAAGATGTTGTACAGGATCAACTCGAAGAGGTAAATTTGGGGATGGCAAAACAAAAGAATAACCTATATAAGTGCGGCGGGTCCAAGTCTCAAGCAAGAGGTGATCGAAATCCTCAAACAAAATAAAGATTGTTTCGTGGAATTACGACGAAATGCAGGTTTGAAAAGAGTTGGTAGAGGACTTCCAATCAAGGATGGCAAGAAGCCCATCAAGCAAACTCCTAGGAGGTTCGCGCCGATGCTCACGAAGATTAAAGGCGAGGTCGAAGGTTCTCGTTGCAAGTTCATCGAACCACAAGGTATGTCGAATGGTTAGCTAATATAGTGCACGTTATTAAGAAAAATGGTTCCTCGAATATGCATAGACTTTAGGGATTTAAATACAACCCCAAAGACCAATACTCATGCATGAAATGTTAATAGACTACTGCGAGGTTCGAATACTTAAGCATGCTAGATGGATATTACGGTTATAATCGATTTTTATTCTTTGAAGGATGTTACCAAGACAGCATTTCGTTGTCCGAGCCTTAGGCACCTATGAGTGGGTAGTGATGCCTTTTGGTTTGAAAAATCTTGGGGCCACTTACCAGCGAGCAATGGATTCCATTTTTCACGATTTTATTGAGACTTTTATGCGGTGTATATTGATGACATAGTCATCAAGTCATCTCTTGAAACCCATCCACCATCAGAGCCAATCATTCGAAAGAATGAGAAAACATAACGAAAATGAACCCCTTAAATGTGCATTTTTGTGCGAGCGGAGACTTCTTGGGCTTTGTGGTTCATAAAAGGGAATCGAAATCAACCAAAATAAGACCAAAGCCATCATGGCTAAAGCACCCACATCAAAAGAGAGTTGGGTCCTGCTGGGAAGATAAATTTTCTTAGAAGATTCATCTCGAATCTAAGTGGAAAGATTCAAGCATTCTCTCCACTACTGTTTAAAACAAGGCCAAGCCTTCGAGTGGAGTCAAGTACATCGGAGGCCTTGACGAAATTAAGAGATACCTCTCTCAACCTCTTGTCTCCACCTTCATGGGAAAGCCCATGAGATTGTATATATCTTGAATTTACTATAGGTAGTATGTTAGCACAAGAAGATAGTAATGGCATCGAAAGAGCTATATACTATTTAAGTAGGGTGCTAAATGATCAAAACTAGATATAGTAACATAGAAAAGTTATGCCTATGTTTATACTTCTCTTGTATGAAACTTAAATATTATATAAAGCTGTTGATGTTTATGTCTCCTCTCATTTCGATGTTATCAAACACATCTTGTCAAAACCAATTATGCATAGTAGAGTGGGTAAATGGGCTTTAGCCCTAACAGAATATTCTCTAACCTTCATGCCTTTGAGGCTGAAAGGTCAAATAATTCTTGATTTCATTGTGGATCACTCCTTTGAAAAGACCATTATGGGTTATGTTGAGGCGCAACCTTGGAAATTATACTTGATGGTTCGACTCACAAAGAAGGTAGTGGTGTTGGAGTTCTTATAATTTCTCTGAAGGAATCCCAACAAAATTCAAGTATAAATTGGATGGCCCTCGTTGCTCAAACAATGAAGTGAATCTGAGCGCTTATTGTTGGACTTGAAGCTTTGTTGGAATTGGGGGCAACTAAAGTCGAAATTAAAGGTGACTCGAGTTAGTGGTCAAACAAATAACAAAGGAATATAAATGCATAAAGGAAAATTTGATGACATACTCGTCATAGCTAACAGTGATCAAAAATTCGAATATATGGATATCCAACATATACCAAGAATAGAGAATCAAGAAGCAAATGACCTAGCAGTTGGCTTGGTTATAAAGTCTCTACACAAAACTTTAAAGAGTTGATCGAAATAAGAGGTAGGGTTATGGCTACGGACTAACCATCGGATCTAGAAAATATTAAGTTGGGTTGTAGTGGTAAAGATAGATTCAAGTGTTAGCCACAAACACCGTGTCGGATCAGATTAGCGCCCAATTATAAGCTATCTAAAGATCCAACCATAAGCGTAGATAGAAAAGCGAAATATAGAGCATTATCATATGTCCTTATGGGAAATGAATTGTTCAAGAAAACCCAAGGTGTATTGCTCAAATGCCTAGGAGAAAGTGAGGCGTGTCGGCATTATCGAAGTTCACAATGGGGCATGTGGGGCACATCAAGCGAGCCACAAGATGAAGTGGTTGCTATTTCGATATGGTATGTATTGGCCTAGCATGCTCAAAGATTGCATAGACTTCGCTAAAGGATGTGAAGAATGTCGAAACATGCGAGGATTCAACATGCTCCTGCGAGTGAGTGCATTCGATCATTAAACCATGGCCCTTTAGAGGATGGGCGTTAGATTTGATAGGAGAAATCAATCACGCCTCGTCTAAAGGTCAAGTACATCTTGGTAGGAATAGATTATTTTACTAAGTGGATCGAGCGATACCATTAGTAGCTGATCAAGAAGCTATTATTGAATTCATACGAAACAAATAATCTATAGGTTTGGATTGCGGAAAGTATAACTACGGACCAAGGGTGCATTTCTTGAAAGATGCAAGAGTTCGCTCGGGAGATGGGATTTAGACTATTGACATCAACACCATATTATGCTCAAGCAAATGGTCGGTCGAGCGACCAACAAAGTAATAATTGGTTTGATAAAAACACATTGGTAAAAGCCAAAGAATTGGCATAAAACTTTAGACCAAGTACTATGGGCTGTAGAACATCTCTAAAGAAGCTACCAATACTACACCTTTCCAACTAACATTTGGCCATGATGCGGTCTTACATGAAATTCATCTGATCGTTCGAATCAAAGACAACATGAACTCCCAGCGTCATTATATTGGGAAATGATGGTGAATGAGTTAGTTGAGTTAGGCGAAGTCGACTACATGCATTGGAAATCCTAATGAGGCAAAAGGAAAGAGTGGCGGGGCATATAACAAAAGAGTAAAGGTAAGACATTCAACGCTAATGACTTAGTATGGAAAGTCATATTGCCCATGGACAAAAGAATAAAGCATTGGGTAAATGGTCACCTCATTGGGAAGGCCCTTTTCGAATAGCAAAACGTTTTCGAACAATGCGTATGAAATAGAAGAACGGCCGATGATAAGCGAATCCTAAAGGTAAATGGGAAGTATTTAAAAAGTATAAACCATGCTGCGGAGATTCGAAGACTAACAATGTAGTCACAATATTGTAATGAAATGCCAAAATGGTAACATAATTGCCAAAATGGCGTTGTTCAAGTAAAGTAAACATTTAATCAAAATACAAGAGTTACAAAATAATCAAGATTCAAAAGTGGGATTTTCCTCGGTCGAAGATATTCTTGAAAGACTCAAGTCTTTGTTGAGCGCTTGGCACCTTCGAGGATGGCAACTTCACCTTTGAGTTGCTCACCGCTCGTTCAACAAGGCCCTTGTTAAGAAGTTCTTCAAATCGGTTCCCAAAGGTGTTGGATTCATAGGCAATTTGTTCTTTGGGCCTCTTTGATCTTAGCACGAAGTTCTTGAATCTGTTTCTCCCGAGGAGGATGGATTGAGATCGAAGCTCATAGTCGACTCTAGCTTGCTTAATATGCGTGGCTAGCTCTTGACTTCTTTGAAAGCTTTGAGGCATGTTCATAAGCGCATCCATTGAAGCTCTTTTCTCTTGAACCTTATTTACTGATTCATCACGGAGGAGGCATCCGGTCATTATCCAACAAAGGCGAAGTTCGAATAGGATGGTACTAACTTCCGAGAGCGGTAGTGAGGTCAACTTGGTTCGATAATCCCTTCATGATGAAACAAGCGGTGCTATCTTGTTTAAGCACTTGAATAGATCCACATTGAGGATTGTTTTCTAATTCTATGAAGAAGCACAACCCTATCATCGGAAGGCATAGACCTGAGGTCGAACCGGCACCGTCGCGAAAGTGGAACATCCCTTTGAGCCAACTTAGCCTTCATGTACCCAATAGGGTCATTTGTTTTCAAATTGGCTAATTCTTCTTGTTTTGAATGAGAAGACCAGGAAGTTCCATACGTAATGGAGTAACATCCATTTCGAAGTCCATTGGTTCATTAGTACGAAGACCATCACCGTCGTTATTCACGTTTCCATCATCTTGTTCATCATCAGTCAAGTCCACCACTTCGATATCATCATTCGATCACCATCGATCGATTCTTTCTTCGAAACCTCTTGGCGTCTTCTCCTTCTTCATCCTCGAACCTTCCTCGCTAGAATCTTCACTCTCTTGAGGCGGTGGTTTCCTCTTGGTTTGAGGTATTTGTTCACGCTCTTGAGGGATTGTTGGAGGAGATTTTGGGTGAAGAACCTCTGAAGGTAGTTCTGTAGCATCTTCAGGCATTATTTCATTGGTCTCCTTGAGAGGAGGCGAAGTGCCTTGATCATCAGGTCGATCAGAAGCTCCAGTTGGGAATGCCATATTAGAAGAGCCTCTATTTTGCATTGGGTTATTCGAATCCCCATGAGGAGAAGAGTGAATCGGAGTGGATGCTTGCGGAGGAGGAGTCGAAGTGGTTGGGATTTGGGTCGAATCATCCTACATGGAGAAAAAAGAAAAAAAGAAGATTAGAAACTGATAACTAAGGTACGAATAATCATTTTAAGAATTCGAAGTAAACTTACCTGTGGGTTATCCGTAGATATGTTACTGTCTATATGTTCCAATATTACATTGGAGGTCGAAGGTGGAATTTTGGATTGGTATGTGGGAGCAACATCTCTTGAATCAAGTCCGAGCGTCGGTATCCTTTGGCATGTCTCTTTTTTTCTTTTGCAAAGCCGTTGGAGAACTTTCTCCGTTTTGAGAGTCTTCCCAATGGTGCTAGTTTTCTCTTTTTGGAGTGGTGGGAGGAAGTTTACTTATGCGAAATGGTACAAAATGCAATTTAGACTCAAGTTATAGAAAAATCGACCTATTTGAAATAGCGGGATAAATTGTTTACCTTGAATCGGACAGTTGTTGTAGGTGGGGTGACTTGAGTAGTTGTTGGAGTGGGCCAGGTGTTCGTTGTTGTAGTTGCAGGATTGATTGTTGGAGTCACTTTAGGCACACTATCATTTGTCTCGTGGGTTTGAGCTGTTCCCTTCCTTGGTCTTGATGCGATAGTCGATCAGGGTGGAAATCGAGCAATTAAAACAGTTAAAACAAAGAAAGTAATAAATATTTGGGATTTCCCAAAACATTCGGCCCTCTTTCGAAAGAATCGACATGGCGGAAGGTCATAGCGAAGAGGTCTGGGAAATTATGAAGCGATGTCGAGCCCATGTCACAGTCTCGGATGGCTTTAGTTTCTTGTGGGATTTATATTTGAGCATTTCACGCAAATTAACCACCAAGGATATGGAGGAAACCAAGCGAGCCAATTAAAGGTAGGTAGTTGTGGAAATTTAGGTGGATGCATTTGAGTGCCAACCTATACCTATCCTCGGTGACAACCTTGAAGGAGTTTGAACTTAGAAATTTTTCTTTAAATTTTTCCCTCAAGGTTTGAGCCGCTCGATATCTGATGGTTTGCGTGTGGGATCATAAGTAGTTTGAAGTAATTAAAAAGCTTTAATCTCTCGGTGGGTCGACCTACCTTTCTTTTGTGTACACACATCGAGCAGCGGTCGGTTTAGCTTGAATGGTAAGAGTGTCAAACATATGAGATTGATAGAATTTAATCCACCAATCTAGAAAACTCTTTGAAGAAAAGGGAGCTGGTTCGAAAGGGATTAAGTTGAATTGGGCGAACTTTTGATATTGTTCTTGTTGAAGCTTGGCATCTCTGGCTTTAAAAGTTCGACTAGAGGTAATGGCGCTTTGAGTTTGGAACAAGGGTTCAGGTATTAATTGACACAGACCAAATTGTCTCGAAACGAAGTTAGGTTGATAGGCGAATAAGAGGATCTGGTTCTTGGTCGGAGTAATTCTTGAGGAGATCAGTCTTGGTAATAAAAAGGCCTTCCAGATATCTTGGGTTTCCTTGCATTTAGCAGCCTCCGAAAGAGACATAGTGAACCATGATGGTCCATGAGTCCTCGAAGCAAAAGGCGCCATAGTTTCTTTAAACTCATGTTGTTCGGAGAGAAGTATAATGTACTTTGAAAATGAAACCTGGAAATCGGCCTTGTCATCACTAGGAGTCTGTCTCCTTAGCCTCGTGCCCTCAACGTTTCGATCAACTATCTCTGGATCTTGCTCATTAATAGTATCTGCGGTGGAGCGAAGACTCGAACATAGCATTTAGCCATAATGGAGCAACCGAAGGGACCACTAACAAGATGTTCTTGGAGGTATGAGATTTCAAGCTCGAAGCGGTGATCTCGGGCTCTCATAAAGGTCAACTAGCGGAGTTCACTTAAGTTAATCCTCCTTCTCATGCAAATCTCTTGCGGAGGAATGAACCTACTAGCTACTTGAGTGACTTTGCAGAAAACATATCGTGATAGCCAAAGGTAAGGAAGGCAATGTGTTCAACATCGAGACACTATCACCATACGTATGGTAATGGTGATGAATTTGGAGAAGGCGGCTAGTTTGATATCGAAATCGATAATACTTGAATGTTCCTCGACATCGAGAACATATGTTTCCCGGTGTTAGTCTAGTGATGGCGATTATGTCAAAGAATGTGGGTGTGATCATCCCTCGGGAAGGTGGAAGGTATTATAGGTGCTATCCAATACAGGATGCGAATAACGGAGGATATTATGTGAAGCTGGTTTGGATAATTTTAGGAAATTATAGATACCTAATTCCTCCCATGATGTCCTTTCTTAACTTCCATTTTGGCGAACCGGTTTGATATGCTACATCGTGTTGGACAGGATCGAAATGGTTTAAAGTTGTTTTGACATAGTCCGAATGAAAGGATCTTTTGGGGTAGTCATAGGGTTTCTCGTCCTTTGTAGCAACAGGATCATTGACATTTCGGTTCCTACCCTAGGGTTTTCCATGGTATTGAATAAAGGTTTGAAATCGTAATGCACGGAAATATGTTTCGTGTATCCTTAAGAATCTCAAAAGTAAGGGGACCCATTAGGGCAAATCTTTTCGAAGCGTTAGTAGGGATTAATACAGAGAGGAATATAAGAGCTCTTGTTCTTTGGAGAGTCCACAGGGCATAAGTACAGGATGACCTTGGTGAGTGCCAACCTTGCTTTCCAAAATTGTTCCAGGTGTTCTTATTCTTCTTCTTAGAAATCTTTTTACAGGATGTTGATGAAGACATTGTTGGGGTTTTGATTAAAGAGATTAGGGTTTTACGAGAAAGAAAGGAAGAAGAAGATTGAGTGTGGAAAAGTGGAAAGACTAAAGTTTGTTTGGTTTTATAGTGAGGGTGGAAACACTCACCAACTAATGCCAAGTTACGTGGGAGGCGTGGGTTGGTTACAAGATGAGGTGGCGTGAAGTTAGTATTGGTAATGGCGTGATTAAGGATAATCATTGCTTTCAATAAATGCACCATACCGTGTTCTTGTGTAAAAGTGGTTCGGAAACCGGGGTCATCGTGATTGACATGATGGAAATCGTGTGCAGTCATAATTACTCAAGAGTCACATCAAAATCTTGTAGATATATTTAAAATAAGTATTTCTTAAAAGGATTGAAATACATATTTTAAAGGGCATTTGTTAGTGAAGATTTTGATGTCTTGTGATTGAAGAAATATCATGGAGCTCGAGGCGAGATGACGTTAAAGTATTCAAGGGAATATAGTGAGTATCATAGTTTGGAAAGAAAAGAATTAGCCCTTGAATGGATGTATTGAGTTAGGAATGTCGAGAAATCTTGGTGATATATGTGAAACAAGCTTGATCGGGTAATAGAATCATATCGGAGGAAATGGGTTCGAGATCGAGCGGTGATACATTTGAAATTCAAAGCATAGGGATAAAAGGAGTTGAAGCTTGAAGAAGCAGTTCGAAAAGCGTGGAAGCAAGAAAAGCATGGTGTGTTGCATGTTCTAAACGTGGCAAGATCTTATGGGTTAGACCGTTATGATTGAATTAGTATAAATAGGAGTCTTAATGTTAGGATTTCGTGTGTCATATCTATTGTACTAAAATTCAGTCACATTCAAAATACCACATGGCTAGGGAAGATGCACGAATGATGTACGTATGATTGCACCAAGACTTTATTATTCAACGTATCTTTATTCCTCCAGTCTAATTTTATCTTGCATCAATGTCTTTTAAGTTTCTTTATGTTCAAAGTCATTTCATTTAAATGCTTTTCTACCATTCTTGAAGTTCTTTACTTTTCGAAACCTTTACATTAACGTTGTTATTTCCCGAAAGTTTTTATACATTTGTTTACATTCTCTTTTACGTTTCACGATCCTTTGAAAATCTTTTACACTTTAAGAGTTTATTTGAATATTCTGCATTTATATACTTTGTTGCTATTTGAATCTGCATGTTCTTGTTTGTTCGAACCAAATATCGTTATTAACTTGATCACATCACTAAGTAATCGAAGCGTATTTTGACATATACAAAACCTCCAAAACAAGTCTCAAATATGGATCTTTATCTTAAGTTTATACCAACACGATACCTATAGGATCAATCTAGTCGATCCTGCAAGTTACGGAGGATTGAATAACATACTTATAACGCTTATTCAATAGTTTGGAAGACTAGCGGTTGTTTCACCAGAAATCACTGTGAACAGTATCCTAGCACATTCGACGGGACTATCATCATTTTTCGTAGGCGACAATCGAGGGTCAAGATCATGTATTCGGAGGCGACATCGTGGGTCTTATGATCTTTGTATCGAAGGGACTATGATGATTTGTTTGGAAGGCAACGGTGCTAGAATACCTCTACGTTAGGGACATGACCATTTTGAATTGTAAGGCAACCAGAGAGAATTACCCTAAGGGGTGCATGTGTGAAAGAAGTGTGTTGATTTCAAGTATTTTATCTTGCAAATTAGTGGGCTAAGTTCATTATTATCTTTCCATACACGCCTAGTTACTAGCAATTGATAGGGTGCGGAAAGTAAAATGCGGAATGTAAAGATGCGGAAAGGTAAATCCTACGCTATTACAAGGCTTTGGGGCAGATACATAATTTAAAATGCGGAAAATAAAGACCTAATTTTAAACTATTACATCCCATATACAGTTATATTATTTGAAGAAATAAAATGATAAAGCAAGAATCGTCTGAATCGGATCAACCTGTAAAAGAACGAGAAATCGGAAAATGCGAGATGAATCGAATAAGAGAAAAAATGTTAGAAAAATGCAAATTTTTATATGAGAAAATTATTACATGCTGGAAATAATATAAATATGCTAAAATAAATTTTTGGGATTTTTTGGATGCAATTTAATAATTAAAAATGAATTTAAAATGATTTAAATGCAAAATTATGAATAAAAATAGATATGCATGCAAAATTGTATTTTTTTTAATTTATTAAATTAAATAAAGATTTTCGAAAACAAATGTGAAAGGAAAATAATTTTGACAATTTTTAATGCATAAATAAAAATATGAAAAAATTAAAAATAATGCAAAATATTAAAATATATGAAAATAGGAAAAATATGAGTTTTGTGAAAGAAGAAAAAATATAGGTCTTGCGAGTTGAGCTGGGACCTTGCTTTCAAACTTTGAGTTCCCTTGCCTTGACCAATGAGCTAACGTGTTCTCTTTTTGAAAACCGGATCAAGTAAAACAAAGACAAGTGTCGCCTCTGGTCTCCTCGTCCATGTGGCTTCATCGTCCCCGATTCAAATATTTGAAGCTAGCGTCGGCCATTGTTCGACGCTAAGGTCCCTGGCAAAATCAAAAATCCAGCACACATAATATAAATGAATTTTAAAGGCATGGTTCGATTCCTGGGATCATCACGAACGCGTTAGTATAGGTCTTATAGTCCAATTTTTCCTGTTTCATGAAACCCTAAATCAATCTCAGAAACCCTAGCAATGGCATAACTCGATCCAGACACTCAAAACGCAATTAAACCGTCCAAATAGCTTGCATACTTGATTCTAAACATGAACAAACAATCAAAACAAGTTAATAATGCATGAATGATGAAAATCGATTTTTGAAAATTCAAGAACAAACCAAATTCGGTTTTCACGATTCTTGATGATTTTGCAAAGTAAAGGTCGATTCGATTCGGAGATGTCAAGGAATGTGTTGGACACCTCAAAATTGATTGAAAACGGTGGAAGTGTGATTGCCAATAGCTTGAAGGTCACGGTTTTTGAGCTTTGGAATAGGGTTTCTAGGGCAATTTTACATTCTCTCTTGATAGGTATGCATCACACATTTATCTTGGATGAATTTGGCATGGTTTTGGAAAGAATAAATCAACATTCAATGTAAATCAAAATTGATTTTGTACAAAATCAAATTTTCAAAATTTGATTAATTTCAATCCAATCTTGCCATATTGATCAATTTTCGAAAATTGCTGGCCTTTGTGAGTTACTTGAGTCTCAAGGAAAGAATAAAAATCAATCTTTCAATTAATTTTGATTTTATACTTTATTTTTAAATTTAATTTGCATTTAAATGAATAAATTCCAAATTAAATAGAAAAATAAATCAAAAATTCATGGCATTGGGCTTGGATATTCCTAATTGTATGAGGAATAAGTTTGGATGAAGAAACAAGCCCATTTGCAAAAATTTGATTTTAGAAATATCACTCTTTGTGCATTCCTTCAAAATTGCCCAACTTGTGAATGGTGCATCTTGCTCAATTTTCACATTTTGAGTGTTCTTGGACTTTTGGAAAGCTCTAAGAGTCCTCTAACCAACCTTTTGGTCTCATCTCAATTGGAGTTACCATGCTCAATATATCTTCAAAACAAAAGTTGACTTTTGTTGACTTTGAAAATGACACGTAATGTTTTGAGCTATACCTCTCAAATGAAGCATTTTTGGACATTCTTGTGAGACATGAAGTTGTAGAGAATTGAATTTCATTCAAAACAAGAGGTGGTGGAAAACTTTACGAGAAAGTATGAGAAAGTTATGATCGGTCAAAGTTACATTGACTTTTCACCTAAAACCCTAATTTAGAAAGTTGGACTTTTGAGCAAATCTTGAGTTTTCTTGATGAATCATGATCAACCCTTGATCAAATGATGAATGTAACTTCAAAATGAGGATGTTGACCAAAAATTATGAAGTTTGCGTATGTTGACCACATTGACTTTTGTCTATCTGATTTTCAACCATCGAGCAATTATGCGAAACTTGACTTGTGAGGCTTGAAACTTGACATGGAGAATCTTTGAAACATATGAGGAGGCATGAAGACCATTGGAGATATTGGAAGTCCATCTTGACTGAGAGATACCAAACCCTAGTTTGGGTTGATTGTCTAGGAGAGAGTTTGTCGATCGACTCTTGAGGAATCTTTGAGTATAGATGTATGAAATCTCTTGAGTAGATGGAGAGCAAATTTTGGGGTATGTGAGCTGCCCTGTTCAATCTTCTTGTCTTTGGAGGGTTAGATTGACACGCTTGTCTTCGTGACACGGAGGTAGAAGATGATTGAACACTCAATACACTTTTGCACTGGTTGGTGATGATGCGGGAATGGGCTTCGGATGCCATTTGGGAAGCTGGGAATGAGTCGTCGTTAGACCGAGATTATTGATAGGAGGATTCTGGAAAGTGGGCGTCGCTAGGCTCTGTGAGCGTTTACGGAAAGGGAGGAGATGGGCTTAAGATGCCATCCGAGAGGAGTCGTCGTTAGACTTCGTGTTCATTTTCTTTGAATGAAGTTAGTGGTTTGTATTGATTTTTAACCATATATGCGGCATTACGAAAGTGAAGCCTTTGTTGACAAATAGTCGGAGATGGGCTTAAGATGCCATCCAAGGCAACTGAGTTGTACGCTAGACTCTGTATTTGTTGATAATAAGGAATCAGAATAAATCTTCGTGCTGATTACTCTAAGGGAGGTTGTAGTTGGCAAAATGGGGACATCTTCCCTGTTGTGCATCGGGTGTTGATCCATTGCCTGTTATCAGAGGATAACCAGGAGCGGTCTTTCGGATAGTTTTCCGTCGATTCGGGGCTTAATCTGGACGATCGTCGGAGGACAACCAAGGCGGTCTTCGAGATAGTTTTCCGTCGATTCGGGCTTAATCTGGACTGTCTGCGTCAGTGGTATTACTGTTTTGGAGAAACAAGAGAAACTTTGATAGAATATTTGTTAGTTTTATGCAAAGTATGATGCATGACAGTGTATATGAATGACGTATGCATGAATTATGGCTTTATGAGAAATGTATGAATGATAGCTGTTGTGGTATTTCAAAACATATCCATCTTGAAGAAGATGCGGATGTTCTATTTGAGGATTTCTGACTCCTGTTTGGGGGATTGAGTAGGTGAGAACCCCGCTTTTGAAGGAGAAGAAAGAAATCCTGTATTCCTCCGATGCACTATCTGACCACGTTTCGGGTCTGGATATTGTCGAGGAAGGTAGAGATTTGAGAGGCTCGTTGTTGGAGATCTCATATACAGACTCTGCTGAGGAGAATCTGGGAGGCGATCTGTTGGGGATTCTGAGTGTAGATCTCGCTGGAGAGCATTTGATAGTTGCCGGGAGACCGGGTTGGGAGAGTCAGGAACCCGTTGTAATCTTTGGGCTGGGGGATGAAGATGTAGTTTCCTCCGGTGCACTATTTGACCAAGTTTCGGGTCTGGATACTGCCGCTGGGAAAAAAAGGAAAGGACTGAGAGATACCCACTGGGGATAAATACCTTGACTAGGGTGAGGTGTTCTTGCTGGAGGCGATGTAACATTGCTTAGTTGAGTGGAATTCTTGCTGGATTCCCTTTTGCTCTGTGGGAAGTTGTGTTGTGGTGACACCTTTGTGGGGATCATGCTCGTGGGGAATGTTTTGGTGACTTTAGTCGTCCCAATTCACGGAGCACATAGTAAGTACTTTTGTATGTTCACTTTTCGTATGTTTGTGATTAGATTCTTATTGTCAAATGCGTATAGTCATTCAAAACAAACGTTGGACTTATTGCAAATAACAACAACAGAAATTGTAAAGACAAAGAAGCTTGCGTTTATTTGAAAGGTGGCGTATGGCCAAGTTGTTTATACACAAGAAAAGTAAAAAAGCTATGCGGAAACAATCTCGTTAAGTTCCAACTATGCTAGTACTCATATATTTGACTATCTCATCTCCTTGCATCGGTAGAAAGTGAGTGAATTGATCTACGCCATTTGAATCTTGAATCTTGATAGTATGCGGAAGTAGGTGATCGGAAGAGACATAGTCGTGCGCTCAATCCTAACTTTTGCCTGACCGCCTTTCGGGTTTCGGTCTACGGGATACCCTTTTTGCCCAAGCCTTTCGGGTTTTCGACTTGCGGTGTACATGTTTTGCATATATCCTTAACTTTTGCCCGAACCTTTTGGTTCGCGGGATGCCCTTATTTTTGCCTAGGTTAATCGACCTAGCGGGTCTATTTCATCGTAGTATTTTTGACTATGTCTGCGTTCACGGGGTGTGGGAAGTCTTCACCATCCATGGTGCTAAGTATCATAGCTCCGGAAAATCTGTCTTGACTACAAATGGTCCCTCATGGGTGGGAGTCCATTTGCCCACAGGATCACCTTGTGGAAGGATGATGCGCTTGACTACTAGATCACCGACTTGGTAGACTCGGTGCTTGACCTTCTTATTTAATGCTCGATCATTCGCTTACGATAGATCGCCCGTGGCGAATGGGATCATTTCTCATCAATCAAATTAATCGGTCAAGGCGAGTGGACCCATCGTCTTCGCCTAACTCGCCTCTGGAGGACTACGGTTGAGGGTCTGAACCTCGATGGGTAAGGCGGCTTCCATACCGTATACTAGAGAGAGGGTTGCCCATGGATGTCCGTCTTTGTAGTCGATAACCATGAAGAGCAAATGGTAACATCTCATGCCAATCTTTGTAAGTCAGTCATCTTACGTATAATCTTCTTAATGTTCTTGTTGGCGGCTTCCTGCGCCATTCATCTTAGGCCGATAAGGAGAAGAGTTGTGATGCTTGATCTTGAGCTGCGTGCGAGTTCGGTGATCATCTTGTTGTTGAGATTAGAGCCGTTATCTGTGATAATCCTTTTAGGAATGCCATATCGACATATAAGATTATGTTTGATGAATCGAGCCACAACATTCTTAGTAACGATCTGACAGGTGCTTACCCACTTGGTGAAATAGTCAATCGCCACAAGGATGAAGCGATGTCATTGGGCTGTGGGCTTAATTTCTTCGATCATGTCAATGCCCCACATTGCAAAGGCCAAGGAGAAGTTAAAACATTCGGTCTTGAAGTGCGTGCACTTTGTGCGCATATATCGGCATTTGTGACAAGATCGAGCATAGCGGTGACAATCGACTTCCATGGTGGACCAATAGTAACTTTCCTCAAAATCTTCTTAGCCATCGTATGTCCTTGGAGTGGGTACCAAATCGCCGTGTAACTCTTCCATGATCGCATTCTTTGTTTTACGGTCTACAGTAGTAAGCACAAGTCGTGGTTGCGCTTGTATAGGATGTCGTTGCTAAGGAAGAATTTGGGCGAATCTCCTCATGAACTTCTTATCATTAAGATGCCCTGGATATTCACGAGTCTCAAGATACCTCTTTACATCGTAGTACCAAGGTTTCTCTTCTACATCAAGCTCACAACAATATCTTTGGTTCGTCAAACTTCTCGATGATGATGCGGGAGCCTCGTTGTCCCATCGACCTTGAACATAGATGACATAGTAGCTAACGTCAATTGATTCTCTTCTCGTGGAATATGATCAAAGTAATCTCTTGATGAGGATCAAACTCGAAACATGCTCTCGTCTGAATGAGATTCGGATGCTTCGTATCCCTCGCCTTTTATCGGTGATCACTAAAGTGAGTCTCCATACACTTGTAAGAACTTGATTCTTAAGTCAATAGCGACTTTAAGACCCATGATGCAGCCGTACTCGGCCATGTTGTTAGTGCAAGCTGAAATATAATTTGGCGGTGAAAGGCGTATGTCTTTGTAGGGGATGTAATGATGGCGCCAATGCCATTGCCAAGTGCGTTTGAGGCTCCATCAAAGACCATGGTCCATCGGGATCCTTGTTCGGGTCCTTAAATGCGGGCACAGTTCTTCTGTCTGTAACTAGTAGAACATCTTCATCAAATTGAGCTGCATAGGCGATAGTCATCTATGGCATGATGAGCCAAATGATCGGCTACCACACTTCCTTTGACCGCTTTAAAGAAGTGTCTTGGATGTCATATTCGGTCAAGATCATTTGCCATCTTGCTATTCTTCCGGAGTGGTTTCTCAAATATGTATTTTATCGGATCCATCTTGAAATCAACAAGGTAGTGTGAGTCAACATATCTTGTCTTAGTCGTGAGCAGCCCAAAGCGTTGCAAGTTTTCTCATTTGTGAGTATCTTGTTTCACGATCGGTAAACTTTTGCTAAGGTAGTATATTGCATGCTCTTTTCGACCGGACTCGTCATGTTGCCCAACACACACCCATTGAATTCTCTAACAACAAAGTACATGATAAGAGGTCTTCCTTGATGGCATCGGGATAGGAGGATTATGTAGGTACTCCTTGATTTTGTCAAAAGCGATCGCAATCGTCGTTCCATTCCACTACGATCTTTCTTTAGTAACTTGAAGATTGGCTCACAAGTAGCGATCGGATGTGCAATGAATCGGCAATGTAGTTTAGTCGGCCCAAGAAACCTCGACCTCTTTCTCGGTGGTCTGGCATCTCTTGAATAGCTTTAACCTTGGCGGGGTCAACCTCAATACCTTTACCATGACAACAAACCCTAGGAGTTTTCGGATCGACTCAAAGGTGCACTTGTTGGGATTAAGTCTCAATCATACTTCTTCAACTGTCAGCAGTTTACGCAAATGATCTAGATGTTCTTCTTGAGTCGTGATCGAGCTATCATGTTGTCGGCGTAGACCTCTATCTCGTGATGGATCATGTCATGAAATAATGTCACCATAACACGCGATAAGTGGCACCGCGTTCTTGATCCGAGCGGCATAACTTTGTAGCAAAAGTGCCCCATTGTAACAAGTAGTCTTCTCCATGTCTTGAGGAGCCATTTTGATCGATTATGTAGGAGAAACCATCCATGAAGGAAAACCTTATCTTTGGCGGTGTTGTCAACGAACATCAATATGAGGAAGTGGAAAATCATCTTTCGGACTTGCTTTGTTCGGATCTACGTAATCCACACATTCGTACCTTGCCATCCTTCTTAGATACGGGTACCACATTGCAACCTTGGGGATAAGAGGTGACACTAAGAAACCGGCGTTGAGCTGTTTCATAACCCGGCTTTGATTTTCTCTAACATCTCGGGGCATCGAGACATACCTTTCTTGGGAAAACCTTCTTTTGTTGGCAATCGGTGTACCACAATATCAATGTCTAAACATGGCATGTCTTTGTATGACCAAGCAAAAACCTCAATGTAGTCTCGTAGCATCGACCAACCTTTCTTTAACATTGTTCTCAAGACCGCTCCTATCTTGATCTCTTTTACATCTTCGTCGGTACCCAATTCACAACCTCGACTTGCTCTTGTGTGGTGTATAACTCGCTCCTCTTTGTGGCGATGCAAGTTCTCCGGCACTTCACAATCTTCCTCACTTTCGTCTTGGCTTGGTAGATCGGATTATCAAAGTCATATTTAGCAATAGCATAGGTTATTATTGAGATTCGGAGTGATTACTGCGATGTATCACGTGGGTGTGTGTAAGAAACACATAGCTTTTGAAGGGGTGATAAAGTAAAGAAAAAAACAAACAATTGAATGCAAAGTCCAACGATTTATTGAATGAAAATACATAAGCGACGGATAATAACCCTATAAGCGAGCCATGATGCCGGGCAAGGCACTAGGCTTTCAAAGTTTATTGTTCAAAACATAAAGAAATACGAAAAGCAAAACAAAACAAGAGCAATTACTCGACTAAAGGAGATTGGTATAGCGTCTTGATCTTCAATTGTTGAGCCCATGATGCAGGTTGGGAAGATCCACTTGCGATGTCGAAGTCGTTGTCGTCGTCTTCTATAGCATGGATTCCACTCGGCTAATCGGAAAGGAAGTTGGCGGCACGTTCGCGGCGTATCATCTTGACCCTTGATGGTGAAGCCTAAACCGTCTTGTCAAATTTGAAAGGAAGATCGGGGCTGGCCCCAAGCAGTACTACCTTCTTCAGCGGCTTGAGCATCTTTCAGGGCCATCCTAGGCGAGCTTGTGTAACCGGAGTGGTGGGATAGTCAGCAGGCATGACTCGGGGATTGTTTCAAAAGCTTGATAGGGAGTCTCAAAGAATTCACCTTCCATCTCGAGGTAGCGAATTGCGGATGGTGACCATATACTCTTCTTCACCACATCTTGTGACAACCTTTCCTTTCACGGGTATTTGGTTTCGATGTAAGGTAGAGGTAACGCCTGCCCCATGTATCCGTCCAAGTAAGCAAGAATAAGATGGACGGATGTCCATGACAAAAGTGGAGTCAAAGTGGGAACCGACTTTATGATGATGAGCTCTCAAGCATTGTCGCTTAGAACCATCAAAGGCTCTCACAATAATGTCCTTGGGTCTCAAAACCCCCTTGACATCAAGCCGATCAAAGCGTCTTGGTAAGATATTGAGGAACCGGTATCCACCAAAACATGAGATAGTGTAGTGCCCTTGCATTCAACGAGAGATGTGCAAGGCTTTGTTGTGTTTCTTTCGGAGTCATATCGTCGAGAAGCCTAGGCCGTTGTTGGCAGCCGGCTAGCAATACAAACTTCAAAGTGGTCGGTGGTAGTGTCTTGCGGATGCGTGAGCATTCTTGAAACTTCACCAAGGCATTAGCATGAGCCTCGAGCACAAGAAGCGAGCAAGCATGGAGATCTTGGGCAGTCTGTCCCAGCTGTTCCACAACATTGTAGTCACTCTTCTTGATAATCTTGAATTTCCTCCATTTCTTGTTTGGAGGTATCTTGATAACTTCTTTGTTATACGGTTGAGCGGGATGAGCCTTTGGTTCTTTCCCTCTAGCTTGGGAATGGATTGAATAAATTGGAATGCGGTGGAGTCGATGTCTTTTGGAGGAGAGATATGGAGAATACTCTTGGTTACGGTCACCTTCTTGGATCCGGTGATGTTGTCAATGTTAGGAATGGTAGCTTCAATGTAAGATCTTCAATAGTCACGAGGTCTTGCTTGGCCATGATAGTAAACCTCGGATCCATAATTCCAAGGATAGCCTTGTCGGAGGAATATGGGCTGGTCTTGGAGAAGTGATAATGAGAGGTGCCACTCTAGGCACGGGATCGTGAGGAAATCCTTATAGTGTTAACATCGGCATAGTCTTACGGGAAATCGTCACCCCATCCGGTCCTTAACATCTTCAATAGGGATCTTGTAACTATCGGGACAGTGTACTTCACCATGTAATCATACTTTCCACTTGGCTGCCCCAAGGTGTCCCACACAGATAGTGCAGTTTCGTTTGCATTGTCAATCTTCAACTTAGACATTTCTTCACACTTCTACGGTGGTTTGAAATAGTATCTCACGGTTATCCATCATGCCTTGAACCGTCTTCTCAACCAAGCACAACCATCGGTATGGGCACCAACATTCTCGGGCATCTGGGTTGACACGGCTTGCACAAATTCTTCTTAACGGTCATTAGAGGAATGGTCAAGTCATCTATGTTGAAAACATAAGTATCGTCCTGTGACATTGGAACCCTTGTCATGGTTAGGCATAGGCGCGTTGATCACATTCGAATCTCAGCGGAGGATCAACTCAATCCTTAGATTCAATCATATCTTGAATCTTGTTCTTGAGCCCAACAATCATCGATTACTATGTCGGGGCTATTGGAATGGTAAGCACACTTAGCATTAGGATTGTACTTGGAGAGGAGGTGTTGACATTAGGAGGATCCCTCAAGTAATCACTCTTTCAACATGTGTTGCAAGGCTTGCGACAAAGGCATGTTGATCTTAAAGTCTTCGTGGCGTTAAGCTCTGGCGTTGTCTCGTGAGGTTGTCTTGATGTAGGATTGGAGATCTGGCCCCCCACAGTTAGTAGCGGTCGGTCTTGG
This sequence comes from Vicia sativa, assembly GCA_021764765.1. Taxonomy (NCBI): domain Eukaryota; kingdom Viridiplantae; phylum Streptophyta; class Magnoliopsida; order Fabales; family Fabaceae; genus Vicia; species Vicia sativa. The sequence goes on from CM038797.1 coordinate 21,950,883, forward strand.
CTCGGCTTTTCGACCATACGCATTAGCTTCTTTCTTACCACCAAAGATCTCTTTGCGGCATTTGAAGATGTCTCTCGAATCTTTCCACTCTTGATACCGACTTCAATCGCTCGCTGTCGAATCATTTCGGTGAATCCGGTGAAGAGTTTCAATCGGATGATTAAAGAATGGGCCCTTGGTGTTCCCATAAACATATCAACCAACTCCCTATTGGACAAGGGTGGTTGAACTCTGCTAGATCTCTCCACTTGAGCATACTCCTTGAACTTCTCATCACGACCCATAGACATGCTTTGTAGTTGCATGCGGTGGGTGTCAATTCAACATTATACTCTCATCGTAGAAAGCATCCGCTAAGTCACTCCAAATCGGATACGGTCGTTCTCTGGTGATAGTACCATTCCAAGCGAGTTAGGACAAACTCTCTTGAAAATAGTGCATCCACAACTTTCATCATCAATGTGGGGATTGATCTTCTGGACATAGGACTTCAAATGCAGTTTAGGGCAAGACATGCCATCATACTTGGCAAAAGTTGGAACTTTGAACTTGGGAGGAATCACAACACGAGGACAAGACTCGGATCATCAAAATTCAGCCGGACATCTTGAGTTTTCCACGCATTGAGACGATCTTCAAGTTGCTTGTACTTGTCATCCTCATCGAGTATTGGCCATCATCATAGTTCTTCTCAAGCTCGGTGTGCCTTCACCATTACCTTTGTTACTTTGTTTAGTCTTGACACTTCCTTGAGAGCTCTATCCGTGACCCTCTTAGGACCACCTTTGTAGCGTCTACCCATGTTGAGGACCAACAACTTCTTTTCTGTTGATGAGCTTCTTGGATCTTCTTGGCCTTGGACCAAGTGGTGAACATCTCTTTGGAGCATTACGAGCTTGAAGATCTTTGATTTGTTCAAGAGCCATTTACGCTAAAATAAATAGCGAGGATGAAAACCAATCTCAATGTACAGTGATGCAATGTTATGCTATGATATGCAATGTTTATGCGAATGCAATGCAATGTTTTCAAGGACCTAAGAGGTTTAAATTTGTTAAACAAACAATGAACAAACATTTATTAGTTCTCTTTTTATTCTTTTTCTTTTTAAGTACAAAAGATAGTTCAAAACAATAAAAGAAAAGCATAAAAATCCTAAAGCTCTAAGTCTCCCATGGGCGCTTCCTCTTGGTGCCGAGGTAGGCGTTGATTTTTCGCTCCTCGTGAAGTAGCTTGGTCAACTCTAGCACTTTCTTCTCGCTTGCATAGCACTGAGCTTCAAAGGTATCCCTTTCTTCTTTAAGCTGAATCCAGGATCTCTTCAAGTCTTCAAAATCGGTAGGCATGTCGGGATGGAGAGCAGTGTAGGTTACGTCACCTATAGCAGGTTCCATAATTCTTGGTAAAGCAGTGTGAATGGCATCATGAGGTTTTGAGCTCGAGCTCGCACCCATTTGAGGTAAGGTTCCCAAGGAATGGAGTTGGGTGCCCCAAAGTCTTGGTATCGATCTTCTTTACCATGCCCCAGCGTGTATGAACCTTCATCGGTAATGCGGAGATCGTGGTTGTAGTCGAACACAATATCTTGGAGAAGCATATCATGTGGACCATCTCTTGAGCAAAACCAAGCGGCGTAGAGCTAAGGAAGGGTTGTAAGTAATACCTCCCTTATACCAAGGTGGTACATTAGAATTCTCCACAGCGCTCAATGAATGTGAAGTCCTTTTGAGAGAAAAGGCTCCACGGATATCGAATGAGAGAGTGACATCAACCTTTGAGACCATCTCAACCTTTGTTCATTCTTCAAATGGAGGAAGGTGCGAAATAAACCACCGGAAAGTAGCGGTATACAACACATGAGTTCCTTGTCTTTTGATGCAGTGTGGAGAGAATGTAGGATATCCCCAAGTAAAGTAGGCACGGATTACGGGTAAGAAACAACTTGATGGCATTGACATCTATGAATTAATCGAGTTAGGAATAGAACCAAACCATAGATTAGCAAGGCCACAATGTCTTGAATGCATGGAAACTCATAACTTTGAGGAATTCTCGGGCTTTCTTAATTAGGAACTTGGAAGTAAACCCTTAACTCCATTCGGTTTCCCAATTGGCTTAATGTCGGCGCTTAAGGTGTAAAGCGGATGCGATGTCTTCGTACTTAGGAACCTTTTCTAGACCGGTGAATGGCATTTGGTCAAGAATAGATATCCCAAGTAGCTTAGAGAACTCTTCCAAGTAGGAACCAAGCGATAATCAGGAATGTAAAGCAATGGTGTTTGGATCAAAAGCTGGAATAGGACATGCATCATATCTTCTTCAAAACGGAGATAACCAAATCAAGTAGATAACCATGTCTTTTGATGAACCGAGCATGATCGGAATTTACGAAACCAATTCTTTGGTGAGAAGGTATACCCATGAAGTTGATTCGGATAGTCTTTCTAGAAGCCATAATACCCTACAAAGCAGCAAAGATAAATCCTAGGTCCTTGAAATAGTTAGAAATGATATGCAATGCAAATGATGTCATGATGTCATGTTTGCACACAAACAATTCACACAATGAGCCTAGGTTTAAGGCTTGCATGAGGTATAGGTGATTACCCACCAAAAGTTTGAGTTGGTTCATCTGTCCTATAATAGTAACGGGTTCTAGGAATCTCATATCATTGATCTTTCTCGTAGGCGTTTATTTCAATCGACTACCAAGTGGTCGATCGAAAATATCCCAAAGTCGATCTCAATGAGGCGTAGCATCGGTATCAACCAACCTTAGTGCACCAAAGCCGGCCATCTCACTACCTTCTAATGGCCAAGATGGGTCAATTAAGGTTCTAAAAGTTTAGTTAGCGCTTGATGACACCACGAAGCCAAATACTATCTTCAACTTGGGAATGAAGAGTATCGGGACAACCAAAGTGTCACGCTAACGTAGCCATCATGTTGACCGTTTAGTTATCGTCTAGCGGTCGCGATGATTTATTACTTACCTAAAAGAAACCGGATCGGGTGTAGGATCCCCACAAATATAATACCAAGCAACCCTTAAAGATAAAGCATACAAGTCAAACAAAAAGCAATAAAGGTTATCTAGAAATCCCTAAGGCAATTCTCTCTTTAGAATTTTTCCCAGTCGCCGATTACGAAACACGGTGAAGCTGACTTTGAGGATTTTGTATCGCAAATGTGCGGATAGCAAGAGTCGCCACCGACTTTTATTTTATCCAATTAAGGGAAGGTAAAAGTCGAGAAAAAGACCTTCGTTTAGATTACGAGTTCGGAGAATGGTTATGAAAAGGGAAGGTATTAGCACCCTTTCCATCCATGATTTATTCTACGGGCTCTTAGTTGCTCTAGATCACCTTTTAAAATTGTGCTTTACGTGTGTTTGACAAAAATGTTTTGAAAAGGCATTTCGCTTTGACTTTGTAATGATTCATGTAGGAATGTATACAAAGTGTTTGGAAATGTTTTGTTTTGAAAAGAGTTTGAACTTTGAAAAAGTGTGTGGTGTGAAAAGCATTTGGTTTAGAGCAAGCAACTAAAGACTTATTACCCACTCGAATTGGTCGTTTCGTACTTCTCGTTCCTTTAGAATAGCTAGCCATACCATTAGTTAGTAGGTAGCTCCATTCGTTGGATGTAAGCGGGACATTCGAAGGGACATCGGATGGTCATAGAAGGCAACTTGTAGGAAGTATCCTAGCACATTCGAAGGGACTATCATCATTTTCGTGGCGACAATCGAGGTCAAGATCATGTATTCGGAGGCGACATCGTGGGTCTTATGATCTTTGTATCGAAGGGACTATGATGATTTGTTTGGAAGGAAACGGTGCTAGAATACCTCTACGTTCGAGGGACATGACCATTTTGAATTCGTAAGGCAACGAGAGAGAATTACCCTAAGGGGTGCATGTGTGAAAGAAGTGTGTTGATTTCAAGTATTTTATCTTGCAAATTAGTGGGCTAAGTTCATTATTATCTTTCCATACACGCCTAGTTACTAGCAATTGATAGGGTGCGGAAAGTAAAATGCGGAATGTAAAGATGCGGAAAGGTAAATCCTACGCTATTACAAGGCTTTGGGGCAGATACATAATTTAAAATGCGGAAAATAAAGACCTAATTTTAAACTATTACATCCCATATACAGTTATATTATTTGAAGAAATAAAATGATAAAGCAAGAATCGTCTGAATCGGATCAACCTGTAAAAGAACGAGAAATCGGAAAATGCGAGATGAATCGAATAAGAGAAAAAATGTTAGAAAAATGCAAATTTTTATATGAGAAAATTATTACATGCTGGAAATAATATAAATATGCTAAAATAAATTTTTGGGATTTTTTGGATGCAATTTAATAATTAAAAATGAATTTAAAATGATTTAAATGCAAAATTATGAATAAAAATAGATATGCATGCAAAATTGTATTTTTTAATTTATTAAATTAAATAAAGATTTTCAGAAAACAAATGTGAAAGGAAAATAATTTTTGACAATTTTTTAATGCATAAATAAAAATATGAAAAGAATTAAAAATAATGCAAAATATTAAAATATATGAAAAAAGGAAAAATATGAGTTTTGTGAAAGAAGAAAAAAATATAGGTCTTGCCAGGATTCGAACTGGGGACCTTGCTTTCAAACTTTGAGTTCCCTTGCCTTGACCAACTGAACTAACGTGTTCTACTGTTTGAAAACCAGATCAAGTAAAACAAAGACAAGTGTCGCCTCCTGGTCTCCTCGTCCGCGCGCGAAGCTTCATCGTCCCCGATTCAAATATTTGAAGCTAACGTCGGCCATTGTTCGACGCTAAGGTCCCTGGCAAAATCAAAAATCCAGCACACATAATATAAATGAATTCTAAAGGCATGGTTCGATTCACGGATCATCACGAGCAGCGTTAGTATAGGTCTTATAGTCCAATTTTTCTGTTTCATGAAACCCTAAATCGATCTCGAAACCTAGCAATGGCATAACTCGATCCGGCACTCAAAACGCAATTAAACCGTCGAGATAGCTTGCATACTTGATTCTAAACATGAACAAACAATCAAAACAAGTTAATAATGCATGAATGATGAAAATCGATTTTGAAAATTCAAGAACAAACCAAATTCGGTTTTCACGATTCTTGATGATTTTAGCAAAGTAAAGGTCGATTCGATTACGGATGTCAAGGAATGTGTTGGACACCTCAAAATTGATTGAAAACGGTTGGAAGTGTGATTGCCAATAGCTTGAAGGTCACGGTTTTTGAGCTTTGGAATAGGGTTTCTAGGGCAATTTTTCATTCTTTCTTGATAGGTATGCATCACACATTTATCTGGATGAATTTGGCATGGTTTTGGAAAGAATCAATCAACATTCAATGTAAATCAAAATTGATTTTTACAAAATCAAATTTTCAAAATTTGATTAATTTCAATCCAATCTTGCCATATT
>CM038797.1:21956439-22017810 GCA_021764765.1 Vicia sativa
AAAGAAACAACTAACTTTCGATTGAAGACTCTCAAAAGCGGAAAAGTTCTCCAACGGCTTTGCAAAAGAAGCGAAAAAGAGACATGCGAAGGATCTCGGCGTCTACGGACTTGATTCAAGAGATGTTGCTCACATACCAATCAAAATTCCACCTTGACCTCAATGTAATATTGGAACATATAAACGATAACATATCTGGATAACCTTACGGGTAAGTTTACTTGAATTCTTAAAATGATTATTCGTACCTTAGTTATCGATTCTAATCTTCTTTTTTCTTTCTCCATGTAGGATGATTCGACCAAATCCAACCACTTGACTCCTCCTCATAGCATCCTCCGATTCACTCTTCTCCTCGAGGTTGAATAACCCGATGCAAAATAGAGCTCTTCTAATATGGCATTCCCAAGCTGGACTTGATGGGCACGATGATCAGCGCCGCCTCCTCAAAGGAGACCAATGAAATAATGCGAAGATGCTGAGAACTACCTTGAGTTCTTCACCAAATCTCCTCAACAATCCCTCAGGCGTGAACAAATACCTCAAGCGAAGAGGAAAAACCACTTGCCTCGAGAGGTGAAGATTCTGGAGGAAGGTTTGAGGATGAAGAAGGAGAAGGCGGCTCAAGTTTGGCGAAGCGAGAAGATCGATCTTGATGGTGATCAGAATGATGATATCAGTGGTGGACTTGACGATGATGAACAAGATGATGGAAGCGTGAATAACGGTGATGGTCTTCGTACTAATGAACCAATGGACTTGAAATGGATGTTACTCCATTACGTGTGGAACTTCTGGTCTTCATTTAAACAGGTGAAGAATTAGCCAATTTGAAAACAAATGACCTATTGGGTACATGAAGGCTAAGTTGGCTCAAGGGATGTTCCACTTCTGCGGTCAGTCTGGTTCGACCTCTGGTCTATGCCTACGATGATAGGGTTGTGCTTCTTCCTAGAATTAGAAAAACAATCCTCAATGTGGATCTATTCGAAGTGCTAAACAAGATAGCACCGCTTGTTTCATCATGAAGGATTCTTGAACAAAGTTGACCTCCTACTGCTCTCACGGAAGTTAGTACCATCCTATTGAACTTGTCTTTGTTGGATAATGTGTTGGATGCCTCATCCGGGATGAATCTGCTTGTAAATAAGGTTCAAGAAAAGAGCTTCAATGGATCTGCTTATAGAACATGCCTCAAAGCTTTCAAAGAAAGTGAAGAGCTAATACCACATATTAAGCAAGCTAGAGTGACTATGAGCTTGATCTCGATCCATCCTCCTCTGGGAGAAGCATTCAAGAACTTGGGCTAAGATCAAAGAGGCCCAATGACAACAATTGCCTGAATCCAACACCTTTGAACCGATTTGAAGAACTTCTTAACAAGGGCCTTCTTTGAAGCGAGCGGTGAGCAACTCAAAGGTGAGTTGCTGCCATCCTCGAAGGTGCCAAGCGCTACTCTGACAAAGACTTGGTCTTTCAAGAATATCCGATGGTGAGGAAAAATCCCACTTTTGAATCTTGATTATTTTGTAACTCTTGTATTTTGATTAAATGTTTACTTATAGCAGCTTGAACAACGCCATTTTGGCAATTATATTTACCATTTTGGCATTTCATTACAATGTGACTACATTGTTAGTCTTGAATCTCCTGGGCATGGTTTATACTTTTTAAATACTTCCCATTTACCTTTAGGATTCGTTTATCATCGGCGGTTCTTCTATTTCATACGCATTGTTGAAATTTTTGCTATTCGAAAAGGGCTTCCCAATGGTGACCATTTACCCAATGCTTTATTCTTTTGTCCATGGCGATATGACTTTCCATACTAAGTCATTAGCGTTGAATGTCTTTTTACTCTTTTGTTATATGCCCTGCCACTCTTTCCTTTGCCTCATTAGGTTTCCAATGCATGTGATCGACTTCGTCTAACTCAACTAACTCATTCACCATCATTTCCCAATATAATGGCGGGAGTTCATGTTGTCTTTGGATTGACGGCGTAGATGAATTTCTGAGTAAGGCATCATGGCCAAATGTTAGTTGGAAGGTGTAGTATTGGTAGCTTCTTTAGGATGTTCTCAGCCCATAGTACTTGGTCTAAAGTTTTATGCCAATTCTTTGGCTTTTACCAATGTGTTTTTATCAAACCAATTATTACTTTGTTGGTCGCTTGACGACCATTTGCTTGAGCATAATATGGTGTTGATGTCAATAGTCTAAATCCCATCTCACGAACTCTTGCATCTTTCTACGATGCATCTGGGACCCTTAGTGGTTATACTACGGCAATCCAAACCTAGATTATTTGTTTACGTATGAATTCAATAATAGCTTCTTGATCTGCGATTACTAATGGTATCGCCCGATCCACTTAGTAAAATAATCTATTCCTACCAAGATGTACTTCGACCTTTAGGCAGTGAGTTGATTTCTCCTATCAAATCTAACGCCCATCCTCTAAGGGCCATGGTTTAATGATCGAATGCAGCTCCTCGCGAAGCATGTTGAATCCATGTTTCGACATTCTTCACATCCTTTAGCGAAGTCTATGCAATCTTTGAGCATGCTAGGCCAATACATACCATATCGAAATAGCAACCACTTCATCTTGTGGCACTTGCAGTGTGCCCCACCCACATTGTGAACTTACGATAATGCGGATCACTCCACTTTCTCCTAGGCATTTGAGCAATACCTTCTTGGGTTTTCTTGAACAATTCATTTCCCATAAGGACATATGATAGTGCTCTATATTTCGTTTTTCTATCTCGTTTATGGTTGGATCTTTTAGATAGCTTATAATTGGGCTTGTGATACGCATCGATCACGGTGTTTGTGGCTAACACTTGAATCTATCTTTACCACTACAACCTAACTTAATATTTTCTAGATCGATGGCGTTAGTCGGTGTATAACTACCTCTTATTTGATCAACTCTTTAAAGTTTTGTGTAGAGACTTTATAACACGAATAAGCTGTGCTAGGTCATTTGCTTCTTGATTCTCTATTCTTGGTATATGTTGGATATCCATATATTCGATTTTTGATCGGTCTGTTAGCTATGATATGTCATCAAATTTTCCTTTATGCATTTATATTCCTTTGTTATTTGTTTGACCACTAACTCTGAGTCACCTTTAATTTCGACTTTAGTTGCCCCAATTCCAACAAAGCTTCAAGTCAACAATAAGCGCATTATTGACTTCATTGTTTGAGCAGCGAGGGCCATCAATTTATACTTGAATTTTGTTGGGATTCGAGGAGAAATTATAAGAACTCCAACACCACTACCTTCTTTGTGAGTCAGACCATGATATAATTTCCAGGTTGCGTCTCAACATAACCATAATGGTCTTTTGAAACGGTGGTGATCCACAATGAAATCAACAATTATTTGACCTTTCCACGGCTCTCAAAGGCATGAAGGTTAGAGAATATTCATACAGGGCTAAAGCCCATTTACCCTCTACTATGCATAATTGGTTTTGACGACATGTGTTTGATAACATCGAAATGAGAGGAGACATAAACATCAGGGCTTTATATAATATTTAAGTTTCATACAAGAGAAGTATAAACATAGGCATAACTTTCTATGTTACTATATCTAGTTTACGCATCATTTAGCACCTACTTAAATAGTATATAGCTCTTCCGATGCCATTAAGTGTCTCTTAATTTGAGTGAAGGCCTCACGATGTACTTGACTCCACTCGAAGGCCTTGTTTTAAGCAGTAGTGGAGAATGCTTGAATCTTTCCTTAGATTCGAGATGAATCTTCTAAGAAAATTTATCTTCCCAGCGAGAGGCTGACTCTCTTTTGATGTGGGTGCTTTAGTGCCATGATGGCTTTGGTCTTATTTTGGTTGATTTGATTCCCTTTTTGAACCACAAAGCCCGAAGTCTCTGCTGCACAAAAATGCACATTTAAGGGGTTCATTTTCAAGCCATGTTTTCTCATTCTTTCGAATGATTGGCTCGAGATAGTGCGGATGGGTTTACGAAGAGCGGACTTGATGACTATGTCATCAATATACACATAAAAGTCTCAATAAAATCGTGAAAAATGGAATCCATTGCTCGTTGGTAAGTGGCCCGGCATTTTCAAACCAAAAGGCATCCTACCCACTCATAGGTGCCTAAGGCTCTGGACAGCGAAATCTTGTCTTGGTAACATCCTCTTGACAATAAAAATCGATTATAACGAGAATATCCATCTAGCATGCTTAAGTATTGAACCACGCGAGTCTATTAACATTTACACTTTCTGAGGCATAGAGTATTGGTCTTTGGGGGTTCTGTATTTAAATCCTAAAGTCTATGCATATTCGCAGGAACCATTTTCTTAATAACGGGCACTATATTAGCTAACCATTCGACATACCTTGTGGTTACGATGAACTTACCAGCGACAACCTTCGACCTCGGCTTTAATCTTCGTGAGCAACTTGCGCGAACCTCTAGGAGTTTGCTTGATGGGCTTCTTGCCATCCTTGATTGGAAATGCATGCTCTGCCAACTCTCTTTTCAAACCAGGCATTTCGTCGTAATTCCACAGAAACAATCTTTATTTTGTTTGAGGATTTGATCACCTCTTGCTTGAGACTTGGACCCGATCAGCACTATATAGGTTATTCTTTTTGTTTTGCCATCCCCAATTTACCTCTTGAGTTGATCCTGTGCCAACATCTTAGCACCTATGTTTGTAGGATCTGCTTTCGAACCAGTTACTGTATCATATATGGCATCAACCTTTGTTCTATTCTTTTCTTGGGTGAGTCTTTCGAACGCCCGCTCATGTTATTTTCTTCAACTATACTATCTATTTGACCTCGAAGGCTGCTATCCATTTGTTCTCGACCATATAGGCGAAATCCTTTCGAAGAAGGAGGACTCGATCATGAGCACTATTGTCAATTCCCGGCCTTGGCGTCTTCTCAGTACCATCGAGTCCCGTCTTCTTTACTTATTTTTACGTCCCAATACGCCATCGTGGCGAAGGGTCATATAATATTGCGCATCTACGGCCGTTCATCTCCTCATTTGGAGCCTGAGGGCTATTCGTGCTAGATACTTGTCATAATTCCTTTTGTTGGCGAGGTTGGTGTAGTCATGAAGTAACTACGATCGCCTCGATGTTCTCCACTATCCCATCTTCTCTCCATAGCACTAACCTTTGGTGCATTGTGAAGGAACTACCCTCGCCATGAATCCATTCTCTTCCCTAACGAGTTGTAATGGCCTTGGCCGATTACCATGAACATGGTGGGCTGCGGCTCGAACCAGCGTTAACTCCACTTGCACCACTCCCAATGTTTGACCAACTTTCCCTTCATAATTTGATAGCACCATGTTATGCGGTTTAACATCACTTTCTTGTATTCCGGCTTTTTAACATAAAATGAGGCATTAGATTAAGCATTGCGCCTCCATCTACCGGACCTTATTCACACCATGGGCATTAACCTTTGCTCGAATGAGCAGTGGCTTCAAATGGTTCTTCATTCTTGGCTCGGATGTTCGAAGAAGGCATTACGCTCTTGAGCGCCATTATCCATGACATAATAAAAGCGGCCTATGTTTCATCATATCAATGTTATCATCCTCTTCTGTTCTTGATTTGGTTTCTTGTCCGAACTCGGAAGGTAATCTGAGACACCACGTTGCGGTTTAGGTTGAGTGAGGATTCTCCTTCGATTGAAGTTATCGATTAGCATATCTTCATCTTCCTCGTAGGTATATTCTTTTGATTCATCTGGTTTTGTGTCGTAAAGTCTCCCTAGCGGAGGTTTGTTTTCGGGTTGCTTGTCGTTGGCTTGTTAGTCTTTGGACATCTCTTTCTTCTTTGGTGACTACCTCTTATTTGCCGACATTTCCTTCTCGACCTTCGAACACGTTGTTGCCTTCGCCATTGGGATCTTGACATGGGATTCTTCCCTTATAGTTTTCCGACCTCGACTCTTCTTTTCTTTTGTTGTTGGCTGTCTCACATACACCATGGCATGGCGGGCATTTTGCTCGTTGCTTCTCCAATTATCTTTCCCCTATTGGTTTTGACGTGCGACCATCTATCGGTTGGTACTTGTGAGGGACTACAGATGTTACTCTTGAACACCTTTGGGGTAAGGACTATCGAGCTTTCTTTGATTATGATTGCCATGGAGTCTTGACCCTTGACTCATCTCCTTGTGATTCCGGCATGGCGCGAAAGGAATGGTTTGAATGCCCTGCCATGTTTTGGTCATATCTTCTTTGAACACCTTGGGCAAATCAAACGCCGTTGCCCCTTTATGGCGGTACTAAGAACTCAACACACTCTCTCGGTCGAGGATAGCATCTAAACAATTGATTGTCTTGGCGCGATTGGCCTTGATTCGAGCCCTTTGGCTCCTTCCGAACTGCGGCAATCTTCTCATTGCGGATGATCTTGTCTGAGACATAACATCATCTGACGTTTCCTTTGTGGCACACCATGAGGTAATTTTTCAAGCGATGTCTGCGGCATATCCTTCATTCATTTTGTATTTTTCCTTCTCAGGTATTTCTCCATTTCTTGCATCTCGAACAAGGTTTCTCCATGTCCACCATATTAACATCCACCTCTCCATCTTTTGTATCCTCATCTCCCCCGATGGTTCGATGTCTTTGAGTTGTATTTTCGAACTCTGCAGGGGTATTTCACCGTAGTCGAATTTGCCACTAGGCTCCCAGTGTCCCAAACTTCCTTCTTGGACTCGTGTCCTTGACCTCTCCGCCTTTTGTATCCTCGTCTCCCTAACCCGATGGTTTGATGGCTTGATTGGGATTTTGCACTCTCGGCGAGAATATTTTACGGATAATCGAATCTTCCAGGTTCTCCCAAGTATCGGATCTCTTTCGAGGGAGAGTTGGTTCGTAATTTGGACCTTTTCTAATTGGCGCCTCGGACCTTGATGCTTTGTACCAATTCACATCGACTCTCACGGCCCTCGGTGCTGGATGTCCTTTGAAACAAATGGCTAGCTTGGCTTAAAGCTTACGGTTTGCGATGGATGTCTTGATGGCGCCATTGTTGACTCCGTCGGTCCCGACTCTCATTCTCGGTGTTTTCATCTTTCAATGTATTGACCCTTGATACATTTCCACCATATTTATTTCTCCCATACTGCGGGCTCGGAGTAGTTGGTGTCTGCAATATCGGAGGATCCTCTACCTTCATCTTTGGCTTATCGGCAAACTTGATCTGCCTTCTTTGATTGCATTACGAATTAAGTCCTGAAAAACTTGTGAGGTTTTGTGGCCTAAGAAACTATGATATTCTGAGAATCCCTTTTCTTTCTTTGGTCTAAGGAGGTATTTTAACATTCGATGGCACAATCGGTTGACCATCTTTGACAAGCGGTCAAAATCTCATCACACTTTGTCACATCAAGGTGTACACCTTCTTTGGGAATTTGTCGTTTTTCATTTTCAACAATTTCTTTTCCTTTGTGGGAACCAACAGTTTACAAGAGTAAGGTGGGGCTGTTTAACTCTGCTAGGTCCTTGACCTCCTCGAAATCGGGACGGTCTTGACTTCCTCGGTTTCGACATAGAAAATCTTTCTTTCTTGTTACCACAGCCTTCTCGGCCTTTAGTCTTTCGACTGTCGAACCTGTCGCCAAGCCCAGCCATATCTCTCAGTATTGTGTATCTAATTTCTTTCGAATCGAATAGTCAAGGCCACCGTGACATTTCGACTAATTCATGTTCGGGGACCAACGTGAAACATCACGGTTTCAATAGTGCGAACCTATTCAGTATTAGTCTATGGGTTCGATAAACTTCCTCTTAACTAGCTAGTTCCTTGGACTTATCTTGGATTGTCCCATGTAGAATTGTTCATGGAACAATCTTTCTAAAAGACCCGGTATCTATGGATCCGGTGGTAATGTGGTGAACGGTGAAAGCATTTTAAGTAAGTGAACTTGGGAAATACTTAATCCTAAGGTTCTCATTATTGGCTATGTCTCTGCTTGATGAGATACGGCTATGTGTTCATTGTTGATTCGTTAGTATCTCCGTGAACTTTGTAAACTTAGGGATCTTGTGTCCCTTGGTAAGTCTGTATGCATCCGCGTAATGCTATGGGAGAAGCATAATTTGGCCTCTAATCCACGTATTATCTGGTTTTGGGCCATTATTCTCTCTATCATGGTGGTTAAGTTATTTTACGCCAAGATATTATCGTTTGAATTCTATGGACCAGCGTCGACATCTTGGTTTCTACCTATCATAACTACTCCTCTAGGTTGTTAGTCTCGAAATCTTTGGGGCCTCTTGCCTTTCGAGCACGGCCCCAGTTCCCCAACTACCCTCTGTGGTTCCTCTCGAATTCTTTGGAGCATCATATCTTTCGATCCTCGCCCGGTTCTACAACTCCCTAAGTGGTTCTTCTCGAATCCTTGGGGCATTTCCTCTTTGTGCCCTTGCCTCGGGTCAAATTCTTCTCTAAGCGGCCTATAGGGTGGGTCAATGGCTTGATCGATGATAGGTGTGTTTGCTCGAACCACACTGGTTATCTCGCCTCTCGGTGGGGCAAAGAAATGCTATGACTCATATTATCTGCGTTTTCCCTATTCGTCACGGTCACGTTCTGAACTATTGGGGCAAAGATTTCTTGCATAGTTTGTGCTAACACTCCGATCATATTATGGTTACTATCATCCATCAGTTGCCTAAAAGCCATTTGGTTTTACGTGGTTAAGGTGGGTAAGCGCTATAACCCCCGGACCTTGGTTATTTGTAAGAAATTGATTAACCCGGATCCGGATCCTAATTGGGGTGATGCATTTGACGTCGAAGTTTGCAAACACTGCCATGAAAGATGTTGGCATCCCATAAGAAGGGTTTACGGGTCTATTACCCTCGAAACCGGTGGTCTAGTTTGTAGTGGGGTGGCGAAATGGGCTTGTGTCCTGGTTGTGGGATGGATCCCCAGGTAACCGATGGTTCTGTGTGCCCAAGATCGAATTATTTATTGACGTGCCACTTGTTCCATTCGTGGCTATATTACTAGTCGAAGATCTGTTGCATTCGAAGGGATCGCCTGACGTTGCGATCGAAACTGACGCATTAGTTACATTCCATGTGGGGCATTTGTTCCTTGTTGATTATTAGACATTCTATTATTTCGCTTTCTTACGGGTAAGGTTGGTTACTCTTGGTTATTCTACCACTCTAAGGTTCATATACCAATGAACTTTGTTTACTCGAAAAGAATTTCTATAATAATTATGGTTATAACTTTCCTAGTTTGTATGACCAAACTCTGTCCCCTTTGGGCGTGCCATTTTGTTCCACGTGATTTACGGTGAAACAACAGCTAGTCTTCAAACTATTGAATAAAGCGTTATAAGCTGTTATGTTATTCAATCCTCGGTAACTTGCGGGATCGACTAGATTGATCCTATGGGGTATCGGTGTTGGTATAAACTTAAGATAAAGATCCATATTTGAGACTTGTTTTGGAGGTTTGTATATGTCAAAATACGTTTCGATTACTTAGTGATGTGATCAAGTTAATAACGTATATTTGGTTCGAACAAACAAGAACATGCGATTCGAAATAGCAACAAAGTATATAAATGCAATATTCAAATAAACTCTTAAAGTGTAAAAGATTTTCAAAGTATTGCGTGAAGCGTAAAAGGCGGAATGTAAACAAATGTATAAAAACTTTCGGGAAATAACAACGTTAATGTAAAGGTTTACGGAAAAGTAAAGAACTTGATAATGGTAGAAAAAGCATTTAAATGAAATGACTTTGAACATAAAGAAACTTAAAAGACATTGATGCAAGATAAAATTAATTGGAGGAATAAAGATCGTTGAATAATAAAGTCTTGGTGCAATCATCGTACATCATTCGTGCATTCGTTTCCCTAGCCATGTGGTATTTTGAATGTGGTGAATTTTAGTACAATAGATATGACACGAAATCCTAACATTAAGACTCCTATTTATACTAATTCGATCATAGCGGTCCCCATAAGATCTTGCCACGTTTAGAACATGCAACACACCATGCTTCTCTTGCTTCCACGTTTTTCGAACCGTTTCTTCAGCGCGCGTTTCAACTCCTTTTATCCCGCTTGCGTTTTGAATTTCAAATGTATCACTCGCTTCAATCTCGAACCCATTTCCTCTGATATGATTCTATTACCCGATCGAAGCTTGTTTCACATATATCACCGTATTTACATTCGACATTAGAGACTCGATACATCCATTCGAAGGGCTAATTCTTTTCTTTCCAAACTATGATACTCACTATATTCCCTTGAATACTTTAACGTCATCTCGTCTCGAGCTCCATGATATTTCTTCGAATCACAAGACATCAAAATCTTCAGCTAACAGATACTTCCTACAAGTTGCCTTCTATGACCATCCGATGTCCCTTCGAATGTCCGCTTATCCAGAATGGAGCTACCTACTAACTAATGAATGCGGCTAGCGCTATTCTAAAGGAGCGTGAAATGCAACGACCAATTACGAGTGGGTAATAAGTCTTTTAGTTGCTTGCTAAAACCAAATGCTTTTCACACCACACTCTTTTCAAAGTTCAAACTCTTTTCAAAACAAAAACATTTCCAAACACTTTGTATACATTCCTACATGAATCATTACAAAGTCAAAGCGAAATGCCTTTTCAAAACATTTTTGTCAAACACACGAGCCTGCAATTTAAAGGTGATCTAGAGCAACTAAGAGCCGTAGAATAAGCTGCGGATGGAAAGGGTGCTAATACCTTCCCTTTTCATAACCATTCTCCCGAACTCGAGAATCTAAGCGAAGGTCTTTTACGTACTTTTACCTTCCCTTAATTGGATAAAAATAAAAGTCGGTGGCGACTCTTGCTATCCGCATTTGCGATACAAAAACCCTCGAAAGTCGGTTCACGTGTTACACCTAGACTAGTTCGACCGGTTGTACCACCAACGGTATCGTTCAACATGAAGAGGTGGTTGAAGAGGCGATCGGTCGATAACATGAGATTCCACATGGTGTCGAGCGATTCTAGGATTGTCAACATCCTCCCATTGTTGTAGTTAATAGAAACTAGGTATCGACCAAATGTTTGGCGATTCGACAAGATGCATTGGTGAAAAACAAAATCTAGAAGCCATTTTCAAGCGACTTATGGTTCAAAATGGTATGAGCAATGACCTTGAGGCCTACTTATTCCTCTCGATTACCATATTTTGTTTTACAAACAAAACTACCTAAGAGATGGAAAGTATCAAAGTTTACTAAATTTGTTGGTGACACCAATGAATCCGATCGAACATGTCACTAGGTATCAAACTAAGGTGATGACATAACAAATAATGTGGATTTAAAATTAAATATTTCCCAAGTCCGCTCACAAAAATGAGTTCACTTGGTTTATAATGCTACCTCACGTTCCGTCCATACATGGACCCAAATGGAGAAATTGTCCTATGAACAATTTTACGGGACAATCGAAAATAAATTTAAAGGAATTTCCAACGTCAAATTTTTAATTTTAAATTTTTCAATAATTTAATTTTTTATTAAAATTTCTTCTATATTTATTTATTTTTTAAACGTCAAATTTTATACTTTCAAAAATAAATCAGTAAAAATAAATATTGAATAAAAATTTGAAACATTAAAAGATTTTAACAATTTTATAAACAAAGCACAAAATTATTATGGCTTGAACTCGAACTCAGCTCTTCCCTTACATATACGTGTGCTCTAAATAAATTTGAATATTCAAGTAACGTTATTCTTAAATATTTATTAAAATAACACAAAGTAGACACGTATTTAATTGGTCAAAGAAGCGGTGACAAGTAATTAAGCAGGGACAGGTGAAGTTAAGATAGATAGCAGTTATAGTTGTTGCATGCCTAGATGTACATAGGATTGTCAATCCACTTTATCTAAATTATAACTTTGAATACAATCTTAACTTTAATTGTATATGACATCATATTATAATCTTAATATTTATGTGACATCGTATTAGAATTTTAATTTTTTTTTTAATTTTTTTAATTTTTCAAACCAATTCTAATTTAATATTACAATTAATAATAATAATAATAATAAAATATTAATAATATAATATCTAATGAATAATTATAATAATAAATTAATAATAATAATGTTATAATAATAATAATAATCAGCTACCATAATTATAAATAATAATACATTCAATTAACACTATTATATCTTAATATTCTAATTCTTTTTTTATACAAAAAAATTTAATTTTTAAATTATAATAGTATTAAAAACTCATAAAAATAATTTGAATTTTTTAACAAATTAATAAAATAAATACTAAAAAAATAAAAACTGTTGAGATTTAAACTTTAAAAATAAAATAAAAAACACAAAAAATATTAAAAACTGTTGGATTTAAATTTTAAAGATATAAATATTATATTATCTTTTATAATAAATAGTTAAGACAAATTTTGTAATCTAAAATATTTTTATTCAACATAAAATTATAATAGTCTTTGAGATAATATTTATTTTAGTCCTATTGTTAAGGAAAAAAATAGATACCACCATATAAAATATAATTTGAAGTATATATCTTTACATATCCTTATATTAAAGACAACACATTAAATACAATATACATAATTCAATAAAAATATAATAATATGATGTTTTAATTTCGTTTCTAACTTTAAATATTAATCTAATTCTAACAGTAATAAAGTATTTTGATTTAAAGTCTTGCATTTTTGTTCATATTAAAAAAATAAAAAAAATAATAAAAAAATTTATAAATTTATTCATAATTAAATTTAAATATTGAAACAATGAAAATAATATTTTTTAGTCTTAAATATTTTAATATAATATAAAATTATAATAGTCTTTTATATACTAAATAATATTATAATAATATTTGATATACTATTTTTTTTTCTTATTTTTTGCCATATTTTTACAGAGGAAAGATTAAAAAATAGATCTTTCTATATAAAATATAATTTTAAGTAATATATCTACTTAATAGAAATTTAAGATTGTAATAATCATAACCCTAGATACATGTCAATATAATAGTTATTCTAAACCTAGACACATATCATCCAATGAGCTAATCTAACACTAACCCTATTTTTAATTTAAAAATAGAAATTAACACCAATCATATTTATATTTTTTTAAAAAAAATTGACCAACTTATAATAATAATAATATAATTCTTAGAATGCCACATAGATTTAATGTTAAATCACTGTAAATCAAATATTGTGGAAAAAACCAATTTTATTCTTTATAATTAGATTAGATTAAACATTTGATTAAATGATTTATCATGTAATTTGCACATATTTATGTTTTTATATATTTATAATAGATTATAATAGAGCTGTGACTTTTCCAAGGATCATGGGAAAGGCTAAGACCAAGGTTAAATCGAACTGAAAATATAAAATATAAAAATGCACACTGATAATGTGTAAAAGCATTAATGTGTAAAAGCATAGGGTATATTTGTGACTATTTACCTCATTTTGACTTTGTATTTTGAGTGCAACGGTGGTTTCATTCTCCACGTTGGGGTTTGACTATTAGCCGGCATTTATATAATGTTGATTTAATTAGTCAATAAAAAAAGTTGTGGATATAATGTAATGCAAAGGAAAGAAACAAATCTTACCAAAAAAATAAAAAAGAATGAACAAATATTATATTTATTGAAATTGGAACCTTGTATACATCTAGGCAAAAACCGCAACGGCCAGCTATCTGAACATCACCCCGATCATGCTTACTTGCATATCCCACTTGTCACCCCTTCTTTCACCATCTAATTTTTTTTTACTAAAATAAAATTAACTTTTTATTATAAATCAAATGTTCAATACAACGAGGAATTTCATGCAAAATCTTTGCGTCGAGCCTAAGAATTGGTCGTCTTAGTTAAAACATGAGCAATTATATTCGCAGCGTTTAACAAATTAACCTCAAAACTTGGAAATAACAATAGTAACGATTGAATGTCTCTAATACAATTAGAAACTTTAGAAAGACCATTAATTGTAGAGCGTAACATTTGAACCACACGAAGAGTCGCTTTCAAAATAACTCGATCAAGATGCAAAGAACTA
Organism: Vicia sativa; assembly: GCA_021764765.1. Taxonomy (NCBI): domain Eukaryota; kingdom Viridiplantae; phylum Streptophyta; class Magnoliopsida; order Fabales; family Fabaceae; genus Vicia; species Vicia sativa. The sequence continues at coordinate 21,970,578 of CM038797.1, forward strand.
GCCCAGAACCACTTCTTTGAGAGCTTGCGCTTTGACTTGATAATTGAAGGCCCTAATATCCCCGTCGTACTGCTGAAAGAAAATTACTCGATCTATCACGGAGGCATCAACCCGATTAGCGAACCACAATTATTATTAAAACACGCATCCACATTACACTTTAACCATCCATCGGACTTCCCATAAATTCTTCAAGAGGAACTTGGGATTCTCGTGATAATTATGAGCGTGAACCACTCACGCTAACGATGAAGCAACCAACCAAGCTTAGTAGCTTCCTCCGCTCATTATGTCAAGCGAAATCATTCCTATTTTCCAACCCATCCATCATAAGCGCTACCCGACCGTCGTATCTTTATATTCTTTACTACAAATATCAAAGATAATATCTTGGATGACATCAAACTTTTGGATCGAGAATCAACAACTTTATCCAACCGCTGCCCTCGACATTGATTTGTTTGGGAATCCAAAGAAAATATATCACGCATCTTATACTAGTAATGCAAAGCGGGCACTCACTTGGACCTGAACATGGTGCTTGAGAAGTCTTAGCGGAGGGTAGACAATCATGACAAATTCGCCAAATTAAATGTTTTACCCTTGCGAGCCTTGATATTCCAAATGTTATTCCAATTCATCCTTCACCTCTAGCATTACCTTGAGATACCATCCTCCAATCCGATATCAAATCTCACACTATAACAACCACTTCTCTTCTCTCCATATCAACTTATCTTCAGAACATCTTACTACTAAAGGCAGTAACAATTTCCTTCACGGCTACATAATCAAACAAATCATTTAAAACTCGAACATCCCATTGTTTAATATTAGGCAACATGAGACTATTAACTATTATGGCATACGCACCTTATTTACGAGGACCGTACACACATCCTTCTCGGTCCCTTGAATCAAGGCTCATTCATCACCCGAATCCGGCTATCATCTCAATACTCCACTGACCTATCATTAGAATCTCTCTAGATTTCCAAATACTTCTCCACACAAAAATAGGGTTGTAACCAATATTAGCGTCAAGAAAAGATGATAAAGGGAAGTACCTTGCTTTGAATATGCGAGAAATGAGAGCATGAGGATTAGACATCAAAAACCATCCTTGTTTAGCCACCATAGTCATATTAAAAGCTCTAAAATCACGGAAACCCAATCCTCCTTCGCTTTTCGATCTTGTAAGCTTTTCCCATGTCATCCATCTTATACTGTTGTTTCTACTACCACCTCCCCACAAAGAATTTAACATGGTTTCTATATCCTTAATAACTAAGTCAGAAAGAATATAAATACTCATAATATAGGCCGGAATAGCCTGTAACACCGACTTAATCATAACTTTTTTCCCAGCTTTGGATAGTGACCGACCTTTCCACGAATTAATTTTATTCCAAATACGATCTTTAATATAGGAGAATGTGGCTTTCTTGCTCCTACCAACCATAGACGGCAAACCCAAATATTTGCGCGTCCCCATAACGTGACTAACTCCCATGATTCTTGCTAGATCCTCTTTGTCCAGATTGCTCAAGTTGTTACTGAAAAAATAATTATGATTTAGACATATTGATCTCTTGACCAGACGCCTCGGCATAAGTTTTAAGAATCTGCATAAGGTGGTGCACCTTCGTTAGATTGGCCCTACAAAACAAAAAACAATCGTCAGCAAAAAGAATGTGGGACACACTTGGTGCCCCTCTGCAAATTTGAACTGCATGAATGTCGCCTTTAGCCACCGATCCCTTAATTAGGGTCGACAATCCTTCATATATAAGAATAAAAAGGTAAGGAGACAGTGGGTCTCCTTGCCTCAATCCTCTTCCTGGTTCAATAGGCCCAACACTTTCCGATTTCACTAAAATGTTATAGAGCACCGATGTTACACACATCATCAACCAACTAATCCACTTCTCTGAAAAGCCCAACTTATCCAACATTGTGTTGCCCCAAATTTTACCACCTATTTTCTACTTGCATTATATTTAAAATTAAAAAAGCAGTCATTCACACATTGCATTTGCATCATTTAAATCGTATTTAAATTGACCAAAGTTAGTTTAAATTGATGTTTGCATCGTTTTAGTTGTAAAATACATTATGTTACTTCATGCATTTTACCTCTACACATTTATTGCATTGATTTTTAAATTATTTATATGTCGATGATATCGATATTTCGATTTTATAATCAGACTGTTAAAAGCAATTCGATACTGTGCGAAAATTAGCAGAGAAAATATTTCAAGTTTTCATTTTTTACTCACTGCTTTATGAATCTATGTGTCGCGTAGATCATGAAAATGTGTTCTCCCTAATTTTTCGGTACATTTCGAAGTCTCGTTTTTAACTGTAAATGTTTTAAAGTCGGGTATTCTTTATCATCATTTTATTTCGATTTTAATTATTTTTGATAATTTTTCTTCAATCTTTGATACCTGTACTTTATTTTAATATAATCATTTTATTTTTCGGATAATTTATTTTTCAAACTTTTACCATTTTAAACAATTTTAGGTGTCTTTTTTTTATCTCAAAAAAATCAAACAAAAATACTGTTGGGCTTGTTAATTTTTAACAGATCCATTTTTGTGGCCCATTTAATTATAAAGGGCATTTTAGGCGTTTTTGAAAATTATGTAAAAACCTAATTTTATACTATATATACTAATGTTATATTCTTTATTAGGGACCAAACATTGAAACGGCTACTAAAAAAACAGAAACCAAAAAAAATTATAATAAAAATCATCATCTTCTCCTTTCAACCGCCGTTACACATTCCCCCTGTTTCTCTCTTCTTCGCCGTAAACTCCCTCAAACCACCCTTCATCAATCGTTCCATCCACACACCTTTGCCATATTCCCATCATTCCAAACCCCATCACCACTTTCCATTTTCCATTATCACGGCTTCACGCTCCGACACCGTTTCGTCTCATACATCCAATACTCCATCTCATACTTGCCTTCAAAACCCCTTCGTGCTTGACCTCCATTCCAACAACCTTCTCCCTCTGTTTCATCAGTTTCCTCTCAATCCCGTTGTTCCAGCAACTCTGCCCTCTTGTCTTCTCGGAGAACCGCTCATACATCGTGACACCCTTCATCAACGAAACCTCGAACCATCAACTCAGCGGCGACGTTCAAGCGAAGCTTGACTCATCCAACAACGTTCTCACAGTAAGCTCACTATTAACCATCTTGTTCTGCTCCGATTTTGATATGCTCATTTTCGAATCTGTAAGACCATTTTATTTCATGTTTCTGTTTTAATCTATTCTGACTTGTGTTACTTGATTTGAATCTGGATATTTGAAATTCGTTGTGATGAAATTTGTGAAATATCTCAAGATAGCAGGGTTAGTTGTTTTGTCTCTTAATGGCCTTAGAACTATTATCTTTGTAAATTTGTAACCACGGGTTGATGCATTATTAAAATCGATATCATCTTTGTTTTGGTTTATTAACATGAATTGAAGTTTAAAGTGGTTTCCATGATTAGTTTGATGAGGATTCAACATTAACACATTTATTCGTGGGTGATGTGAGCGAGAAATTATTGGGGTCAACCGTGTTATTGCGTTATTCTCATTTTTATTGAAATTTATGAAGGTTGTATAGTTTCGATGAAGGCAATTCTATTTCCGCATTTTCGTATGCGTAGAAATTGGAAGTCGCGGGCAGCCACTTTATTTTGTTTCTTTCTTGAATGTTGTGACACTTTTGTTTCGATGATGGCTTGATATTGACGTCGCGTCTATTCGCAAGATTTAGCCGAGAAACCATTAAGATATCATATTATGGTGTTATTCTCATTTTAAATTTCGATTAAAGTTTTACGATTGATGGATATTTGAAGCTTGATTTGGTTTCGATGAAGGTGATGTTGTTTCGCGTTTATTCGTGAAACTAACGAGAAACCATTTGGCATTTTTGTTTTGTTTCAATGGCGGTTTAATGATTATACCGCGTTATTCGCGTGTAAATCTAACAGAAACATATCGGGACAACCATGCTATTATGCTATTATGCTATTCTCATTTTAATTAGAATTGTGGGTGAAACAATACTCGTGTGGTTTCGACGATGGTTCAATGTCAATGTCGCATTTCTTTGTGTATGATTTAGCAAGAAAACTATTGAGGATAACATTTTGTTTCTTTAGTGCGAGAAGATCCTTTTTATTTTGAGTAAATTTGGTTGATTAGTGGCTGCCGGTATTGTCTTGTTTAATATTAGCTTGCTTTGTAATTAATTCTCCATGTCTCGATTTTATTTATAATTTGAACTTTCTTTGATTTTAGTTCATTTGTGTATTGAAATATTGAATGACCGTTTGTTTTTCATCTCATTCATGTATATTATACTAACCGTCCGATTCTATTACTAACCATTTTGATTTATTGCAATCTTATTCCACACTATGCTACTAATGTATTTGTTACTTGTGAAGATATTCGAGGGTGGTCCGAGCATGCATTTTCTTTTAAGTGCATCGACATACATTTTATTTTATATATTGTTATCTATAACTATATTCTGTTTTGATTCAATATTTAGTAATGTATGTATAGATATACTTATTATTTTTATGTTTTATTTTTATCTTGTAAATATAATTATACTTAGTATTATTTTATTTCATATATTTAGTATTGTAAATATATATTATATACATACTTTTATTATTATACTTTATCTATTCATTTCGTAAATAGATTGAATTATATTATACTAACCTTCTTAGTATATCAATTTCTTAGAATTAATTTCTATAGTTTATTCTAATTAATCTTTTAAAATACAAATGATACAATAATCGATATTTAAATTTCACCGTATTTAATTTACATTTGTATGCTTTTAACATAATTAATTTACCGTTTTCTCTTTAATTTTAATTTATCCTATTCGGAAAAATGTATCCCATCCCTTGTTGCGTTGTAATTAATTTACCGCTTTCTATTTTATTTTACCATTTAATTCCATTTATAATTCATGTATCCTCTCCCAAAAACAAATATTGTAATAATTATCCGATTGCTCATTTATTTTATTTTATTTTCTTGTCACTTACACAAAGCCAAAAATATCATTTTAAACTAATAATTGTAAATCTGTTAAACCGTAAGTCGACAAAGCTACGAGCGTTGCGATGACCACACACACACATATGCGCTTGATCTGGGCCTTCTTACGGTGAGCCTATTTCGATCAATTGTTCCAATTGGTCGTCTTAGTGAACTAGCCCACTTTGCTAGTACACATGTAATTTAATTGTTTTATACTTAGGTTGGCCACCTTGTATGGGCTTTGTCGATTTTATTTGCTATTTACAATTATTCGTTTCTCCTCCATCTCCCACATTGATCATAACTTTGATTCTTTCTCCATTCACCAAGCATTTAAAACACTTTCAATAAAACTCGATCCAGCGTCGGTCTTCTTCTCAAACCTCGATCCAACGTCGAGTTGTTTTCAAAATGTTTTTCATAAAATACTTGGATGAGATTTGTTTTAATTGTTAGATGTTAGCCTAACGATTTAAGCGAATCGAAGTTTCTAGTTGTTAGATGGTAGCCTAATAAACTAAAAACTTCTATCAAGTTCTAAAACAAAAATATAGTGTTATGGCGTTTAATTAAATTGTTGGATGATAGCCGCGATTTAATTAAATTTAAAATATTGGGCCATTAGATGATAGCCTAATGACTTAAATACTTTTATTCCATACATAATAAATGTGAACTTTGTTTCACCTCACCCTTTTCATAATAAAGATTTTGGATGAGAGATGATTGGTCGAGCTCACTCACCAATTTCGAGTATTCGAATCGTTAGATGATAACCTAACGTTTTGGTACTTGTCATCGACAACTTAAAATCAATTTCAACTCACTCAAACTTCTTTTGTGCGTCCAAGCACTTTCTACCCTTTAAACCCTTTTCAAGATTAGACATGATTCATTTATAATTGAGGCGCTTCTTCCTCTATTCCCAAGGTTTTCGACTTCTCACTTGAGTACTAGAGGTGTTCTCAAACCCTCCCTCGTGTCGGTCGTAGTCCTTTATTATTTATCACACCTTGTGGACGTTAGGCAGTCTTCTCCTTTAAAAATGACGACTTGTCTTTTCATTTAAAATCAATCAACAAACAATCATTTTCTAGCGAACTACGGGCTCGACTTTCCATTGCGAGGAGTCGTAGGCACTAAGTCTTACAACTAAAGGCGAGCAAAATAATAAAAACATTTCTCCTCTCTTTCTTTCTCCTTTCAATCCTTAGAAGATCGTAAATTTTTACACAAACACACTTTGAACTAAATGGGTACCATCAGTCGATGGATGTAAGGGTGCTAATACCTTCCCTTGCATAACCAACTCCGAACCTATATCTCTTAATTTAGTGAACCGTCTTATTCTTTACTTTCGTGGGTTTTATCTATATTTTCCGTTCTTTTTAGAACAAATAAAATTAGGTGGCGATTTCACATGTTTTGAAAATTTAAATGATTTTTGAAAAGCGAGTTGCTTCACATTGCTTTCAAAAACCCATCGACTCTATCATAAGCTTTACTTATATCAATCTTAAGAACGAGAAAAGCCTTATTACCTTTCGTCCTTCTCTTTAAAGCATGAATAATCTCATTAGCTATCATAGCATTGTGCAAAATAGATCGACCCTCCACAAAAGCTGCTTGTTCCTCCGACACATTTATCCAACACAATCTTCATATGATTAGCCAGCACTTTAGATATCACTTTATATATCACATTACACAATGAAATCGGCGAAAATCGATTATTTTGATAAATGTTATTAAATACTAATACCAACATTGTTAAATACCAATTTATTATTTGACCATCTAATTATGTGTTCATTGTGTGTTATTTTAATAAATTACTATCTCAGTATCAAGATTTTAAGTTTTGTTCTTTCAACAATTTAAATTTTGTCAAGGATATTCAATCTATCAATATTTCTACAAGTTGAGTCAAAATTTACGGTTTAAGTTTAATTGAAATGCACTAATCTGATAAAGAAGTTCTACACCGTCAATAAATTATAATTATTAATTTTATAAATATTATTAAAGTTTTATACATATTAAATTTTTTATCACATATAAAATATCATTTTTAAATAGTTGTGATGCATAAAATATTTTATATTCACCGTGCATAATAATTAATCATGTTACTTGAATATTTAAGGATATTTAGGGTATTTCTTATTGAAGAATTAATTTTAATTAATTGAGCTATTTTTATGTGAGAAATTGTTACATTGCATTTATACAATATTTAAGCAAACTTAACCAATCTTATTACAATGAACGAGTTTTTAGTATGGAGGAGCAATGTGAATTTGTAAAATGAATGAGTGAATGAAAAGTAATGTAAGTGGAAATATATATTGGTAAAAATGAATGAGTGAATGAAAAGTAATGCAAGTAAATTCATAAATAATAACCTCTGTGCTGAGAATATATTGGTAAATTATCCTTTGAGTTTAAATTAAACTAGATAAAAATCGGCGCAATACGCGGAATTTAGATAAATTTGTATATAATGTTATAAAATGTAAGTTTTGATTTTATTATAAATAAAAAATTGAGATGATAAGATAAAAGTGATAAAAAAATAGAGAATAGAAGTTTAAATAAAAATAAATATGTCTGAGTGATAGATATGCGAATAAGACATTACAATTTAATTTTAAAATATTAAATAAGTCTAAATAATTTCAATAATTTTTTAAAGTATTTTTGTTGTGAATCTTGTTGTTAATTACAAAATTCAATATTAATTTGTGAGACAAAAATAGTAGCAATTAAAATAAATGGTTTTAGTAATAATAATTTGTACACAAATAATATAACAAAATAAGACAAGAAAAAGGCGAATGTTTGTCTACTCAATTCGATCAAGCGATCTACTCTAGAAGAGAGAAGCTCTACAATTTATTTTACTCAAAAGTTTCCTCTTCAACCTTTAATATAGGAATAACTCTAATCAATGTGTAAACAAGTGTTTCTCAATTCCCAATAATTTTAGATAACTCCAAAGGTTTCCAAAACTCTTGTCTTTCTAAGGTTTACCTTGAGAATAGCCACTTCAAAGTTTTCAAAACCCTTGCCTTTCTAAGGTTTCCCTTGAGAATAGCCAAAACTCTATGTTATGCCTTTAAACACTTCTCCTCCTTTTTGTGTAAGCTCTAAGATGGTCACACCTGCAAACATATAAGAGATGCATATTTATAATAGCAAATACCCAACAAACAAAGTCCAAAATCACAATTCAATTATACATTGATTCATGGACCGGACCGAAAAAGTCTGAAAATCCGATATCACAATTCATCGCATGGACAAAACTATTCACCTTACGGACAATACTATTCATCCGGCGGACAACACTAGTCATCCGTATGGGCGGTACTATTCAACGACCAATTTTTTTCAATTTATATTTTCAACTTTTCGTTCGACTTTCTAAAACTTATGATATTTGTGGTAAATGCAATCTCCAAAATATGTTTTCTTTCTCTTCATCAACAAAAGTTTTAAGGCACATTTACAACAATCTCCACCTTGACTTTAAACTGTGTTGATACCAATTTAACCATCAACAACCTTGCTGCTCTTTACCATGTTGAAACTCTAATCAATAACCTTGATCAAATTCAAACAATCATTGAATCTTTATCTTGCCACTTGCATCCACTTGTTTCCAATTACCCTTTTCTGCCTAGGTAATTTAACAAGCCTACAAGTATGATTTTTTCAACCACCCTTGACTCCACTTATTTTCAAATGTCTCCCTGGAGGTTTTTCTTCTTTTATTTTGCAGTCCTTCAGCCACATAAAAAACATAATATCCAAGGGTAGAACAATCGTCCCTTTGAGATGCTACAATAATCCTCCTTACCTTATCATGATTAAAATGATAATCAGAGATCTCTGTAATTGTTCCATCACTACTGCGAGCATCCATAGTAAACTACACCTCGAACTAAGTTTTCTGTTATAGTTTTTAACAGGTTTCTCCATGGTTTTCACTATTCTTCTTCTGAAAAAATTCTCTACCAACCAAGTAAGTTGTTTTAACCTCATATTTTCCCCAAAACCCAATAACAACTCAGCGGCATCATGCATTTTTATCCCTTGATTTCTATAAAATTCATTATACTTTCTCAAGACATTCATAATGCCTTAAACCTAAATCTCATAGTTCTTCCTTGTCATGAAAGCCTCTACTAGTTAATGATGAATGAACAACATTTGAACCTTCTAAAATATAAAGACCACATATTTTAGACCCTTTAACAATAATTCATCACGTGAAATTTTCAAAAATCCATGTTCAACTCTAGTACAATAGCCTAGATCATCAAACATACTTATAAATAACAAATTTCGCTTGAGTTCTGGAACATACCTCACATTGAGAATAATAAGTTTATGATCATCAAACATTTTAAGTCGGCGGTACCAATACAGCGAACCTTGCAAGCCTTATTATCACCGGTAAAAACTCCACCTTGAACCATCTTGAAGTTTCAAATTATTCTATTTTTGGACACATGTGATAAGAGAAACCCGAGTCAATGGCCCAACTATCTTTAGTTTCTAAACTTGATACTACTAGTACATCGACATCCTAATAACTTTCCTCGGCCAAGGCAACAACAGCTTGAACAAAATCTCCATTGAACTTTCTCTCAGGGCAATCCATTTTAAAGTGACTGATTTTCTGACAATTATAAAATTTTACCTTTTACTTATTAGACCTCTTTGAATTGGACATCCCTTTACGCTCACCTCCTCCTCTTGACACTTAAACCCTTCACCATTATCTTCGATCTTCAAATCTTTCAACTTTGAAAATTATTTGGATTTCACCACCGTCTGGACATCATCCAAAGTAATAGTATCTTCCTTACCATAAAGAAGGGCATCCTTAAAGTACTCAAAGGATCAGGGTAATGAACTCAACAGTAGTAAAACCTTGTTTGCATCATCAAATTTCACTTCAATATTCTCAAGATCATCAATAATCTTGTGAAATTTTGTAAGATGCTCAACTATGGATTTATACTCCACCATTCAAAATGAATAGAATTGTTGTAACACCCCAATATTACCCAAGGTTTTATGTGCAAAAATCAGAGTAAATTAAAATTTCATAAATTCAATATTGAGGCATCACACCTTCAAAACCAAATCACTTTAAACAGTTTTACAGTTTTTCTTAATTTCTATTCTTATAACTTATTCCTACTAGCCATGGTAATAGAACACCTAGATCAATACTCCTAACTCAAATTTCCTAATTTATTCCAACAATCACATACACAACTCATAAACCACAACATCAATTTCTATCCCAAATTCACAATATACCTATCAAACCCTAATTATAGGAAGTGGAAAATCAAACCCCTTACCTCTAGCTTGGTTGATTGCAAGATGCTCCAAAAAAATCCCAACCTCATGCTTGTTCGTTCTCTTCTTCTTCTTCTTCCCAAAACCCTCTTTTTCTCTCAAGCTTCTAAGTTTGACTTTGGGTGGTAAATGGAAAGAATGAGGAAAATGGCTTATAATGTGGTTTTCTACTAGCAGCGTAAGGGTGCAAACCAATTCTCATCAATTACTCCCCACACCCCTAACTTATTTTTATTAAATAATACCTTAATAATATCTAATAATATTATTAACTCAATCAATTAAAATAATTCTGGAGAATTAAATATCAGTCCGAATAATATTTTACCAAACCGAGCGAAATAAAAGCGGACGAGCGAAGCGTCGCCAAATATATTATCGGATATATTGATTAATATAAATATTCTCGTCGCAAAATAAATATCGATCGGTAATTGAAAATATTAATATAATATAATATTAATTAAAGCAGGCGTTACAACTCTCCCCACTTATAAACTTTTAGTCCTCGAAATTCGACCAAAGCGAACAATTTGGGACATGCCGCGTTCGTCCACTCAATCCTCGCGTCAATTAAACAACATACAAAAGACACAAAAACAAGGGCATCTTCCTAACTACAACATCCGTCAAGAACAACCATGCCGAGATGCAAAGCCCATACAATGCACTCGAAAACCATCTAACACCTAACACCAAACAAGTCGCGAGACACACGGTTCGCTAGAAGAACAAACAAGATCAATATCATCTTAACGTCTCACCATGGGATTAGTCACACTCGAACCGACACCTCGGAAGCGATTTACAAAAATAGGAACATAAAGTCCTCGACACAACACCGACTCCGCCATGAAACAACAAAATGGTTATACAAACCAAAACTAAAACAATCGAGAATAGGATAAAACCACGCGTGCTACGCAAACACGAAAAAGTTTCGTTCCGCATAAGCATGAACTAAAGAATCACACTTGCGTTATCGCTTTCATCCGGAGATCACAAGGTCACATCATCCTTGTAGATTACTAACGTCTGACCCTCGAACAATAACAAGCTATCCAAACATAACCGGATGTGATACACCACTCATTCTAGGGGCGTAAGCAGGGCGACTTGCGACTATAAATCACTAGCCCAAATCCAACAATGTTGCATACCGCTAAAAATTTAATGCTCGATATCTAAACCATGCGCATCACTTTTACGCATATGATGCCAACCGTAAAACAACTTGGTTAATCCTCGACTTCACAATTACGGAATGGTTACGTTCAAGCGTACACCCATCCGGATACCTCGTAACATCGGTCTCATCAACTCGAAAAATAACCCTTTCATTCTTGATTGATCAGCGTCCATCGATCCTCTAAAATACGACATAATTTGACCTTTTCAAATATTGTCCAAATATTCACTTGTGAAACTTCAGCGTATACACTTGACTTCAGCGAAGTCTTCCCTTATAACAATTCAATTCCCAAAATTTATATTAAGTAATCACCATCCTCGCACCGTCATAGCGATCAATACACAAGTTTCTAAATTGAAACACCTTTCATAACTTTCAATCTTCCAAAGTGGTAATTCAAACCAAACACTCTCAAGAACTCTACCCATCAGCGTCGTCTCATACTCACGTAATTACAAACCGGGTTGGACATAGAACCATAACATCAATTTTATGGAATCCAACATGAACACCGTGATGACTTCAATCACAATTAGAGCGCTTTCCTTTATAAAACATCAATCATCTTAAGGTATCTATGGCTACAAACCATCTCAAAATTCCATACCGTCGAGCCTTATCTTAGTCGCAATCTAATAATCCAACACGGCTATTAGTATCCAGCGAAATCCATATAATAGTAGTGAACAAATCCTTGATAACTTTACGGACTTAATCTCGACAAGTGTCTCAAAACAAACATGTGGCATTCTTCAAATAATAAATCCCAAATCGGATATTCTTTGGATTATCGCGATATCAACTTACTAAACTCAACAACAAACAAAGTCTCTTTATAGATCGTACTCAAACTTGAATTGTCTTCAACAATTCCAATCTTCTCGTTATTAACATCGCACCTTTAAGATTTCAAATGAGCACAACCGCATCAAACTCTAACTCACGTGTCAAACAATTTTCCTTATGGAAATCAAATCGTTCAAGGTAGCAATACACTTTTGAACTCTATATCGAAATACATCTTAAGTCCAAAATGAAATATCACAATACACCACACAATGTTCTTGATTACTAAACAAGACCAAAATCAAAGCATTCGCTAAACTTTTCCTTGGCTTAAACAAATTCGCTTCCCATTCGAAGTCAAATAACGACTCGACCATCTCAGTCAAAGTACCCACGATCAATATCAACTTATAAAAGATCTTCCATCAAACTCACAAAGCTAACCATCCAAAACAAAAGAACTCCTAAGCTTTGAAATAACCCTTAAAGTTTTTTACAAGATATAAAATAAATCTTGGCAGGCTGTCCAAAATATCAGTCTAAGTCGCTTACTTAAGGCACTCCGTCCAACAGTTCAAAATTGTATCTTTATAATACTCGACATGCGATCTAACTTCACTCACGATAACACAAAGCTCGGATGCTTGCTACAATTTCCATAACTTGATGTGAACCAAATAATATCCAAGAACACGAAATAATTCTTACTACTCATGAAATCTTGAACATTCAAAATCATACACAGCGCTTTAGTCACACTTATGACATCAACAAATACTCGTCGGGGATCATACACTATCTTGAAAAGCATTGTCTAAACATCTTGACTCACACACTAACCGTAGACAGGGACTTCATATCGATCTCACTAAACACAAAAAGCTCCAATGGTGGTTTATCAACACGGTCCTTGGAAGTAGATACTTGTTCTCAACATCCACCGTTCCTTTGTCGAAAGCGACACACCTCCTTGTGCTAACTCATGCTTCTTACACTATTAAGTTGGCAAGACAAGTCTATCGACCAACACAAATCCGACTACTATCAACAAGAGATTAAGGGTGATCGGTTCCTCGATTTGTCAATAGATGGTCGACAATCATGATGGTGACATAAACCATCTTTACCAAACTACAGCGGTGTCTTCAACTTACACTTCAGTTACCAAAGCGTAACCACAGCAAGGCTTCCTCTACATGCCCTGGCGCCACCAAGTAAAACTTCTCCCCACTTGTTTCACACTCATCTCTGCGACAAGCGATTAGAAACAAGCAAGTAGCGATGTTTCACACACATGTCGCATACAGAGGTTTAAACACATTAATAACTTTGGCGACATGACACCTCTGATACCACTAATGTAAGACCCCAATATTATCAAGGTTTTATGTGCAAAAATCGAGTAATTTAAATTTTCATAAATTCAATATTGAGGCATCACACCTTCAAAACCAAATCACTTTAAGCAGTTTCTGAGTTTTTCTTAATTTCTATTCTTATAACTTATTCCTACTAGCCATGGTAATAGAACACCTAGATCAATACTCCTAACTCAATTTTCCTAATTTATTCCAACAATCACATACACAACTCATAAACCACAACATCAATTTCTATCCCAAATTCACAATATACCTATCAAATCCTAATTATAGGAAGTGGAAAATCAAACCCCTTACCTCTAGCTTGGTTGATTGCAAGATGCTCCAAAAAAATCTCAACCTCATGCTTGTTCTTGCTCTTCTTCTTCTTCTTCTTCTTCTTCTTCTTCTTCCCAAAACCCTCTTTTTCCCTCAAGCTTCTAATTTTGGCTTTGGGTGGTAAATGGAAAGAATGAGGAAAATGGTTTATAATGTGGTTTTTCTACTAGCAAGCTTAAGGGTGCAAACCCAATTCTCATCAATTACTCCCCACACCCCTAAATTATTTTTATTAAATAATACCTTAATAATATCTAATAATATTATTAACTCAATCAATTAAAATAATTCAGGAGAATTAAATATCGGTCCGAATAATATTTTACGAACGAGCGAAATAAAAACCGGACGAGCGAAGCGTCGCCAAATATATTATCGGATATATTGATTAATATAAATATTCTTGTCATAAAATAAATATCGATCGGTAATTGAAAATATTAATATAATATAATATTAATTAAAGCAGGCGTTACAACTCTCCCCACTTATAAACTTTTAGTCCTCGAAATTACGACCAAAGCGAACAATTTGGGACATGCCCGCATTCGTCCACTCAATCCTCGCGTCAATTAAACAACATACAAAGATACCAAAAACAAGGGCATCTTCCTAACTACAACGTCTGTCGAGAACAACCATGCGAGATGCAAAGTCCATACAATGCACTCGAAAACCATCGAACACCTAATACCAAGCAAGTCGCGACACACGGTCCGCTAGAAGGCGAACAAACAAGATCGATATCATCCTAACGTCTCGACCATGGGATTAGTCACACACTCGAGCCGACACCTCGGAAGCGAGTTACCAAAAATAGGAACATAAAGTCCTCGACACAACACGACTCCGCCATGAAACAACAAAATGGTTATACAAACCAAAACGGAAACAATCATAATAGGATAAAACCACGCGTGCTACGCAAACACGAAAAAGGTGCCTTCGTTCACGCATAAGCATGAACTAAAGAATCACACTTGCAGTTATCGCTTTCATTCCAGGAGATCACAAGGTCACATCATCCTTGTAGATTACTAACGTATAACCCTCGAACAATAACAAGCTATCCAAACATAACCGGACTGCGACACACCACTCATTCTAGGGCGTAAACAGATGACTTGCGACTATAACTCACTAGCCCAAATCCAATAATCTTGCATACCCGCTAAAAATTCAATGCTCGATATCTAAACCATGTTGCGTCACTTTTACGCATATGATGCCAACCGTAAAACAACTTGGTTAATCCTTAACTTCACAATTACCCAGAATGGTTACGTTCAAAGCGTACACCCATTCGGACACCTCGTAACATCAGTCTCATCAACTCGAAAAATCACCCTTTCATTCTTGATTGATCAGCGTCCATCGATCCTTTAGAATACTCGACATGCCTTTGGTCTAACTTCACTCGATAACCAAAGCTCGGATGCTTGCTACAATTTCCTTAACTTGATGTGAACCAATAATATCAAGAACACGAAATAATTCTTACGACTCATGAAATCTTCTTTGAACATTCAAAATCATACCTAGCATTAGTCACACTAATGACATCAACAAATACTACGCCGAGGACCATACACTATCTTGAAAAGTGTCATACCCCAAAATTTTCCCTCTTACTTCTCAAGACATTTCATACATCTACACTCGAGGATTCCTCGAGGGTTGATCGGACAAACCCTCTCCTAGACAATCGACCCAAACTAGGGTTTGGCAATTCTCGAGTCGGATGGTTTCCAACATCTCAATGGTCATCATGCCTCGTCATATGCTTCAAGATTCTCCATGTCAAGTTTCAAGCCTCAGAGTCAAGTTTTCTCGAACAATTGCTCGGATGGTTGAAAATCGGTTGTATTGGACAAAAGTCAATGGTCAACATGCGTCAAACTTCATGATTTTTGGTCAACATCCTCATTTTGAAGTTACATTCATCATTTGATCAAGGGTTGATCATGATTCATCAAGAAAACTCAAGATTTGCTCAAAGTCAAACTTTCCAAATTAGGGTTTTCAGTGAAAAGTCAACCAAACTTTGGTGAGCATAACTTCTTCATACTTTCTCGGAAAGTTTTCCACCACCTCTCATTTTGAAGTAAATTCAGTTCTCTACAACTTTATGTCTCACAAGAATGTTCAAAAATGCTTCATTTGGAAGGTATGGGTCAAAACATTCTGAGGTCCTTTTCAAAGTCAACAAAAGTCAACTTTTTGTTTTGAAGATTATTGAGCATGTAAACGCAATTGAGATGAAACCAAAGAGGTTGGTTAGAGGACACTTAGAGCTTTCTAAAAGTCCAAGAACGCTCAAAAATGTGGAAAATTGAGCAAAATACACCATTCGGAAGTTGGGCATTTTTGAGCAATTGCACAAAGGAGATATTTGTCAAAATCAATTTTTCCAAATGGGCCTATAATTTTATGATCCAAACTTGTTCATAATATTATTTGTGACCTATTGATGCCTTTCCATGACCAAATTCTATTTTATTGATTTATTTTTGAATTTAAAACCATTTAATTCAAATTTAAATTATATAAAATATGAAAATAAGATATATTTTCAAAAGAGTGGATTTTTATCAAACTTGAGGTCCAAGATAGCCCATGATACTTGCCAATTTCGTGATAGCTTGCATATGGAAGAAAATCAAATTTTCTCCAAAATTTGATTTTATTTGAAAAAATTTATTTCACATTCAATATCCAATCTTTTTTCCTTCTTTTTGCACTCATTCCTCACTCTATAAATACCAAGCATGCTGCACATCACAAAGGACGAAACCCTAGCCCTTACAACAACCCTTATTTTGCTCAAAAATTTCACAAAGTGGTGAAATTCAATTTCACTTCTGACCACTTTCAACCTCTCTCAACCATCAAGCGTGTTCTGAGGTAATTTAGAGTGAGTATGCATCATTGTTCATGGTGAAGACTGAATCGAGCCATATACATTTATACATATTCATATTTTTCTTGAAATTGCATTTTATTATCGTGTTTTAATCGATTCTAATGGTTTTAATGTGTTCATGAGGTTCTATATGATTGATCACGGGCCATCGTTTGAAGCTTGCGTAAAAATCATGATTTGCCATAGTTAGGGTTTTCAATTGTCTTCTTGAACCGGCACATGCAGACGATTCATAAAACAAACACCACCATCGTGTTCCCACCCCTCGATTTAGGGGTAGGGTATATAGAACTTTTATTTTGCGTATTTTTCAAGTTTTAGGTTTTGGTTGGCGGAGAAGGCGGAGCTAGGGCTCGGCGTCGTTGACTTACTCGGCCGTGAAGGCTTGTGTGGCGCGACCGTGCTCTCATTAAATCCATCCGTTCGGTTAGGGTCCGTCTTGACTTGGTTTGAAACATATCCATGACACGTTTACACTTATATTCAATTGATTTCAGTTTCCATGACACGAAGTACACAATGGCCCAGTGGTTAAGGCGTTGGAATGGGAAGATTCTCCTCAAGGTCTCCAGTTCGATCCCTGGCAAGACCAATCCTTTTTTCTCTTTTGCAAACTTAACATATTTTTCATATTTTCTTATTTTTTTCTTTAATATTTTCATTCAATTTATTTTATCTTCTAATATTTTTATCATGCATTTAAAAAACACCAAAAATATTTATTTTTTGCATAATCTTCAGAAAAATGTTTATTTAATTTTTAAAATTAAAATTATTATTTTCGCATGCATATTTAATTTAATCTCTATTTTATCATTTAAATAGCTTTTAATTGTTTTTAAATTACTAAATCAATTCCAAAAATTACCAAAAAATTATTTTATCATATTAATGTCATCACTAACACAAAAACTTTTTCTCATTCAAAAATACTTATTTTTACTAACAGTTTCCTCTTATGCAATTTTCTTCCATTTTCCGATTTTGCATCTTTTCACAGGTTATACCGTTTCGGACAATTTTTATCGCTTTTCTTTTTCAATTATGTAATTGCCTATGGGATGTAATAGTTTAATTAGGACTTTTATTTTCCGCACTTTCAATTATGTATCTTCCCCAAAGCCATGTAATAGCGTAAGACTTTATCTATCCGCACTTTACTTTCATGATTTACTTTGCACCCTATAAGCTGCTAGTAATTAGGCGTGTATGGCAAGATAAAATTGAACATAGACCACTCATAACTCCAAGATAAAATACACGAAATCAACACACTCTTTTCACATGCACCCTTAGGGTAATTCTCTCGTTGCCTTCTGAATACAAAATGGTCGAGTCCCTCGAGCGTAGAGGTATTCTAGCCGTTGCCTTCAAAACAAATCATCATAGTCCCTTGATACAAAGATCATAGACCCACGATGCGCCTACGAATACATGATCTTGACCCTCGATTGTCGCCTCGAAAATGATGATAATCCCGAATGTGCTAGGATACTTCCTACAAGTTGCCTTCATGACCATCCGATGTCCTTGAATGTCCCTCTTACATCCAGCGAATAGGGTTACCTACCAACTAATGGTATGGATAGCGCTATTCTAAAGGAGCAATAAAATAATATGAAAGCGACCATTACGAGTAGGTAATAAGACTTTTAGTTGCTTGCTCGATCAAAGTACTTTTCACACACACACTTTTGTCAAAGTTCAAACTCTTTTCAAAACAAAACATTTAGAACACTTTGTATACATTCCTACATGAATCATTACAAAGTCAAAGCGAAATGCCTTTTCAAAACATTTTTCAAACACACGAAAGCACAATTTTAAAGTGATCTAAGAGCAACTAAGAGCGTAGATAACTACGGATGGAAAGGGTGCTAATACCTTCCTTTTCATAACCTTCTCCCTTACTCGAGAATATAACGAAGGTCTTTTACGTACTTTTACCTTCCCTTAATTGGATAAAAGAAAAGTCGGTGGCGACTCTTGCTATCCGCACATTTGCGATACAAAAATCTCAAAGTCGGTTCAACGTATTACTGAGCGACTCTGAGGAGACACCTTAAAGAGAATACCTTAGGGATTGTTTTAGAACACTTCTATTGCTTCTGTTTGATTTGCTTGCTTTATCTTTAAGGGTTGCTTGGGTATTATATTTGTGGGGATCTACACGGGATCGGGTTTCCTTTAGGTAAGTAGCAATAAATCGTCGCGACCGTTAGATGTATATCGAAGCGGTCAACATGATGGCTACGTTAGTGTGACACTTTGGATGTCTGATACTCTTCATTTCAAGTTGAGGATAGTATTTGGCTTCTGCGTGGTGTCATCAAGCACTAACTAAACTTTTATAACCTTAATTGACCCATCTTGGCCATTAGAAGGTAGTGAGATGGCGGCTTTGAGACGAGGTTGGCTAATACTCGATGCTACGCTCATTAAGATCGGACTTTTGGGATATTTTCGATTCGACCACTTGGTAGTCGTATTGAAATAAACGCCTATGAGAAAGATCAATGATATGAGATTCCTAGAACCCGGTTACTATTATAGGACAGGATGAACCAACTCAAACTTTTGGTGGGGTAATCACCTATACCTCATGCAAGCCTTAAACCTAGGCTCATTGTGTGAATTATTTGTGTGTGCTAAAACATGACATCATGACATCATCGCATTGCATATCATTTCTAACTATTTCAAGGAACTAGGGATTTATCTTTGCTCTGTTTTGAGGGATTATGGCTTCTAGAAAGACTATCGAATCAACTTCATGGGTATACCTTCTCATTTCAAAGAATTGGTTTGAAATTCCGATCATGCTCGGTTCATCAAAGACATGGTTATCTACTTGAATTGGTTATCTCGGTTTGAAGAAGATATGATGCATGTCTATTCGGTTCTTTGATCAAAACACCATTGCTTTACATTTCAGTTATCGGTTAGTTCCTACCTTGGAAGAGTTCTCTAAGCTACTTGGGATACCTATTCTTGATCAAATGCCATTCAGGTTTAGAAAAGGTTCCTAAGTATGAAGACATTGCATCGACCTTACATCTAAAGCGCTCGGACATTGAAGCCAATTGGGAAACTAGAAGCGGAGTTAAGGGTTTACTTGCTAAGTTCACGATCAAGAAAGCGAGAATTCCTCAAAGTTATGAGTTTCCATGCATTTGAAGATATTGTGGCCTTGCTAATCTATGGTTTGGTTCTATTCCTAACTCGGATCAATTCATAGATGTCAACGCCATCAAGTTATTCCTTACGTAATCCATGCCTACTTTACTTGGAGACATTCTACATTCTCTCCACACTCGTACTACTAAGAGACAAGGAACTCTCATGTGTTGCATCCGTTACTTTCGGTGGTTTATTTGCACCTTCCTCCATCGGTTTTGAAGAGCGAACAAAGATTGAAGTGGTCTCAAGGCTAATGACACTCTCTCATTCGGATATCCGTTGGGTCTTTTCTCTCAAAGGACTTCACATTCATTGGCGTTGTGGAGAATTCCCTAATGTACTTACTTGGTATAAGGAGGTATCACTTATAATCCTTCTCTAGCTCTACGTCGGTTTGGTTTTGCTCGAAAAGATGGTCCTCATGATATGCTTCTCCAAGACATTGTGTTCGACTACAATCGATCTCGAATTACAAGCGAAGGTTCATACGCTTGGGGCATGGTAAAGAGGCGATACCAAGACTTTGGGGCACGAACTCCATTCCTTGGGAACCTTACCTCAAATGGGTGAGGCTCAAGCTCAAAACCTCATGATCTTTTTACACACGTGTTACGGTAATTATGGAACTGTTGCTATAGGTGGCGTACCTATCTTCTTCTCCATCTTGACATGCCTCTGATTTTGAAGACTTGAAGAGATCCGGATTCAACTTAAGAAGAAAGAATACATTTGAAGTTCGATTGCTATGCAAGCGAGAAAAAGTGCTAGAGTTGACAAAGCTACTTCATGAAGGCGGAACATCAGCCTACCTCGGCACCAGAGGCGCCCATGGGAGACTTAGAGCTTTGGGATTTTATGCTTTTCTTTTATCGTTTTGAACTAACTTTTGTACTTAAAAGAAAAAGAATAAAAGAGAACTAATGAATGTTTGTTAGTGCTTGTTTAACAAAATTAAATCTCTAAGGTCCTTGAAAACATTGCATTGCATTCGCATAAACATCGCATATCATGGCATAACATCTCATACAGGTACATTGAAGATTGGTTTTCTCATCCTCTATTTATTTATTTTAGCGAAATGGCTCTAGAAACGATCATCAAAGATCTCGGCTCGAATGCTCGGTTCAAGGATGTTCACCGACTTGGTCCAGGCCAAGAAGATCGAAGCTCATCAGCGAAAGAAGAGGGTCGTTGGTGTTCTCAACATGGGTAGAGTTACAAGGTGGTCCTAAAGTGGTCGGTGGATAGAGCTCTCGAAGGAAGTGTCGAGCGAGGGGTGTCGAGGGCAATGAAGAAGGCGTGAGTGCGAGAAGAGAGATCACTATGATAATGACCGTACTCTAATGAAGATGACAAGTACAAGAACTTGAAGACCGCTGAATCTTGTTGAAAACACGAAGATGTCAGTGAATTTTGATGATCGAGTCTAGTTCCTAGTGTGGTGATTCCTCCCAAGTTCAAAGTTCCACTTTTGCCAAGTATGATGGCATGTCTTGTCAGAAGCTACATTTGAAGTCCTATGTCCGGAAGATCAATCCCCACGATGATGAAAGTTGTGGATGCCTTTTTCAAGAGAGTTTGTCGGAACTCAATTGGAATGGTATTATCGACTAGAGAATGGTGTATCCGCACTTGGGTGACTTAGCGGATGCTTTCTCTGTTATGACTACAATCTTTGATTGACATCCACTCGCATGCAACTACAAAACATGTCTATGGGTGTGATGAGAAGTTTAAAGTATGCTCAAAATGGAGACCAGGCGGTTCGACCACCCTTGTCCAATAGGGAGTTGGTTGATATGTTTATGGGAACAAGGCCCATTCAAGGTGATATTAGAGGCGCATTGAAGGTGGTATCAAGAGTGAGAAGATTCATGTAGAGTCATCTTCAGTCTTTGCGAAGAGATCTTTTGGTGGTAAGAAAGAAACTAATGATGTGCATGGTCGGAAAAGCGAACCAAGACCGGTAGTGCTCAATCAGGTAGGTTGTGATCTCGATCTCAACCTCGGTGAGACAACGTGGCAGGCACCACGAGGCGGTTTACAAAAATCAACATGCCATTGTCATGAAGCCAACACATGTTGAAAGCGGTGATTACTTTGAGGATCCTCCTCGAGTGTCAACACTTCCTCTCAGGATACAATCCTAATGCTAAGTGTGCTTACCACTCCAACCCGAGGCACGACGACAATGTTGGGCTCACGAAGAACAAGATTCAAGATATGATTGAAGCTAAGCGACTCGGTTTGATCCTCCTGTTGAGACTCGAGATGTGATCAGCGCCTAACCATGACAAAAGTTCCAATTCTATTGGCGAGAACTCTTACGTTTTCAACATAGATGACTTGACCATTCCTCGATGGTATTAAGAAGAATCTGCTGCAAGCCGGTGTCGACCAGGATGCCCGGAGTTGTTGGTGCCCATCGCACACGATGGTTGTGCTTGGTTGAGAAGGCGTGTTCGATGCATGATGGATAGCAGTGAAATACTATTCACGAAACCACATGGAGAGTCTATGTGAAGACATGTCTAAGAAACTAAAGATCGAAGATGTGAATGGCATATCATCTGCATGGGATACCTTAGGACGGTAGTGGAAAGTTTGATTACATGGTGAAGTACACATTCAGAGCTACAAGATTCCTATTGAAGATGTTAAAGCGGGATGGGGTGACGATTTCCCGAAGACTATCTTGATGTTAACACAATAAGGATTTCCTCCGTTGATTCTGTACCTAGAGTGGCACCTCTCATCATTACTTCTCCAAGACCGGTTCCATATTCCTTCGACAAAGCTATTCCTTGGAATTATGGATCTGATGTCTACTATCATGGCGTCAAGCAAGACCCTCTGACCATTGAAGATCTTACCATTGAAGCTACCATTCCTGACATTGACAACATCACTGGATCAAGTAAGTTGACCAGAACCAGAAGAGTGTTCTCTCCAGATATCTCTCCTCCAAAAGACACTGCAACACCACTCGCATTCCATATTCAACCCGTTCCCAAGCTAGGGAAAGAACCGGTGACTCACCACTGCTCATCCGAGTACCGAGAGGGGACACCTCCAAACGAGAAATGGAGGAAGTTCTAAAGATTATCAAGAAGAGTGACTACAATGTTGTGGAACAGTTGGGACAGACTCCATCCAAGATATCCATGCTTGCTCTGCTCTTGTGCTCTGAGGCTCATGCTAACGCCTTGGTGAAGTTTACGAAGAATGCTCACGTACCGCAACACTACTCTTGACCAGTTTGAAGTTTGTATTGCTAGCACGGCTGCCAACAACGGCCTAAACTTCTCGATCTTGATTTGACTCCTGGAAAGAAACACAACAAAGCCTTGCATCTACATTGAATGCAAGGGCATTACATTGTCTCATGTTTTGGTGGATCTTTGGTTACCTGAACATCCTACAAAAGCTTTTGATCGACTTGATGTTGAAGGATTGGTTCTGAAACCCAGTGACATAATTGTGAGAGCTTTTCATGGTTCTAAGCAAACAGTACTTGGAGAGCTCACTCTTCCTGTTAAAGTCGGTTCCCAGACTTTTGATTCCACTTTCTTTGTCATGGACATCCGTCCAACTTACTCTTGCCTACTTGGATGCCCTTGGATACATGGGTATTACTTCCTTGCATCGAGTGAAGTATCCGGTGAAGGGGAAGGTTGTTACAGTATGTGGTGAAGAAGAATATATGATCAGTCATCTACAGTCATTCTGATATCTCGAGGTAGAGGGTGAATTCTTCGAGACTCCATGTCAAGCTTTTGAAACAATCCCAGTCATGCTTGACTCTCATCCTCTGAAGTTACAAGTTCCACCTAGGATGGTCTCGTTGAAAGATGCTCAAGCTGTAGTTGAAGGAGGAGGTAGTACTATTTGGGGTCAGCTCCCTGATCTTCCTTTCAAATATGATAAGACTGGTTTAGGTTTCACCATCAAGGTTGGAAGATGATACGCGCGGCGTGCCAACTTCCTTTCCGCATCGACCGGTGGAATCCATGCTATAGAAAGGCGATGGCGACTTGACATCGACAAGTGGATCTTCGACTCTTGACAACGGACTCGACAATTGGAACCGAAGGCGTCATACCAATCTCCTTTAGACATGAGTAATTGCTCTTATTTTTGTTTTGCTTTTCGTATTTTCTATGTTTGAACAATAAACTCTAAAGCCTAGTGCCTTGCGGGCATCATGGCTCGTTGTGAGGTTATTATCATCATTTGCATATTTTCATTCAATAAAATCGTTGGAATTTTGCATTATTTGTTGTTTTGCTTCTTTTACTTTATCACCTTCAAAAGCTATGTGTTTCTTACACACGTGATACAACTGCGAATCACTCGAATCTAGTTGATAACACTATGCTATTGCTAAATATGACTTGATAATCCGATCTACCAAGCCGAAGGCGAAGGTGAGGAAGATTGTGAAGTGCCGGAGAACATTATTTTCTGACAAGAAGCGAGTTATCTGACCACCACGAAGAGCAAGTTGAGGTTGTGAATTTGAGTCTTGATGAAAGAAAGAGATCAAGATAGGAGGCGAGTCTTGAGAGCAGTGTTAAAGAAAGGTTGGTTCGGATGCTACGAGACTATATTGAGGTTTTGCTTGGTCCTACGAAGACATGCGGTTTGGACATTGATATTGTAGTACACGATTGCTTGACAAAGAAGGTTTTCTCCTAGTGAAATAGAAGGTTCGTCGCATGCGTCTGAGATGTTAGAGAAAATCAAGGCTGAAGTTATGAAGCAGTTCAACGCCGGTTTCTTAGCTGTTACTTCCTATCCATAATGGGTTGCAAATGTGGTGCATGTGCTTTAGAAGGATGGCAAAGTACGAATGTGTGTGGATTACAGAGATTTGAACAAAGCGAGTCCGAAAGACGATTTTCTGCTTCCTCATATTGATGTTCTGGTTGACAACACCGCTCAGCATAAGGTTTTCTCCTTCATGGATGGTTTCTCCGGTTACAATCAGATCAAAATGGCTCCTGAAGACATGGAGGAGACAACTTTCGTTACACAGTGGGGCACTTTCTGCTACAAGGTTATACTGTTCGGACTGAAGAACGCGGGCGCCACTTATCAGGGTGCTATGGTGACCTTATTTCATGACATGATTCATCACGAGATAGAGGTCTACGTCGACGACATGATAGCTCGATCACAGACTGAAGAAGAACCTCTTGATCATCTACAGAAACTGTTTGATAGGTTGAAGAAGTACAGACTAAGACTTAATCCCAACAAGTGCACTTTTGCAGTCAGATCCGGTAAACTCCTAGGATTTGTCGTCAATGGAAAAGGTATTGAAGTTGACCCCGCCAAGGTTAAAGCTATTCGAGATGCGGTAGCCCGTCTGAGAAAGAAGAGGTTTCTTGGGCCAATTAAATTACATTGCCAGATTCATTGCACACCTAACTGCTACTTGTGAGCCAATCTTTAAGTTACTTAAGAAAGATCAAGTGGTAGAATGGAACGACGATTGCCGGATCGCTTTTGACAAAATCAAGGGTACCTACAGAATCCTCTATCCGATGCCGCCCGAAGGAAGACCTCTTATCATGTACTTGGCGGTGTTAGAGAACTCGATGGGGTGTGTGTTAGGGCAACATGGCGATGCAGTCGAAAAGGTATGCAATATACTACCTTAGCAAAAGTTCTGGTGAAACAAGATACTCACAACTTGAGAAAACTTGCGGCTTGGCTTTTCGCCCGACTAAGATAGTATATGTTGACTCACACTACCTTGTTGATTTCTAAGATGGATCGATAAAATACATATTTGAGACTCTCTCGGGAAGAATAGCAAGATGGCAAATGATCTTGACGAATATGACATCCGTATACTTCTCGAGAGAAATCAAAGGAAGTGTAATGGCCGATCATTTGGCTCATCAAGCCGTAGATGACTATCGACCTATGCAATTCGAATTTCTAGGCGAAGATGTTTTACTAATTCTGATTGTGAAGAGCGAGCCCAACGAAGGACACGAACAAGGATCCCGATGGACCATGGTCTTTGATGGAGCCTCAAGCACATAGCAATGGCATTGGCGCCATCATTACATCCCTACGATGGACATACACCTTTCACATGCGGTTATGTCTGTTGTACTAATAACATGGCGAATCTGAAGCATGCATCATGGGTATTAAAGTTGCTATTGACTTAGAATCAAGTTCTTACAAGTATATGGAGACTCGACTTTAGTGATCGGTCAGTTAAAGAGCGAGTGGGATCGAAGCATCGAATCTCATTCCGTGTCGAGGCATGTTCTAAGTTTGATCCCTACTAATGTCGGTGATCACTAAAAGTGGTCTCCATACACTTGTAAGAACTTGATTCTTAAGTCAATATTTAATACTTACATATGCCCATGTTGAGTGCAATGAAACAAAGTGCGGCGGTGAAAGGCGTATGCACTTGGGAAGAATGATGGGCGGTGCGAGTGCGTTGAGGCTCCATCAACCATGGTCCATCGGTCCTTTGAACTGAGTTCTTGTAATCCCAGCTTCTGTAAAGCTCTTCGTCTGGGCTGCGAGGCGATAGTCATCTACGGCATGAGCCAATGATCGACCCTACTTTCGCTCGCTTTGAAGTGTCTTGGATGTGGGTCGATCGCCATTATTCGGGAAGCTGGTTTCTCAAATATGTATTTATCGGATCCATCTTGGAAATCGGCAGTCGACATATCTTGTCTTGATCGGGCCGACAGCGTGGCCACCGGTATGATATCTCCACGATCGATAAACTTTCTAAGGTAGTATATTGCATGCTCTTCGACCCGGACTCGTCATGCCCAACTGCGCACCCGTTGGTTCTCCCAACCTTTGTCAGTACATGATAAGAGGTCTTCGCTGGATCGGGATAGGAGGATTTTGTAGGTACTCCTTGATTTTGTCAAAAGCGATCGGCATCGTCGTTCCTCCACTACTTGATCTTTCTTTAGTAACAAGATTGGCTCATGTGCGATTAGGTGTGCAATGAATCTGCGATGAATCGGCCCGAAACCTCTTACCTCGCTACCGGTGCGGGGGCTGGCATTTCTTGAATAGCTTTAACCTTGGCGAGAACCTCGACCTCGACCTGACTGGGAGTTTTGGGATCGACTCCAAAGTGCACTTGTTAGGATTAAGTCTTGATCGCCTGCTCTTCAAGCGGTTTCGCAGATCAAGATGTTCTTCTTGGGCTGTGATCGAGCTATGGCGTAGACCTCATCTCGTGATGAATCGTGAAAATGTCACCGCATAGCGCGATAAGTGGCGCGCGTTCTTGATCAAAGCGACATAACCGTAGCGAAAGTACAAAGTAGTGTTCTGTCTTCTCCATTTTGAACCGATTACCGTTAGAAACCATCCATGAAGGAAAACTTTATCTTCGGCGATATTGTCGACGAACATCAATATGAGGAAGTGGAAAATCGTCTTCGGACTTGTTCGGATCTGTAATCCACACATTAGTACCTTGCCATCCTTCTTGGCCACAGGCCACGCTACCATTGTGGATAAGTAACGACTAAGAAACCGGTGTTTCATAACCGCTGATTTTCTCGACATCTCGAGGCGTCTGGACTTACTTGGGAAAACCTTCTTTCGTCGGCACCACAATATCAATGTCCAAGCCGTGTCTTCATGTGACGAGCAAAACCTCGATATAGTCTAGCATCTGTACTTTCTCAACAATTCTCTAGACCATCACGATCCAGTTGCTCAGTGCGTGGCTGTATAACTGGCTCTTTATGGCGATCGACAAGTTCTCACGGCACGCAATCTTCCGTCTTCGACGATTATCGGTTATGAAGCAATGGCATGGCTTATCAGCGGATTGGTGATGTGTTGTCGCGTGGTGTGTGTAAACATAGGGTGATAAAGTAAAACAACAATTGAATGCAAAGTCCAGCGATTTTATTGATGAATGCAATGACGGAATAACCCTCGAAAGAGCCATGATGCCGGTGGCTGGCTTTAGAGTTTCAGGCAAGTCTGAAAAAAAAACAAAACAGCGTCTAAAGGAGATTAGTATGGCATCGGTCTCGAATGTTGGTCCGTTGTCGGAGTTGGGAAGATCCACTGCGATGTCGTTTGTCATCGTCTTATAGCATGGATTCACTACGGGCGTGAGAAAGGAAGTTGGCGGCTGTCATCTTCGACCTCGATGAAGCCTAAACGGTCTTGTCGGTTTGAAAGGAAGATCGGGACCCCAATAGAACTATCTCTCCTTCACGGCGAGCATCGCCGGTGATGCCATCCTGAGGCGGGCTGTGTGACTTCAGGAGTGACGAGGAAGTCGCAAACTGTGGTGTTTCAAAAGCGGCGGTCTCGAAGTTCACCCTCCACCTGAAGGTATCGGAATTGTGAATGGTGACCATATATTCTTCTTCACCTTCTGACAACCTTCGCTCGGGTACTTGAGTTTACGATGCAAGGTAAAGGTGACGGCCCTTGTCTGTCAGAGGCTCAAGTGAGCAAGTAGGAGGACGGATCCGCGACAATGAGTCGAGTCTGGGGCAGACTTTAATGGTGGGCTCTCCAGCTTTCATAGAACCATCAAAACTCTCATAATAATGCGGGTCTCAGAACGACCTTCAACATCAAGCCGATCAAATCGGTCTTCGGTGTTGAGGAAGCGAGCCGGTATCAACAAAACATGAGATAACGTAGCATGCCAGGGCCAGAGATGTGCAAGCTTTGTGTTTCTTTCGGCGGGGTCAAATCGAAAAAGCTAGCCGTTGTTGCGACTGCTAGCAATACAAACAAATGATCGATAGTAGTGTCTTGCGACAACATTCAAAACTTCACCGAGCGTTTTCATGAGCCTCGAGACCTGGCGGGCAAGCATGGATATCAGGCGGTCTATCCCCGGTGTTCGCGACATGATCCTGTGATAATCTTGACTCCTCATTTCTGGTTGAAGGTATCTTCAACTTCCTTTGGCCCTTACATGCGGCGGGATGAGTCAGTTCTTCTCTAACGAAATGGGAATAAATTGGAATCGGTTGGAATCGATTTCTTTTGGAGAGATGTCGGAGAAAATACTCTGGGTTCTGGTTACCTGCCTTGATCGGTGATGTTGTCGATGTTAGGAATGGCTTTAATTGTAAGATCTTCAATGGTCGGGTCTTGCTCGCGATGTAAACATCGACTCCATAATTCCGGGAATAACTTTGTTGAGGAATATGGGCGCTTGAGAAATGAGGTGCCACTCGCGAGATCGGCGGAGAAATCGCTTAGTGTTAACATCGGCATAGTCTTCAGAAATCGTCACCCATCCGTCGCCTGTTCAGAAGGAATCTTGTAGCTTTCGGAACTGTACTTCACCATGTAATCAAACTTTCCTGCTGGTATCCCGCGACGGCAGCCGTTTCACATCTTGATCTTTAGTTCAACAACATCTTCGGACTCTCCACGTGCGGCCGGGGAATAGTATTTCACGATTATCCATCATGCCGATCGTCTTCTTAACCAAGCCCACCATCGGTGCGATGGCAACGCAATTCTCTGGCATCTGGATTGACGACTACAAATTCTTAACAACCATCGGAGGAATAGTCAAGTCATCTATGTTGAAAACATAAGTATCTTCCCCGACATTGGAATCCTTATCATGGTTAGGCATGGCGGCGTTGATCGATCGTCTCGGCGGAGGATCAAACTCAATGCTTAGCGATCATATCTTGAATCTTGTTCTTGAGCCAACGATTATCGATGTCGTGCCCCTGACGGGTGGTAACTACCATGGATTGTATCTCGAGAGAAAGTGTTTTGAAATCGTCAGTAATCGCTCTGCGACATGTGTTGCAAACTACGATAACGGCATGTTGATCTTAGTAAGCTTCGTGTTGGCGCGTTACGGCTACGTCGTTGTCTTGTCTTGATGTTGGATTGGGATCTAGAGCGCCCCGCAGTTGAGCACGGTCGGTCTTGGCTCGGCTTTCGACCATACATCATTGCTTCTTTCTTACCACCAGATCTCTTCGCGACATTTGAAGATGACTCTACGAATCTTTCCTCTTGATACTAAGCTTCATCGTTCTCTGTCAATATCGACTCGGTGGTGAAGAGTTTCAATCGGATGATTGAAAAATGGGCTGTCGATTATAAACATCAACCAGCTCCTATTGGACAAGGGTGGTTGAACTGCACATAGATCTCTCCATTTACGAGCATACTCCGAACTTCTCATCGACTTAGCCATGCTTTGTAGTTGCATGCAGTGGGTGTCAATTCGACATGTACTAAATACATGCTGTAAAATACGCTAAGTCTCTCCCGGTCACGGATATGGTGATCCTACAGCCGATAATACCACTCAATTGAGTTAGGACAAACTCTCTTGAACTTGAGGGGAATCACCACAGAGAACAAGATTCGAGATCATCAAAATTCAGCCGGACATCTTGGTTTTCCACGGCATGACGGTCTTGAAGTTGTTTGTACTTCATCTTCATGAGTATTGGCTATAGTCGAGCGATCCTCTTTCTGCTCGAGCTGTGGTCGTCTTCATTACCCTTGACACCCCATTCTTGACACTTCCTTCGAGGATTATCCGGCTAACCCTTTTAGGACCACCTTTGTAGCGTCGCCCATGTTGAAGACCATGACCTTCTTCTACTTGATGAGCTTCTTGGATCTTGGCCTTGGACCAAGCTGGTGAACATCTGCTGGGCGGGCATTACGAGCACGAGATCTTTGACGGGGCTGTCGAGCCATTTACGCTAAAATAAATAGCGAAATGAGAAAACCAATCTTGATGTACTTGTGATGCAATGTTATGCTATGATATGCAATGTTTATGCGAATGCAATGCAATGTTTTCAAGGACCTTAGAGATTTAAATTTGTTAAACAAGCAATGAACAAACATTTATTAGTTCTCTTTTTATTATTCTTTTTCTTTTTAAGTACAAGAGATAGTTCAAAACAATAAAAGAAAAGCATAAAAATCCTAAAGCTCTAAGTCTCCATGGTAACTTCCTCTTGGTCTTGGGTAGGCGTTGATGTTTAAGCTCCTCGTGAAGTAGCTTGTCAACTCTAGCACTTTCTTCTCACTTGCATAGCCTGAGCTTCAAGGTATCCTCTTCTTTAAGTTGAATCCGGGATCTCTTGAGTCTTCATCGATGGGCATGTCGGGATGGAGAATAGTATAGAATTCGTCGTAACTTAGCAGGTTCCATAATTACTGGTAAAGCAGTGAATGGCATCATGAGGTTTTGAGCTCGAGCTCACCCATTTGAGGTAAGGTTCCCAAGGAATGGAGTTTGGTGCCCCAAAGTCTTGGTATCGATCTTCTTTACCATGCCCGGCGTGTATGAACCTTCGGTAATTATGGAGATCGTGGTTGTAGTAGAACCTGATATCTTGGAGAAGTATCGTGGACCATCTCTTGAGCAAAACCAAGCGTGATAGAGCTAGAGAAGGGTTGTAAGTAATACCTCCCCTTTCCAAGTAGCGGTACATTAGAATTCTCCATGACTTCGATGAAGTGAAGTCCTTTTGAGAGAAAAAGACTCAGCGGAGATGAGAGAGTGACATTAGCCTTTGAGACCACTTGACCTTTGCGTTCTTCAAAAGCTGATGGAGGAAGGTGCGAAATAAACCACACAGAAGTAGCGGGATGCACATGAGAGAGTTCCTTGTCTCTTAGTAGTGCAGTGTGGAGAGAATGTAGGATGTCTCCAGTAAAGTGAGCGCTGGATTACGGGTAAGAAACAACTTGATGGCGTTGACATCTATGAATTGATCAGAGTTAGGAAATAGAACCAAACCATGGATTAGCAGGCCACTGATGTCTTGAATGCATGAAACTCATAACTTTGAGGAATTCTCGGGCTTTCTTAATTAGGAACTTGAAGTAAACCCTTAACTCCACTTCTGTTTCCATTGGCTCGATGTCGGCGCTTAAGATGTAAGGGCGATGCAATGTCTTCGTACTTGAACCTTTTTAAGGGTGAATGGCATTTGGTCGAGAATAGGTATCCCAGTAGCAGAGAACTCTTCAGTAGGAACAAGCGATAATGCAGGAATGTAAAGCAATGGTGTTCGGATCGAAGCGGAATAAGACATGCATCATATCTTCTTAAAAGGAGATAACCAAGTCATAGATAACCATGTCTTTTGATGGGCCGAGCATGGTCGGGAATTTACGAAACCAATTCTTTGAGTTGAGAAGGTATACCCGTGAAGTTGATTCGGATAGTCTTTCTAGAAGCCATAATTCCCCAAAGCAGAGCAAAAATAAATCCTAGGTCCTTGAAATAGTTAGAAATGATATGCAATGCGAATGATGTCATGATGTCATGTTTAGCACACCTGAACAATTCACACAATGAGCCTAGGTTTAAGGCTTGCAGAGGTATAGGTGATTACCCACAAAAGTTTGAGTTGGTTCATCTGTCCTATAATAGTAACTTGGGTTCTAGGAATCTCATATCATTGATCTTTCTCGTAGGCGTTTATTTGTCGACTGAAGTGGTCGTGAAAATATCCCAAAGTCGATCTCGATAGGCGTGGCATCGAGTATCGACCAACCTTAGTCTGCACCAAAGGCCGTCTCCTTTACCTTCAATGGCCAGATGGGTCGATTAAGGTTCTAAAAGTTTAGTTAGTGCAGTGACACTGCCTTGAAGCCAAATACTATCCTCGACTTGGAAATGAAGAGTATCGGGACATCAGTGTCACACTAACGTAGCCATCATGTTGTTTGATACGTCCTACGGTCGCGACGATTTATTCTATACACCTAAAGGAAACTTAGGATCGGGTGTAGGATCCCCACAAATATAATACCCAACAACCCTTAAAGATAAAGCAAGCAAGTCAAACAAAAGCAATAATGTGATCTAGAAATCTAAAGCATTCTCTCTTTAGGGTGTGTCCCCGGTCGCCGATTCATAACACGGTGAAGCCCGACTTTGTAGGTTTTTATATCGCAAATGTGCGGATAGCAGAGTCGCCACCGACTTTTCTTTTATCAATTAAGGGAAGGTAAAAAGTCTGAAAAAGACCTTCGTTAGATTAGAGTAAGGGAGAAGGTTATGAAAAGGGAAGGTATTAGCACCCTTTCCATCCGTGATTATCTACAGACTCTTAGTTGCTCTTAGATCACTTTAAAATTGTGCTACGTGTGTTTGACAAAAATGTTTTGAAAAAGGCATTTCGCTTTGACTTTGTAATGATTCATGTAGGAATGTATACAAAGTGTTAGGAAATGTTTCGTTTTGAAAGAGTTTGAACTTTGACAAAAGTGTGAGGTGTGAAAAGTATTTGATTGGAGCAAGCAACTAAAAGTCTTATTACCTACTCGAATTGGTCGTTTTGTATTATTTTACGTTCCTTTAGAATAGCTATCCATACCATTAGTTGGTAGGTAACTCATTAGTTGGATGTAAGCGGGACATTCGAAGGGACATCGGATGGTCATAGAAAGCAACTTGTAGGAAGTATCCTAGCACGTTCGAAGGTATCATCATTTTAAATGGCGACAATCGGTCAAGATCATGTATTCGGAGGCGACATCGTGGGTCTTATGATCTTTGTATCGAAGGGACTATGATGATTTGTTTGGAAAGCAGCGGTGCTAGAATACCTCTACGTTCGAGGACATGACCATTTGTTCGTAAGGCGGCAGAAATTACCAAGGGTGCATGTGTGAAAAGTGTGTTGAATTCGATATTTTATCTTGAAATTAGAGTGAGCTATGTTCAATTTTATCTTGCCATACGCCTAATTACTAGCGGTTTATAGGGTGCGGATTAAAATGCGGAAGTAAAGTCGCGGAAAGATAAATCCTACGTTATTACATGGCTTTAGGGCGAGATACATAATTTAAAGTGCGGAAAATAAAGTCTAATTAAACTATTACATCCATGAGCAATTACATAATTGAAAAGCGATAAAAAAATTGTCGGCAGAGATAACACATGAAAAAGATGAGAAATGGAAATATGAGAAATCGAATAAAATGTTAGTAAAAATAATAATTTTAAATGAGAAAATATTTCATGCTGGAAATAACATTAATATGCTAAAATAATTTTTGGGATTTTTGGATTAATTTAATAATTAAAATCAATTAAAAGTGATTTAAATGATAAAATTGAAATTAAATTAAATATGCATGCAAAATAATATTTTTAATTTTAAAATTAAATAAACATTTTCGAAATGTATGCAAAAATAAATATTTTTGGTGTTTTTAAATGCATGATAAAATTATGAAAGATAAATTAAATAGTATGAAAATATTAAATAAAAATATGAAAAATAGAAAAATTGCAAACTTGTGAAAATGCTTTGCCATATTTGAATTCCTTTCGGGACCTTGCCTTCATGACCACGCCTTTACCAACCCAATTCGGAGTGCAGCGTGTCATGGAAATGGGCGAATGGTTTGTAAGCGAGTGTCGTCTCGATTGCCGAATTCGCGCGGCTTCATCTTCTTCGTTTGAATTTTTGAAAGATTGCGTCGGCCTCGATGCGGCGCTATAGTCACCATTTTCAAAATCTCATACGTAATATAAATTAATTGTGAGTACATGAATGGATTCAAATTGAATTCTAAACCGATGGTGGTGGTCTTATGGTCCAATTTATCCGTTTTAAAGAAACCCTAATTCGAAACGAAAACCAGCAATGGTGAGATCTTGTTTCGGCCATGGAAATTAATCAAATTGCCCGAGAAAGCTTCCAAGCTTCGTTCTAAACACAAAACAACAACAAAACATGTTAAAATGCATGAATAATGGAAATCGATTTTGAGAAAACATGAACAAACCAAATTCGGTTCGTGATTCTTGTGCTTTGGACAATGTAAAGGTTTGGAATACTTCAAGGGATGTCAAGGAGCGTGTTTGGATCTCGAAACCAATTGAAACAATGGAACAATTTCTTAGTGACTTGTAGTGCAGTTTTTGAGTTAGGTTAGGGTTCCTCGACAATTTTACATCCTAATTCATGTGATATGCATTGTATATATATGGATGGAAATTAGGTGATTTGAGGAAGAAATAATCATCAATCAATGCAAAGATTATTTGATTTTGTACAAAATCAAATCTTATCTTTGATCAATTTCAATCAAATTCTTGCCATATCAGACCAATTTCGAAATTTGCTGATTCTAGGAGTTGCTTGGACCTCAAGGAAGAGAAAAAAATCAATTTGCAATTAATTTTGATTTTATACTTTATTTTTAATTTAATTTGTATTTAAATGAATAAAATCAAATTAAATAGAAAAATAAAGTTAAAATTCGTGGCATTGGGCTTGGATGTTCCTAATTGTATAAGGAACAAGTTTGGATGAAGAAAAACTAGGCCCGTTTGCAAAATTTTGATTTTTACAAGTATCTCTCTTTGTGCACTTCTTCAAAATTGCCCAACTTGTGAGGTGTATTTTGCTCAATTTTCCACATTTTTGAGTGTTCTTGGACTTTTAAACTCTAAGAGTCCTCAACAACCTCTTTGGTTTCATCTCAATTGGTTCCATGCTCAATATATCTTCAAAACAAAAGTTGACTTTTGTTGACTTTGAAAAGGACTGTGTTTTGATCCATACCTTCAAATGAAGCATTTTTGACACATTCTTGTGAGACATGAAGTTGTAGAGAATGAATTTCCTTCAAAACAAGAGGTGGTGGAAAATTTCTTAGAAAGTATGAAGAAGTTATGCTCGATCAAAGTTTGGTTGACTTTCATGAGAAACCACTAATTTAGAAAGTTTGACTTTTGAGCAAATCTTGAGTTTTCTTGATGAATCATGATCAACCCTTGATCAAATGATGAATGTAACTTCAAAATAGGATGTTGACCAAAAATCATGAAGTTTGGTGTATGTTGACCACGATTGACTTTTTGTCAATCTGTTGATTTTCGACCATCGACGATTGTTTGAGGAAACTTGACTTGAGGCTTGAAACTTGACATGGAGAATCTTTGAAGCATATGAGGAGGCATGATGACCATTGGAAATGTTGGAAGTCCATCTTGATCGAGAATTACCAAACCAGTTTGGGTTGATTGTCTAGGAGGTTTTGTCGATCGACCCTTGAGGAATCCTAGTATGGATGTATGAAATATCTTGAGAAGATGGAGGAAAATTTTGGGGTATGACACTAGCGTGGACTCATTCCCGTTAAGTCTCAATTCTCCCAAATGGCATCTATAATGACCCATTCCGCATCGATCAACAGGCGGTGCAAATTTTTCGGTGTATTCGAGTGTTCGGTCATGCCACCTCCAGGGTCACGAAAATGACATGCCAATCTAACCCTTCGATACAAGAAGATTGAGCAGGGGTAATCATGCCCAAAATTTTCCCTCTTGCTTCTCAAGACATTTCATTGTCTAAACAAAGTTCCTCGAGGGTTGATCAGATGAAACCACTACTGAGGCAATCCCGATGACTAGGGTTTGGCAATTCTCAGTCCGGATGGTTCCAACATCTCAATGGTCATCATGCCTTGTCATATGCTTCAGATTCTCCATGTCAAGTTCCAAGCCTCACGAAATCAAGTTTCCTCGACGATTGCTCGGATGGTTGAAAATCGGTTGATGGACAAAGTCAATGTGGTCAACATGCGGTCAAACTTCATGATTTTGGTCATCATCCTCATTTGGTTATATCATTTGAAGGGTTGATCATGATTCATCAAGAAAACTCAAGATTTGCTCAAAAGTCAAACTTTCAAATTAGGGTTTTCTGGTAGTCAACCAAACTTGTTGAGCATAACATACTCAGTTTTCACCGCCTCTCACGAAGTAAATTCAATTCTCTACTGTTTATGTCTCTGAGAATGTTCAAATGCTTCATTGGAATGGTGGTCCATTACCGGTCAGGTCAACAAAGTCAACTTTGTTTGAGGATTGAACATGGCTCAATTGAGATGAAACCAAGAAGGTGGTTAGAGGACATAGAACTTTCTAAAATCCAAGAGCTCAAGTGGAAAATGAGCAAAACTCGGTCAGTTGGGCATTTTGAGCAATTGCACAAGGAGATATTGTCAAAATCCAATTTTTCAAAATGGGCCTATAATTTTATGATTCAAACTTGTTCATAATATTATGTGACCTATTGATGCCTTTCCATGACCAAATTCTATTTTATTGATTTATTTTGAATTTAAAACCATTTAATTCAAATTTAAATTATATAAAATATGAAAATAGAATATATTTTCAAAAAGTGGATTTTTATCAAACTTGAGGTCCAAGATGGCCCATGATACTTGCCAATTTCGTGATAGCTTGCATATGGAAGAAAATCAAATTTTCTCCAAAATTTGATTTTATTTGAAAATTTATTCCACATTCAATATCGATCTTTTCCTTCTTTTTGCACTCATTCCTCACTCTATAAATACCAAGCATCTTACACATCACAAAGGGCGAAACCTAGCCCTTACAACAACCCTTATTTTGCTCAAAAATTTCACAAAGTGGTGAAATTAATTTCACTGCAGCCACTTTCAGCCTCTCTCAACCATCCAAGCGTGTTCACGAGGTAATTTAGAGTGAGTATGCATCATTGTTCATGGTGAAGCAAACTGAATCGAGCCATATACATTTATACATATTCATATTTTTCTTGAAATTGCATTTATTATGTGTGTTTTAATCGATTCTAATGGTTTTAATGTGTTCATGAGGTTCTATATGATTGATCAGGCCATCGTTTGAGCTTGCGTAAAAATCATGATTTGCCATAGTTAGGGTTTTTCAAACCGTCTTCTTCGAACCGGCACATGGGGCGATTCGCCAAAACAAACACCACTATCGTATTCATGACCCTTCGATTTAGGGGTGGGTACCTTAGAACTTTTATTTTCGCGTATTTTCAAGTTTAGGGTTTTGGTTGGCGAAAGACGGCCAAGGGCTCGGGCGTCGTTGACTTGCTCGGCCGTGAAGGCTTGTGTGTGCGATCGTACTCTCGATTCGTCCATCCGTTCGGTGGGGTCCAGCGTCTTGACTTGGTTTAAAACATATCCATGACACGTTTACACTTATATTCAATTGATTTCGGTTCCATGACCGAAGTACCAATGGCCCGATGGTTAAGGCGTTGGAGCAGGAAGATTCTCCTCAAGTCTCGGTTCGATCCTAGCAAGACCAATTCTTTTTTCTCTTTTGCAAACTTAACATATTTTTCATATTTTCTTATTTTTTCTTTAATATTTTCATTCAATTTATTTTATCTTCTAATATTTTTATCATGCATTTAAAAAACACCAAAAATATTTATTTTTTGCATAATCAACAGAAAAATGATTATTTAATTTTTAAAATTAAAATTATTATTTTTGCATGCATATTTAATTTAATCTCTATTTTATCATTTAAATAGCTTTTAATTGTTTTTAAATTACTAAATCAATTCCAAAAATTACCAAAAAATTATTTTATCATATTAATGTCATCACTAACACAAAAACTTTTTCTCATTCAAAAATACTTATTTTTACTAACATTTTCCTCTTATGCAATTTTCTTCCGTTTTTCGATTTTGCATCTTTTCACGAGTTATACAGTTTTGGACAATTTCATTTTCTTTTCAATTATGTAATTGCCTATGGGATGTAATAGTTTAATTAGGACTTTTATTTTCCGCACTTATGTGCGCGGCCATGTAATAGCGTAGGACTTTATCTTTCACTTTCCTTTAGTAATTAGGCGTGTGGCAAGATAAAATGAACATAGACCCTCATAACTCAAGATAAAATACAAATCAACACTCTTTTCACATGCCGCAGGGTAATCTCTCTCCTGCCTTAATACAAAATGGTCAAGTCCCTCGAGCGTGAGGTATTCTAGCATCGTTGCCTTCAAAACAAATCATCATAGTTTCCGATCAAGATCATAGACCCACGATAATGCCTCATCGATGACCCGATTGTCGCCTATGAAAATGCCCTTAATGACCAGGGCTTCTACAAGTTCCCATCATGTCCCCGTGTCCGTTTGCATCTCAGCAATAGGGTTACCACCAACTAATGGTATGGATAGCGCTATTAGGGCGATAACATAACAGCCCATTACAGTGGTAATAAGACTTTTGGTTGCTCAATCAAAGTACTTTTCACACCACTTTTGTCAAAGTTCAAACTCTTTTCAAAACATTTCAGAACACTTTGTATACATTCCTACATGAATCATTACAAAGCGAGCTCTGCCTTGAAAACATTTTCAAACACCAAAAAGCACAATTTTAAAGTGATCTAAGCAACTAACCGTAGATAACTACGGATGGAAAGAATATTCACTTCCGAAATCTAACGAAGGTCTTTTGTACTTTCCTTCCCTTAATTGGATAAAAAAAAGAAAAAGCATCGCTATCGCAATTCTGTACAAAAACTCAAGTGATTCTTACATATTAAGCATTGTCTAAACATCTTAGCTCACACATTAACGGTAAACAGACGGACTTCATATCGATCTCACTAAACACGAAGCTCGAATAGGCGGTTATCCAACATCGGTCCTTGGAAGTAGAATGCTGTTCTCAACATCCCGTTCCTTTATGCGGCGACACTCCTGTGCTAACTCATACGCCTTTACACTATTAAGTTGGCAAGACAAGTCTATCGACCAACACAATCCAGACTACTATCAACAAAGATTAAGGGTGATCGGTTCCTCAATTTGTCAAAAGATGGTGGAGCAATCATGATGGTGACATAAACCATCTTTACCAAACTCTGACAGCGTCTTCAACTTACACTTCAAGTTACCAAAGCGTAACCACGGCGAGGCTTCTCTGGCCTGGCGCCACAAGTAAAACTTCCCCAGCGTTTCACACTCATCTCTGCGGACAATAGTTAGAAACAAGCAATAGCGATAGTGTTTCACACACATGTTGCATACAACAAGGTTTAAACCTGATAATAACTTTGGTGACGAACGTCACATGTGTCTGATTGGTAGATTTGAGAATTTGTTTTGCTTTTTATCGCAATATGCGGATAGCAAGAGTCGCCACCGACTTTTCTTTTATCAATTAAGAAGGTGAAAAGAGCAGGAAAAAGACCTTCGTTAGATTACGAGTAAGGGAAAGGTTATGAAAAGGGAAGGTATTAGCACCCCTTTCATCCGAAGTTATCTCAGGGCTCTTAGTTGCTTCTAGCTCACTTTAAAAATTGCTTTACGTGTGTTTGACAAAATGTTTTGAAAAGGCATTTCCTTTGACTTTGTAATGATTCATGTAGGAATGTATACAAAGTGTTGGAAATGTTTGTTTTGAAAGAGTTTGAACTTTGACAAAAGTGTGAGGTGTGAAAAGTATTTTGTTTGAGCAAGCAACTGAAAGTCTTATACCTACTCGAGAATGGTGTTTTTTCGTGTTTTCGTTCCTTTAGAATAGCGCTATCTGTACCATTGGTTGGTAGGTAACCCTATTGTTGGATGTAGAAGGGACATTCGAAGGGACATCGGATGGTCATAGAAGGCTTGTAGGAAGTATCTAGCACATTCGAAGGGACGATCATCACTTTTCGTAGGCAACAACAGGGGTCAGATCATGTATTCGTGAGGCGACATCGTTGGTCTATGATCTTTGTATCGAAGGGACTATGATGATTTGTTTTGAAACAGCGGTGCTAGGATACCTCGTTAGGACTTGACCATTTATTTGTAAAAGGCAATGAGAGAATTACTAAGGGGTGCATGTGTGAAAAAGTGTGTCAATTGGATATTTTATCTTGGAATTATGAGTGATCTATGTCCAATTTTATCTTGCCATACGCCTAATTACTAGCGGTTTATAGGTGCGAGAAAATAAATTAGGAAAGTAAAGTGCGAGAAAGTAAATGTCTCTGCTATTACATGGCTTTAGGCGAGATACATAATAAGAGTGAGGAAAATAAAAGTCCTAATTAAACTATTACATCCCAGGCGGTTACATAATTGTAAAAAAAGCGAAAAATTGTCAAAGCGTTACAACATGAGCAGGATACATAATCGAATCTGAAAAATTGCATAAGGAAAATGTTAGTAAAAAAATATTTTGAATGAGGAAAAAGGTTTTGTGTTAGTAATGACATTAATATGATAAGATAAATTTTGGTAATTTTGGAATCGATTTGATAATTTAAAAACAATTAAAAGTCATTTAAACAATTAATTAGTAATTAAATTAAATATGCATGCAAAAATAATAATTTTAATGCTAAAAATTAAATAAATATTTTTAAATGATTATGCAAAAATAAATATTTTGGTGTTTTTAGATGCATGATAAAAATGAATAAATTAAATAGTATGAAAATATTAAAAAATAGAAAATATGAAAATATATTTAGTTTTCTAACTTGTAAAAACATATGCCATGGTAGGGAATCGAACGGTGACCTTCCTTCATACCTACGCGTCTTGACCAGCGAAATTTAGGCGTCCTCGTGTTTAAATTGAAACAAATTGTTTTTAAACGTTCTTGCTCACAGGAATTCAAATCCGCATGAAGAACATATCTTCTTCGTTTGAATTTACGGAAACTTAGTGTCGGCTAAGTTCGACGCTATAGCCCTACATATTTCAAAAACTCATACAAAAATATAAATGGATTGTGAGTACATGAATCGATTGAAAATGAAATTCTAAACACCTGGTGGCATTCATTTGGTCTAATTTTTCCGTTTTAAAACCCTAAATTGGTTCGAAAACCCTAATTATGGTGATCACGTTTGAGGACATGAAAATGCAATTGGATTGTCGAGGAAGCTTGCAAACTTCAAACTAAACACATCAAACATCAAAACACGTTAAAAATGCATGAATGATAGAAATCGAAATTTGAAAAAGTATGAACAAACCAAATCTTGTTTTCTCAATTCTTGATGTTTTTGAGAGATGTAAAGGTGGATCGACTCGAGAAGCAGGAATGCAATGGATGGTTTAGAATTAATTGAAACAATTTGGAACTAAGTGCCTTGAGGAGCAGATTTTTACTTAGGTTAGGGTTCTTTTGAGCAATTTTTACATTCGTTCATGTTGTATGCATTGTACATTTATAGTGGATGGATTTTAGGTGAATTGAAGAACAAATATTGATCAATCAATGCAAAAATTATTTGATTTTGTACAAAATCAAATCTTCATATTGATCAATTTCATCAATTTCTTGCCAAATCAATGCAAATTTCGAAATTTTCCACTTGTATGAGTTGCTTGGATCTCAAGTATGAGAGAAAAATCAACTTTGCATTTAATTTTGATTTTATACCTTATTTTTTAATTTAATTTGTTTTAAATGAATAAAATCCAAATTAAATAGAAAAATAAAGACAAATTCGTGGCATTAGGCTTGAAGGTTCCAAATAAGATAAGGAACAAGTTTAAACCAAGAAAAACTAGCCCATTTGCAAAATTTTGGATTTTGACAAGTATTTCTCTTTGTGCACCTCTTCAAAATGTGACTTGTGCAAGGTGTATTTTGCTCAATTTTCCATTTTTGAGTGTTCTTGGACTTTTAGAAATCTCTAAGTGTCCTTTAAACAACCTCTTTGGTTTCATCTCAATTGGAGTTTCCATGCTCAATAAAACTTCAAAACAAAAAGTTGACTTTTGTTGACTTTGAAAAAGGACTATAATGTTTTGATCCATATCTTCAAATGAGGCATTTTTGAACATTCTTGTGAGACATGAAGTTGTAGAAATTGAATTTCCTTCAAAATGAGAGGTGGTGGAAAATTTACGAGAAAGTATGAAGAAGTTATGCTCGATCAAAGTTGAGTTGACTTTTCTTTGAAAAACCCTAATTTGGAAAGTTTGACTTTTGAGCAAATCTTGAGTTTTCTTGATGAATCATGATCAACCCTTGATCAAATGATGAATGTGACTTAAAATGAGGATGTTGACCAAAAATCATGAAGTTTGGTATATGTTGACCACATTGACTTTTGTCAATCTTGATTTTTAACCATCGAATTGTGCGAGAAACTTGACTTGTGAGGCTTGAAACTTGACATGGAGAATCTTTGAAGCATATGAGGAGGCATGATGACCATTGGAGATGTTGGAATCCCATCTGATACGAGGATATCAAACCCTAATTTGGGTTGATTGTCAGGAGAGGTTTGTCGATCACCCCTATTTGAGTATGGATGTATGGGATGTCTTGAGAAGTAGGAGGAAAATTTTGGGTATGTAATTTTGCCATATTCAATCTTCTTGTCTTTGGAAGGTTAGATTGACATGCTTGCCTTCGTGACTGGAGGTAGAAGATGATTGAACACTCAGTACAGAGAAAATTTGCACTTAATTTGATTGATCGGAGAATGGGCTTATAGATGCCATTCGAATCGGAGATTTCATTTGAGGAGCAGTCGTCAGCTAGACTCAACAATATCGTCTGAATAGGAGAGTCGTTGAAGATGGGCTTAAGATGCCATCTGGAATGATCGATGCTAGGCTGTAGAAGTTCTAGAAGAGGATCACGGAGATGGGCTTAAGATGCCATCCGTAGGGAGTCGTGTTGAGTCGTATGTTAGACTTCGT
Source organism: Vicia sativa (assembly GCA_021764765.1). Taxonomy (NCBI): domain Eukaryota; kingdom Viridiplantae; phylum Streptophyta; class Magnoliopsida; order Fabales; family Fabaceae; genus Vicia; species Vicia sativa. The sequence continues at coordinate 22,014,325 of CM038797.1, forward strand.
GTTCATTTTTGAATGAAGTTATGGGTTTGTATTGGTTTTAACCAAATATGCGATACGAAAGTGGAGAAATGTTGACAAGTGGAGATGGGCTTAAGATGCCATCAAAGCATGAGTAAATAGCTAGACTCATAGTCGCTATTGATAATAAGAGAGTCGAGAACAAATCTTCGTCTTGATTACTTGAGAGGATAATAGTCGGCAAAATATGGACAACTTCCTTTATTGCTTGGTGTCGATCAATGCACATTATCGGAGGATAACTTGGGCGGTCGTTCGAGATAGTTTTCCGTCAAAGCGGTATTAATCTGGACTAGTTGTCGGAGGGCAACTAGAAGCGATCGTTCGAATAGTTTTCCGTCGGCGGGCATTAATCTGGACCGGTTGTGGAGGACAACTAAGGCGGTCGTTCGAATAGTTTTCCGTCGGCTTGCATTAATCACGGACCTATTGGCAGGACAACTACGGTGGTCTTCGAGATAGTTTTCCGTCGGCGGGCATTAATCTGGACTGTTTGTTTTAAGTGATTTTCTGTTTTGGGAAAAACAAAGAAAATTTGATAGAATATCGTTAGTCTTATGCGATTATGATGCATAACAATGTGTATGAATGACATATGCACAAATTATGATTTTATGAGTAATGTATGAATGGTAGATGTTGTGGTATTTCAAACATATCCATCTTGAAGAGGATGTGGATGCTCTGCTTGAGGGATTTAAACCATTTGGGACGAAGCGGATTGGAAACCCCAGAAGAAAGATAACCGATTCCTCCAGATACTATCGTGACCAAGTCTTGAGCCTAGATATTGTTGAGGATGGTAGAGATCGAGAATACTGTGAGGATCTTGTGCATAGACCTGTTTGGGGAAAATCTAGGAGGTACTCTCGGGGGATCTTGCATAAATCACGTCGGAGAGCATTTGATAGTTCTTTGGGAGGCGGGTTAGAAGGATGCGGGCCGTCGAAATCTCTGGTGGGGAATAAAGATGGAGGTTTCCTCGATGCCTTTATCGACCATGTTTCAAGTACGGATCTGTTTCATCGGGAGGTGATGATTCTTTGAGATATTTTCTTTGGGGATACCTCTGCTGGAATTCACGTTGCTTTGATGTAACATGGCTTGGTTGGGTGGAATCACACTCGGGGACCAACATGATGAAGCACGGAATGTCGGGACTAGTGGAGGAAAATCGTTATCCGTCGGGAAGATTTTGTGGTGGCATACATGAGGTTGTACTGCGAGGGAGCGTGTTGGTGACTTTTCGTCGTCGATTCCTAGAGCACAGCGTAATACTGATATGTTCACTTTCCATGCTTGAATAGATATTTATTATCGGATACATATAATCATTAAAGCAACGTTGGACTTTATACCAAACAACAATAGCAAAAGCGTAAAGAAAGCTTGTATTAAAATGTAGTATGGCCAGTAGTTTGTACCAGAAAAGTAAAAGCTATCGCGGAAACAATCTACGTTAAGTTCCAACTATGCTAGTACTCATACATTTCAACTATCTCATCTCCTTGTTGTCGGGTAGAAAGTGAGTGGATTGATTTTAGCCATTTGAATCTTGAATCTTGATAGTAGTCAGTAGATAGGTGATCTGGACGAGACATAGCCGTCACGCTTAAATCCTAACTTTTGCCTAGACAGCCACTTCGGGTTTTGATCTAGGATACCCTTTTATGCCCATGCCTTTGCGGGGTTTTCGACTTCTTAGGGTGTACATGTTTTGTATATATCCTTAATTTTTGCGAACCTTTTGGTTCGCTTAGGGATCTTATTATTTTGCCTAGGTCGGTTGACCTAGCGGGTCTCGTTATCCGTAGTATTTTTTACTATATAGCGTTCACGGGGTGTGGGAAGTCTTCACCATCCATGGTGCTAAGTATCATAGCTCATAGGAAAATACTATCTTTACTACAAATGGTCCTCGTGGGTGGGGTCCATTTGCCCACAGGATCACCTTGTGGAAGGATGATCGCTTACTAGCTCACCAACTTGGTAGACTCGGTGCTTGACTTTCTTGTTAAATGCTCAATCATTCGTTTACGATAGATCATGCATGGCGGATGGATCGGAGTCGTTTCTGTCGATCAAGTTAATGCGGTCGGCGAGTTTGATCAATCGTCTTCGCTTAACTTCTGCGTCACGGAGGACTACGGTTGAGGATTTGAACCTCGATTGGTAGGGTGCCTTCCATCTAGTATACAAGAAGGGTTGCCCATTGATGTTAAATCTTGTAGTCGATAACCATGAAAAAGCGAATGGTAACATCTAGGTGCCAATCTTTGTAAGTCACTATCATCTTCTGTATAATCTTCTTGATATTTTTGTTGGCGGCTTCCGCTGCCATTCATCTTAGGCCGATATGGAAAGAGTTGTGATGTTGATCTTGAACTACGTGCGAGTTCGGTGATCGTCTTGTTGTTGAGATTAGAACCATTATACGTGATAACCCTTTCGAGTGCCATACCGGCGGATAAGATTATGGCAATAAAGCGAGCCCCAACATTCTTGGTATGGATGCGAATGAGGTAACCCACCCACTTGGTGAAAATGGTCAATTGCCACAAGGATGAAGCGATTGTCCGATTGGAGGTTGTGGGCTTGATTTCTCCGATCATGTCAATGCTATATTGCAAAGGCCAAGGAGCTGTTAGAACATTCAAAGTCTTGGAGTTATGTGCACTTTATGCATAAATCTAGCATTTGTGACAAGATCGGCGTAAGCGGTGACAATCGACTTCCATGGTGGACCAATAGTATTGTTCTCAAAATCTTCTTAGCCATCGTTATGACCGGAGTGGGTACCAAATCGCTTAGTGTAACTCTTCCATGATCGTCTTTCTATTTTCGGTCCCTGTAGGAGTAAACAAGTCGTGATTGCGTTTGTATAAGATGTCGTTCTTGAGGAAGAATTTGGATCGAGCCTTCTCAAAACTTCTTATCATTGTGAATGCCCACAATGGGATATTCACGAGTCTCAAGATACCTCTTCACGTCCTTAGTACAAGGTTTCTCTTCTATATCTTCATGTTAACAATATCTTTGGCTCGTCAAACTTCTCAATGATGATCACGGGAGCCTCGTTGTCCCGTCGACCTTGAACATAGATGACATAGTAGCTAGCTTTGTCGCTAATTGATTCTCTTCTCGTGGAATATGATTGAAGTGATTTCTTTAGTAGGGATCAAACTTCGAAAACATGCTCTCGATATGGAATGAGATTTGGATGCCTTATCCGCTCAGCCCATAATCATTGATCACTAAAATGGAGTCTCCGTACACTTGCAAGAACTTGATTCTTAAGTCAATATGCACTTTAATACCCATGATGCATGCCATTATTGACCATGTTGATAGTGCAACTAAAACATAATCTGGCGGTGAAAAGGGCGTGTTACTTTATAGGAGATGTAATGATAGCGCCAATGCCATTTACCAAGTCGTTTGAGGCTCCATCAAAGACCATGGTCCATA
>CM038797.1:22017910-22107626 GCA_021764765.1 Vicia sativa
TTGTTTCTCCCTTAAAGTGATATTACGAGCTAAAGTAAGCCTAATCGGCACTTTCTAGCCTTCACATCACGAACCCGTCTGGCTATTCCCGATGTAATGTGGTTAGCCTAGTCAATCTAGTCTTTATTTAGCTAGCATGTCGCAACTCTCCACATTGTGTGTCATCTTGAGAACAAGAATACACTTGTTTCTCTCCTTAAATCAAAAGCCTAATCGCGTTCCTAGTCTTTGCATCTGTCGTCCGGTTATTTAGCGGCATAATGTGGAGTCAAGTTAGCGTATCTAGTCTTTATTTCGCTAGCATGTCGGATCTCCCTTGGAATTGTGGGTCATCTTTTTAGAACAAGAATACACTTGTTTCTCTCCTTGTAAAAGCCTAATCGGTGTTCACTGGTCATTGCATCCACGATCGTCAAGTTATTCTTTGGCGTAATGTGGTTGGTCGGTTAATATCTTGTCTTTGCTTCGCTTGCATAGGCTCTCCCTAACATTGTGGATTGAATTGGGTGAGGATAATTCTATTCGGTCGAGGAATACACACACTGGTTTCAAATTGACATTTATTTTGCTCTCTCTTGTTGTGACCCGACTTAGCTCTTGTTGTGACCTAGTGTGAATTCTTAAAGTCCACACTTATTTCTGATGCAACTTAGGATCCGAGCATAAATTTTCGAGTCGTCTTGGTATTCAATCACCTCACACCTTATCGCTCGAAAGGCGTGCCAATCTTTCTCCCAAGCTTGGGATGATTGAATACGGGCGGTATTTATCCCAAAATTTACCTATTCTTTTCCATATTTTGGCTTATAATCGATTGCATAAACATACATGTAGCCATAACATTGATCATAAGGTTACAGTTCAAGGTATTTCAAATGCAGACGAAAAGTTTATTCCTTACTTTTTAATTTTTTGAGATTTGGTAGCATCTTGGGCACTCCGGAAGGAATATCCCTCAGTGGTCGGGTATTTTCTATTGATTTTTGACCCGATAAGTTCCTCTCATAATTATCTACACTTTTGCTTGAATAGGAAGCAAATCTTGTGAAAAGGTTCCCAAAGTTAATTTTCTACAATGGTTTAGATTGAATTTTAGTCTTGAACCGTGCATTACGCCACTAAAATCCTATACCTCCCAGCTGGAAACTTCGTAATTTAGCGGGGTTGATTTCTAAAATTACATCGAGTTCTCTAAAACTTTCATTTGCAACTCGGGAGCTAATTCCCCACCAATCAATACAAAATTTTATTCTTTGGAGTTGATTTTGAGGTGAACCGAGTAATTTTCATCGATCTGCGAACTTGAAAAGTATCTCGCTTGATTTTCATCGAACGAGATGGGACGGTGCAAAGTTCAAAAATTTAGCTTGATTGTCTACGAAATACTAATTTGCAAATTCTAATCGAAGACCCTCGTTCGAGGCATTATCTCGGAAGAGTGCAAATAAAATTATGCATGTGTCATTGGCACAGCGTATTTGAAACTTCAAAATTCATCTTTCCTTGACCGTTCACCCGATCAAGTCGAAATTTTGATTCTTGTAAGCAAAATGGTATTCGAACACAGTTTATATTAGACTTCAAATTCCATGCAGTTTTTCTGTTTTGGATTAATTACGAAAATTACGAAAATATAAATAGATTTTCCCCTTCATAAATCACACAACACAATCATTTGCTTAAATTTCACTACCAATCACTCTAATTCTCTCTCAAATCAAAAGCAAAACTCAGAACAAATTTCAAACTTCAACTTTCCTCAAGGAACCACCATAAGTATACGGACCTCTGACACTGTCTCATTACAGACCGCTAATCGCCCTACTGATTCGATTTCTCATCGCAGTTCTCTCTATTGAATCTTGATATTCTTCTCCTTCTTACTCGAATATAGTAGAAATTTGCTCTTGATTCCTCTTCAATTTCAAGATTCAGGATTTATTATTCATTTCTTCAATTCTGTTGAAGATTTCAAGTTTTCCTCAAAATTCAAGGTTAACTTCAAGGATTATCATCAATTCCTCTTGATTTGGTATTTTCTTTGAAGAGTACAACGATTCCTCTTCAATTTGATTCAAACTTCAAGTTCAAGTAAGTGTTTAGTCAATTAAGCACTTATTTTAAGCTATTATTGACTTTAGCTTTTCTTGAAATTGAATCTTTTATTCTTGCAATTTCAATGTGATCGATTTTTGGACTTTTATTCTTGAATTCTTTGATTTGAATTAGTTTTGCAATCTTATTTGCGTTGGTGTGAGGATTTTTGTACATATGAGTTGATAGCATATGAAAAGAGTTTGATGATAGCATATGGCGAAAAGAGTTGTGTGAGTTAGGTTGATTTAAAGTGGGTGAAAACTACGAAATATTTGGCTATCATCTAATGATTCAAATACTAGAAATTGGACGACTAAGCTCATCCAATCGTCTATCATCTCAAAACTTTATTATGAAATCGATGAAGTGAAAAGGGGTTCATGTTATTAAGTGTTTGGTGAGATAAAATATTTAACTTATTTGGCTATCATCCAACCTAAATATTCTAAATTCGATTAAATCGTTGGGCTATCATCCAACAACTTAAGAATGCCACCTATTATTTTTGCGCGGATAGAAGAGTATTTAGATTATTGAATTGTCATCGACAATCTAAAGACTTCAGTTTATTTAAACCGTTGGGCTATCATCTATGATTTAAACAAACATCTTCCAAGCTGAAATTAATTTTGAAAACAAATTCAATTAAATTAATTTGATTTTGAAAGTGTTTATAATGCTTTGGCGTATGGACTAAGAGAGGTTGAATGGGTTATGATTAATCAAGTATATGGACTTAATTAATCGTGAAGATAGGTGCTCCTACATGACTATGAAACCCTTGTACATGGATAATTGGTATATGGACCAATGTTTATTTGGGTCATGGTTAATCGATGCAAACTAGGGCCCCGATTAACCTTGTGAGAATGTGCCCCATTCTCATTTATGAACCTAGAATTTGGCATATGAGCCAAGATGGGAAATGGAATTATTTGCATCACGTGGGTGGAGTGTACAATCGTGAATAATTCATACAAGTATGCAAGCGAGCAAATAATTAATTCACATACCGACCGTCGGATTAAATAATTATTTAAATTAAATCACTCTTCATTTAATAAAATTTATTAATAATTTATCTACGCAAACAAAATAAATAAACAAAAATATAAGTTAAATAAATAAGAGTTAGAAATCTGGACACTGTATATAAATCTAGGTGTGTGAATAGAAATCCGAGAAAGAGGGTCGGGCCCAAATAAAAGTCAATGATTACGTGTTTGCTCAACGAGGTGCATCGTGGAAATCATGTTTTGGCTCTGGATGAAGATTTGAGAATGATATGGCTAAGGTAAGCGTAGCAAAATGATAGCAAGGTGAGAAAACGTCGCGTAGAATCAAGCTGAAATTTAATTAACTTCTAACCTTATCTTCTCCATCGTCGGTCTCTCTTATCTTCTCCACCGTGGGTCTGTTATCTTCTATACCGCTATGTTCTCGATGATGATGATGGTGGTGGTGGTGGAAGCACCGTGGTTGTAACTGCGATCTGGTTTCCAATCTCTCCGTTTGCATCAAAATCTTGTCTCTTTCGATTTGGGTTTGAGATCCATTGATGATGGAAAGTGATGTCACATATGCTTAAATCTCTTGACGAGGCGGCGTTGTATGTTCGATTCATTATTTTCACTTAATTCTATTTTCTTCTAAATCCGATTCGATATTGATTTTATATTTTTTGGTTGGATAGATCTTGAAGGGGTTTCAAAAACCTAAGTGCTTAGATTTGGCTTTATGATATGATGAAGGGCCGGAGCTTAGGTTTCTTTTGGTGAGATCATTGAAACTTCTTTTCCTCTTTCTCTTCTCGTCCTAAAGGGTTTGGTGTAGAAAAATGATGAGGAAAATTATTTGGGTTTCATTTTGTTCTTTGTGGTGATCTAGGGTTTCATTATGAGCAGTACCTTTTTTCAATTTCTATGCATTAAACCTTTTATAGCAAGAACTCTAGGGTTTTACATTCTTTGGACTTTGGTTAATCTGGAAAAGGCTTACGAAAATGGTTGTTTTGGGCCTTGGAAAAATTGTTTTTGTGATTAATCTTGATGCTTTTTGCAATGTTGGTGAAAACTTCGTTTATAAAGTAACAAATACTTGTTGGTTTGATTTTATTTCTATAGTTATCTTCTCAATTTGGCTTAGGTGGGTGTTTTGGTTATCTTGTTTATTTATTACGGTGAACAATTCAAAAGCGTGTTTATGGAAGCTTGCAATAAATTTTTCGATTACTACTTTCTTTGTAGACCAAACATGTCCTCTTTGCGTGTTGTTTGAGATTTGTAGTAAAAGAAATTGGGCCTTATTTGTTTCTTGAATGTCGAAAACTACCCTTGATTACGATTTCTATGCCGACCACTAATGATGAGATTGAAAGCTTGTACATTTCTTGTTGAAAACTCTTGTTCAAGTTTTATTCAAGTGTTGTTCTAACCATGTCTCTTGTTTGTTTCATGGGCAATGATGGTGAGGATGGAATGGAGAGCGATTTGAAAATATGGCGAGGCAATGGCTATGGAAAAACTTGAAGATTAAGCAAAAGAGCTTGGAGGAGTTCGAAGAAAGATAATGGAAAACTCTTAGAAATCATAGGAAAAAATCTCTTTAAATTGTTTGTAACTTTAAAAACTTGGTACTGAATGTGAGCTAGTAGCTTTGGAATCTCCATGATGTTTTTAATTTGTAGTTACTTTGAGACTTTGTAATGCTACATGTTTCTTGAAGATTCGTGAACCGAATGCTCTCTTGATTCCATATGAAACTTTGATGAAACATTAATTCCTCTTTGTAACACATTCGGCGAATCCTTGACAATTTGGAATAATATGAAGTTTGTAGTCCTTTAAGAATGGATATTGAAACTTGCATAAAGAATGTAATTTTGATAGATGTTAAGTTTTGATGAATTGGTATGTGATTAATCTTGAATTTGTATGCCTTGTTAGTTAAACCTCAAAACTCAAAATACTTCCTTTTAGAATCTTGGAAACTTTGATTGATCCATTAAGTAACAGAACTCGCATAAATGGGGCTTCTAACCTAAAAGCCAACAATAAATCCACATGAGTCTTCCTCTTAAACAGCATGCCTAAACTTAATCACATGATTCAATTATGAAATTCCAAACCAACTTGTCTGAAACAATAAAGAATCAAGAGCGAACAAGCTTTGATCATAATGAGTCCCTTGTATAGATTAAGATAAGCCTCGAAAAATCTTGATGGACATGATGATATATCTTTGAAGTAATAATCTTGACACAAAATCAATGAACTCGGATGATGAACTTTCCTAAATGCAAACCATAATCCCTTGATAATCCTCAGTTGATGAATAAAAATGTATAGAGACAAAACTCATGATGATGATGCTCCATGAATTTTGTATAGAAAGATGTCACCCGCTTTAGCAATCAAAAACCATGCATAAGAACCGAAAATAGGAGAAAATAAGATTCACTTCAAACCCTTGTCATCTTGAATCTCACGGAATAGCGATAACACAACCATCTTCTATAGCTTGTAAAAGAACCACGGGAGCCACCTCAAACCAACCATAGAACCGATATGAATGCATGTGCATGCGATGATGAAGCATAAGCCAATTAGGATTGAGATGAAGAGGGTAAATTTTGGGGTGCAACAATGGTGTGTGAAAAGGAGAATGGAGTTGTTACGTCACTAAAAGCGGTGTAGGCGACATTGTTGAAAATTTATTTTGATATGAGATTATTTGGGAAGTGTCACCATAGGTTTTGTATCAAAGAAAATAAAGGAGTTGGTTGTGGTAGTGGATTTGGCGGTTGGGATCGATCACTCTGAGAAGGATAATTCAAGTTAGATGTGCAGCGTGTGTTGAGATTAGTGAATCAAAATTGTTTTCATGATGATACTGAAATGAAGGAAATAATTCTTGAATTGGATAGTACTTAACCGTATGAGATTAGGTGATTGTAAAGTGGGTTGTGTAACATGTTGGTATTGGTGTCTCATCGACAAGATAGAATGAGAGGAAATGGTGGAAATTATTGAGTATGGTGCTTTAGGAGAATTAAGTACAAGTAGTAAAGAAAACACTATTATAGTTTAGTAATGATGGTCTATACTCGATGTGGTTGTTGGCTATCTATTGACAAGCGAGGGACCACCAATATCTTGTTGATAATAGGCGAGTCGTGTTGGATGGTATAGACATATTGTGCTAACTTAATGGTGAGTAAAGTAGTTGATGTTGCATCGTGGGTAGACACTCACCAAATTTTGTGAAGTGTGGCTAAGAAAAGATTGAGAATATCAAGTGAACAATGATTTTATGATGAATGTGGGAGAAAATCGAGAGACAAGAATGAGACTTGTAAATTGTTTAGTTGACAAAGGTTTTAATGGGAGCGATGACTTAAAGATGGATTATTAGAGTCCACAAAAGTGTATGTAAGCGGTTGATATAAGTATCGACTCTGTTTGATTTGATGAGTTATTGATGTAGGAATGATGTGTCAAGGTGTTGTGATTTCTCGGAGATTTGTGATGATGTTATTGTGGTTCTTTGGTTGATGATGAGTTGTGTGTATAGTGATTGAGTTATGTTGTTAACATGATGTTGTAATTATTTTGTTTCCACCGCCTTAATGTTGTTGTTAATTCTTGTTAAACATGAAAATAATCCATAATATGATGAAGTTGATTAGTGATTAGATTAGCTATGAGATACGACAATATAAATAGAGCTGATGATGATTTGTTGATAATTGACATCTAGAAGTCTAAGAGAATGAAATGGTGTAGGTATTTTGGTGTCTAAGATGTTTTAGGATGATAATGTGACTTTGTATGTCAAGTATAAGTGTGTGATGGTTGTTACTCCTTAAATGATGGCGTATACGAATATTGTGGGAGTGGTTAATAAGTTGTTAGCAAATTATGTTGTAGAAGTGTTGAGTATTTGGCATGTGTGTTGAATTGAATTGTATTGAGTTGTTGTTGTGTCGAAAAAGTAGTAGTCGAGGTGTTTCCAAACCGACATGGAAATCAAGGAGTTGGAGGCGAAGTTGCCTTAAGAGTAGTGTTGTACCCCAAAATTCGCACTCTTCATTTTTTAATAAATAATTGGCTTGCATTTAATCTATAGGTACATTAAATGCATATCATTAATCATATATGGTGATGAGATTGAGCATCTCAATTTGTGGAAGAAATTGTGCGTTTCGGCCATTCAGATTATTTTCGGGCCAAAAATCGATACTTTTAGGTTCGTATGCTTGAGACAATATTTTACGGTCATACGGTCATCTCGGGTTTATCCTACGTTGGGATCTTTTCTCTTCATCTTATATGTTGAGCGGAGGCTATTTCGTTAGGAAAAGGCTTGATAGTTCACTCTTAATAAAGTGAATTTGGTTTATTATTGTTGCCGGAAGTCATATCTCTCGGCTCATGGGTATTTTGGCGATTTTCGATTGGAAAGTCCATCTCAATATTAACTCAACTTTAATTTATAGGTCGAGGATAATTGTGTGAAGAAGTCTCTAGAAATCAATCTTTCAAGTGAAATAATGAATTTTATGGCGAACCGTGTTCACGGTACTAAAAATTAATAACTCTGGTGGAATATCAAAGCGGCGGGGATGATGTCTAAAATTGGTCTTGAAGTTCTCTTTGACTTTTGTTCACAATCAGAAACCGTTTAGTTACCAATCAATACAATTTTATTCTTTGAAGATGAATTTGAGACAATGAGCATTTTTCATCGACGATATTAAGAAAATCATATCTCGCTTGATTTTGGATAGGTCGATCCTATATTACGGCAAGAAAGAAGAACATTTATAAAATAAATCTTTCTAATTTAAAATCACAAAATGTAAAATGTCTTATGTCGGTAAATGATGAACAATGGGTGCGACACGGAAGATTGGGACATGTTAGCATGAAAAATTTCTCAAATTAACAAACTCCATCGGTCGAGGACTTCTAATTTCAAGTTCAACTTAGAAGTTACGTGTGAAGCATCGAGAAGGAAAATTCTCAAAACCATCTTTTAAATCTAAAATGTCGTATCTTCCTCTAGACCATTAGAACTTCTACATATTGATCTATTTGGACTAGTGGCGCATCTATTAGAGGCAAGAGTATGGATTGGTCATTGTAGATGACTACAACAGATGGACATGGGTAAACTTCTTAAAACACAAGGATGAGTCACATTTTGTGTTCTTTGACTTCGTAACCAAATCCGAATGAAAAAGTTTAGAATTATAAAGGTTAGAAGTGATCATGGTGGTGAATTTGAAAATCAATTTTTGAAAATATTTTAAAGAAAATGGAATTTCACATGATTTCTCTTGTCGTAGAACTCCCAACAAAATGGAGTTGTAGAACAAAGAATAGAAATGGCGAGAACTATGATCAATGAAACCAATATGCTAAGCAGTTACGGGCATAAAAGTGAACACGACTTGTTATATTCATAATAGAGTTTCTATAAGACCTATTCTTGAAAAGACACCCTATGAATTGTGGAAGGACAAAAATCCCAACATTTCATATTTTCATCCATTTGGATGCACTTGTTATATTCTTAACACTAAAGAACATCGAACAAGTTTGATTCTAAAGCACAAAATGTATTTTGCTTGGATACTTTGAAGCTCAAAGGCTATAGAGTGTACAACATAAGCTCGATTGTGGAAGAATCAATCAAAGTAAGATTTTATGATAAGTTTGGCCAACAAATGCCAAAGCAAATATAAAATGTTACAGTGCAGTTCATTTCCAAACTACGAAGGAGCGAGCAGGAAGGACAACTCGAAAGTTCCAATTGTTACAAAGTTTTGGACAACTTACAAATTTTGAAGAACCTCCACAAGAAGAATTTCAAGAATCAAATCAGCACATCGAAGATGTTACCATTGGAAGGAAGGATGGTTCTATCGAACTAGATATGCCTTAAGAAATAACGAATCACTTTTGGTCTAGTTTCTATGATTGAGCCAACTTAGATGAATCCCTTTAAGACAATGATTGGATAATTGTTATGCAAGAAGCTGAATCAATTTACAAGAAATGATGTGTGGGATCTTGTTCCAAGGCCTAAAGTTTAACATTAATAAAACAAAGTGGGTGTTCGAGAAACAAGTTAAATGAATAAGGAGAAGTTATGGGAACAAGGCACGATTGGTAGCACAAGGGTATAGTCTATTGCACCCCAAAATTTACCCTCTTGATTTAAGCTTATGTTTCATCATAAACATCATATTACATTGCATTCATACCTTGTGAGAGGATCAAAGTTCTTTGGGTTCTCAGTCCTCTACAAGCTAAGGAGGTTGGTTGTGTTAGTATTCTCTTGAGGATTCTCAAACTCTCATATCTTTGGATATTTCAAGTCACAAGATGTATTACATCTGAAGACATCCTATTTGTCTTATTGATTCCTCAAGAGTTGAAGTTTTGCAAAGAATTGATGATGAATTCATCTATGTCATCCATTTGATGAAATTAGGGTTTTGGCCCATGGTGAAGCTCGAGGATTGGATAAGTCAATTTCTTGAAGTATTACCTTCCTATTATCATTTGAGTTATCATGGTTCAGAGAATTACTTAGTACATTCAGAAGATTTGAGGTTTTGAATCTTGATTGGCTATCTCCTAATACTTGGTGCAAAGTTAGGGTTTTAGGTATAATCAGTATTTCTCCATATTTTTCACTCAAATTTGATTCCATTTGTTTTTATAGGTTGTTGGACATCCATGGTTGAAATATTGAGGCTCAATTTTGAGTAGAAGCAAGTCAATTGATCACAATGGGCAAAATGGTCATTTTGGTCAAAATTAATCAAAGTCATGGGTTGACCAAGTGGACTTTTGGTCAACCATCAATTCAAATACCACATTTTCATGTTTTATGATCAAATTCACCATTGAACCAAGAAAGTTGAAGAAATTAGGGTTAACTTGTTCTTAAAGTTATTTGAAGTAAAAAAAAATTTCTAAGTGTCCACCCTATGAAACTTTGACATGTCATAACTTTCTCAATTTTTATCCAATGGTTGCATACCACATGTTTGGAAAGCTAGGGAAAAATCCTACAAGTTTGTCAATCGTAAAATTTCTCAAATATGCACCATTTGAGAGATATTTGAGTTAAGTTTCATGTGCAAGTTTTGACTTAGGGTGGGCAAGCTTGCAAGTTTCTTGGTTTCCTAGCATACTTTCCACAAGCAGTTGATGGGAAAAATCTTGGAGCTTATATCTTGATTCGGATGGAATTTGAGAGTTTTGCTTCATCTTGAAGTATGCCATGAGATATTTAATTAGAACTTTGAATCACATAATTTGGTTTAGTATTGAGGAAGTTACAAGGACCACAAGTGGAGGCCTCAAAGCGATTCCATGCGACCATGTAAGCCCGGATGCGCGTGTGCGACCAAGCTCTAGTTTATGCATAACCCGGCAATCATATCTCACTCATTTCAACTCCATTTTAGTGAATCAAAGCTCATTGTGATCTTCATTCCAAGAGCTCTTGATAAGCCTAGAAATCGAAATTTGCACAAGCCATTAGTGAGAAATGGAGCTTGAACAAGGTGATCCACAGGCTGTGTGCATAGAATGTATTTTCATGTTTTTGTGATGTTTTTACAAGTTGTTTCTTGGTAAGCACAAGCTGGGAATCGAAGCACACTTTCCACCTCTTTCTTTGCCATAAAAAGGCCAAGCAAAATGAGAACTCTTCACACCCTTGCCATGCATGAATTTTTCATTCTTTGCCATATCAAGTAAGTTTGAGGAATAATCCATGTGTTGCCTCCTCACACAATCTCCTGACTCATCAAAATGACAGAAGAGCTAACCTCAGAGCAAAATGCAAAGTTGACTCACCATGCCATTCTTTATAATTTTTGCTCCAACAGATTTATGGCATGAAAGACTGATCTACCCTTGCTTACACTCCCTCTCTATATAAGTATCAAGCTTCTCATTTTGCAAGGAGGTTGCTCTCACTCATTTTCCAGATCTGAAAATATACTCTGCATCTCAAGTTTTCCTCTGCTTGAAGCAAAATTGCGTTTCGAAGGATTCTCTTCCTTATTATCACTTCATTAAAGTCTCAAGAGCAAGCTAAGGAATTTTCTCTTCAATTTGAGACCCGTTAGGATTTATTTTCCAAATCAAGAGTGTGTTGAACTTTGAATCGCTTTTCAGCTTGATGAATAAAAGATTATATATGCGTGGTTAGCTGGCCAAACAATAGGTTTGATGTATATTTGCATCTGTTTTTGAAGTGTGTTGCATAGCATGATGTTCTATAAATCCGGATTTGGATGATTTTCTCAGTTTTCTCACTCTGATTTCTTGATGCATGCCTAACTATTTTGAATTCTACAAGTTGTGTGTGGTAGCTTGATCTTTAATTAGAGCCTTGAATCGTTTGATTTGGTTAAGAAATGAGAAAGTTGTAGGGATCGAAGTAGGGTGCATGGCGGTGTTTCTGCGTTTTAGGGCTTAGGCTTGAGGTTGAAGACGATGTGTGTCATGATCTGATTGGTTGATTTTAAATTTTTGCTTCCATTTAATTTATTTTACATTTAACATCTTTAATCATTTTATTTTGCATCCAATAATTGTCCAAAAATTATTAAAAAAATATCATAGACTCATATTGACCTCTAATATTTTGTGGAATTTTTTCTGAAATGTTAAAAATGTTTTGAGTGATTAAATAAATTTTAAGATTAATTGGTTTTGTTTTAATTGAACAATTCATAAAAAATACTTTTCAATGATGAAAAATTCCACAAAAATATTGTGAACTCTCAAGTGGTTCATTTGGGTTTCTAATTTTATTTGAAATTTGTCATTTTGCATAATTAAATAAACTTTTGCATTATATTGCATTTCATGCATAATTATAATCATTTAAAATATTTTTATCCATACAAAAAATACATAAAAAGTATTTTAAATCATTCAATCCATGCACCATGCATTTCTGATTTTTATTTTATAATTTTGGCATAATTAAATAAATTTTTGCATTATATTGCATTTCATGCATAATTATAATTATTTAAAATATTTTTATCCATACAAAAATACATAAAAATATTCTAAATCATCCTAATCATGCATCATAAATTTCTGATTTTATTTTATAATTTTGTCATTTTCATAATTAAGCAATTTTTGCATTAAATATTTGATTTGCATTCCACATTTGCATTTTTTGTTTTATCATTTTCCTTGGAAATTAAAAATAACAAAAATAGTTTTGATCATACTTGGGATGTTAGGTTACTGTTTCCAATTTTGTATATTTTATTTCTGATTTTGTATTTTATACAAATTTTTCTTGTCTATTGGTCATATAAGTTTAATTTTGAACTAGTGTTGACTTTTTGAATTTTATCTTGATCCTTCAATGGAATTTTGAATTGAGCAAGGATATGTCCCTGACTTGTAAGGGATTTGAGCTCTTTAGTTCATTTTTTCTTAGATTTTATATCCCATATTTCTATTTTTATGGAATTTCCAAAGTGAACATGTCCTTTGGCCTAGTGTAATTGAGTCAAGCTTCAATTTGAAGCTTATGGACATAATTTAAGGTCAATCTTTGGGTATGTGATGATAATGTGAATGCTCTATGGATATGTAAACATGTTTTCAATTATTGGAAATTACATGTTGATCATTTGGTTTCCACCTTGAGCATAAAGTTTGTATGGTTTCCAAAACCCTAATTTGTTGATGCTTTGATTTTTAAACCATGTTCTTGTACAGTTTGTGTTTCTAATTGATGCTTAGGGGTATGATAACCTCAAGGATGGTCATCTAAAGACTTGATATACATTTGACCTCATTGGATCATCTTGATCCTTTAATTTAAAGGTGTTTCATTTTGAGTTCTTTTGCATGAGTTGTGAGATATGAGGAATGCATTCATGCAATCCCTTGGGAATTTGCTTCTCATCTCTTTATCTTGTACTCATGGCGTGTTTAGATTTGATTCGGTTTGATTGATTCATTTAAGATCCTAACTTGCACACTCATTTTAGTTTTGTTGTTAAGATGTCATCACCTTGTGGCCATTGTTGTAACATTTGTATCATGTGTATCTTTCATGACATTAGTGATCCAATTCTAATTGAATTCTTGATTTGTACTTCTGACTTTGTGCATTATGTGATAATTAATTCTATGCTCTTTGATTCATTGACTTGCATTCAATTGTAAGATCATCATGATGACCTAAAAGAGCTAAAGTTTCTTTCTCTTCTAATTTTGGTTGGACAATACCTTAAGGATTATAGGTTCATCATGTTTGAGGTATGTCATTTTAATTAACATTACCTTGAGCTCATGAAAAGCATTTTGTGAGGGTTCTATCATCACCCTAGGACATCAAGACTTCATTCCTTCCTACAAATCTTAATCAATGTCGTTTGATCTAAGATATGTGGTATTCGTTAGATGATTTTGTTCATCAAATAGGTGATTTGTTTGTGTATTGAAGTTTCATCTTCTACAATTTGGAATATCTTGTAGCTTGGCGTTGTATAGCATGAATGTTTCTTCATCATGTGTTACTTGATCCCACCATCATGTGACACTTAGCACAAGTATGCAAACACACTCAGTATACACATGTTTGTCCACACTTGTAGGAATCGAATGCATTTTTCTTAAGTGTTTTGTTTGTGAATCCTTAGGTGCATATTTGAATGATCATATTGATGAAATTATGTGTTTTCTACTGTAATTTGTGTATCTTGGTATTTCTTGGTTCATCTCTTTTCATCTTTGCCTTTTAGTGGCTTCTTTTAATTTGTGAACATTTCCTAGGTTAAGAATTTCGACTAGTTTTCGTACTAATGATGTGATTGCATCTTTGTGACATTTTCTTTATGATTTGGTTATTAATTTTTCATATGATGTTGGTACTGTAATCACTTCATCTTGACATATTCTTTGCATATCATAAGTCTCACACACTAGATTCACTTCACTACCGCGATTGTTGCATGTTTATGCACTTCGGTGATTTTTGCTCTTGAATCTTTGTGGTCTATTTGTATGATGTAAATGAGGAATTAACATGTTTAACTACTGACTTTTGTGTCATTTTATTCTTGAATTTTCCATTAGCTTCCTCTAAGTCTAGCAACGCACAATTAGCTTTTCGTGTGCTTTTAAGACTAGTTTGACCTAGCTTGTGAATTAACTTTGTATGTGTATGTTTATAATGATGTTTGATATTTGTTAAAGTTTTGTATAAAGTTTGTAAATGTATGTTGTGTCTACTGACCTCATTTCACATGACACTTTATATGAACATCATTCACATGACTCCATCACATCTTCTTCTTCTTTTCTTTTTAGCACTTGTTAGTACTTAGTTTGTGTGCTTTTGCCAAGCACTTTACTTGATTCTACCCCTCTTCTCACTTGGTCTTCTAACCAATATGATTGATTTTATAGATTCCCTTAATTTTACTCGATTAGGTTAGTTATCGAGTTTAGACATTAGTTAGGCCTCCATGCATGATAATTTTAGGTAGATTCTTCCCTTTGTTTATACCACGAAATTAGGATCAACATTGTATGATAACATTAGGATTAGAAATAGGTTAGTTTCCTTAGCCTTTTACCTTTATCCTTTTGCATCCTTGAAGCTAAAATCTTGTTTTGTCAAGTGCATTAAAACACTCTAATAATATGAAACTTTTCCAAAGTAAATACAAACCAATTAGTTTTAGGATGTCTCGTCATCCTATTTCTTTGTTGATGTTTAGTCGTCCTGCTGGCGATGTTTCATCATTTTATCCTCGATATTTAAATCGTCCTGCTGCTGATGTTTCTTCATCTCATCTTCGATGTTTCGTCATCTCATCTTGATCCTTCATCGTCCCTGCGATGTTTAGCCATCCCGTTTGCTAATGTCTTGTCGTCTCATTTTCGATGTTTCATCATCCGTTTGTGCCGATGTTCCGTCATCATGGAGGTGTTTCATCATCGTTTTTGTTTAAATACGGTAATCTAAAAACACAAACCAACCAAAACAAGTGAGCCGAACTACGGCGTTACGTAAATCTGTCGTGGGGCTTGATCGAGCAACCTCGTAAATATTTCCTTCTTTTCCCGTGTTTTCTTTCTTTTATTATTTTCTTTTATTTCTTTATTCTTCTTTTCTTTTTGCATGCATTATACCATATCTGATATAGTTAGACTTTTACACCCATTAGATAGTAAAAGCGGATCTTAGTAAAGTACTACGGACGTGGGGTGCTAATCCCTTCCCTCGTATGAGACTTCCTTACTCGATCTCTCGGTAAGACCGTGATTTCTCGTTTCAGGTTTACCGGCGTGTACCTTTCCCTCTTGGTAGGATAAAAAGCGTTCGATGGCGACTTCATTGATCTGATTATATCCTTTGATTTTCGGCGGTTGTTTCGGTTGGCGACTTATTGGGACAATTGACCTATTCTTTGGTCCATTGATCGATCCTAGCTTTTGTTTTCTTTTCTTTTGGGTGTTTTATTATTTTGTTTATTGCTTTATAGCTTGTCTTTTTTATATATATACTTGTACATGTTTGCATGCATACGCATCGCTATATTATTATATACTTTGTTGTCTTTGTTGTTTTTGGGTGGGAGTTACAAGAGGTAAAATGCCCACTATCGAGCCGATCACACATAGGATGAGCGGATGTTCATGTTGAATCCGCATCCGTGATGCGTGTGAGGAGGCATGAAGTACCAAACTCGAGACGAGGTTCGATTGGTTTACTTCACCCTTTGTGTAGCAAGTGAAGTGCTCGATAAAGAATCGTCGACTCTGTTTATCACTAGATACCCGTTGTCTAGAATCACCCTTGAGGTTGGGTTGGGGCAGTCTGAGATCTTGACTTATGTTACTTGAGTTCTTTGGTTATTGGTTACATCACCTATGGTCTTCTTCATCAACGAAATAGTGTTGAAATGGAGCTTGGGTCTGTGCATTCATGAAACATTTACAAAGCTGGATTCATTTTTTTAACATACATGTTTTATCATTTCGGGATTACTAGTCTCAGGAGTCGGGTTATTAGGCCCCTCTAAAGATGGATCTTGAAAAGAAAACTAATTATAGGCGTCACCCGATGTACAAGTTCCAAAGATGGATCTTGAAAAGAAGACTAATTGGGCGTCACCCGATGTACAAGTTCCCGCGCTGACTCTTGAGAGCTTGATTTTGTTGGCCAGGTCCCCTCACGAGGTTGTTGTTGAGTTTACCAAGGACTATGGAAGGATTACATCGTATTTGAAGTACCTCGGTGAGTACCGGGAGATGGTATCAAGGCTTTGCTCGATTCTACGATAATGAGTTGAGATGCTTCGTGTTTCACGATTATCATTACCTACCTTAGAAGAATATTACGATCTTTTAGACATTCGATTGCTTCATCAAGTACCTTTTCACATTGCTATGGGAAAACCTCGATGATCAGTTGCTTACCTTGTTCTTAGAAGTCGGTGATTTATTAATCTTGAAAGGGGGTGAAAGGTTTTCATTTAGGATTCTGTGAGAGAAGCTAATGCTAAAGCAGTTTGATTGGATAAGCTTTAGCTATCTTGGCTTGTTGTATTTATGGCATGGCCTTATTCCCAAATGAGCCCAAATTCATTGATGAGAATGCTATCCTTTTCATTCGAGAAGAATCTCGTTCCAACCCTCTTGGGAGATCTGTATCATTCCATTCATTCAAAGAGTTACAAGGAAAAGGTGGATTGGTCCATTGTTGCGCCTCTTGTACCAATGGTTCCAAAGTTTCCTCCCTCGTCTTGGGTGTTTTTGTGGATACTCGACACACTATGAGTGGGTGCCTCGCTGATGGCTCTCACATCTTAGGATATTAGTTGGTATAGACATGTTGTGACTAAGGCGGGTGAAAGTATAATTGTTCGTTGTGGAGAGTTCCTAATGTACCTCTCATAGGTATCACAGTGGCATCAACTATAATCCATCCCTTGCTTTGAGGCAATTAGGGTATGCTCGATAGGTCCTCTAGTGAAGAGTGTGTGCGAGAGACTTTGTGTTTTGACATACGGATGTTACGGGATCTTTGGATAGAGCCGTTCAAGCTTGGAGCAAATTCATCTTGAAGGAGGATAGTTCTTGACAAGAAATATCCGACATGCATCATTAGTCGATGGAATGAAGGAAGAAACAAAGATCGATAGTGGCCTTCTATTACGAGTTCGCCTTTCCATCCTCAATTTACCAATGTTCGGATGTTGTACCCAAAGGAGATTATGATCGAGTGCGCTCAAAACCACCTTTTGCTCGAAGAACGAGAGACTCTAAGTGAGATGTTTGGTTGCCACCAGAAAGAATCCGTTGGCTCATAAGCTCAAAAATTTTGAGGAGAGATGTATGACTGCGCAAGAGATCTAGGTTTGAAGGAAGTGATGCCATTGGAAGATCACATGAGAGCTATAGCGATTGAGAATAAAGTAAAGATTCCAAGGTCGAATTGGAGAAGAAGCACAAAGCAAATATCATAAGCCTAGAAGAAGATTCTAAAGGAAACCACTCGAGAGCGACATTAGGATCATTCGAGAGAAAGGATGTTCTATCTTTGGCAATAGAAGAAATTGGGCAGCTCAAGATCCAATTAGAATTCGAGAGTCCTTAGGCTTTCCTATGTCGATTTTTAGGCTTATTATTTTGTCTTATGTTTGAAAAGAAATTACCATCATGCTTGTTGATGGGTTTCCACTCTTATACATTTTATTATCGAATCTTTAGCATCTTTGTTTGTATTCTTGTTGAAGTACTTTGTGGAACTATTTGTATCTTTGTTTCTTTTGTTTTAATGAGATTTGGTTCAATCGGTGTTCGTCATTTCATCTTGTGCTATTGCCCAAAAACATGCTCTGAGTATTAGAATCACAGGAATATATAAACATGTCATTGCATACATTGCATATATATTCATGCATATACATACCTCATGCATAGCTTGAGTTAAGGATCCATATGGCTATACAAATGACTCGGTTCATGGAAGCAATCAAATTCAAACCATGGCGGGATGAGTTGGTGCTCTAGTCAACAATCAAGTCCGTAACCGGGTTGATCTTGAGAATCGGGGTTGTTCTTGATGTTTACATTGGGCAAGATAATGTGCAAAACCGGTGTTCGTGAATCTTAGTTGTCTAACCAAGGCGTTTCCCCGCCTCAGGGCTCCCGGCTTGTGGGGAATCGCATGGGTAATCTAGTTATTGTGAGGGTCATCAAGATCATGATTATGAGCAGGATGAAGATGGTTTTTCTGTGCATTCTGACCCAAATTTCCCTATTAAAGACAGAAGATATCGTCAATTGGAGGAACGTTTGAAGGCTGTTGAAGGAGAAGGTATCTTTGGCATGGATGCTAATGACCTTGGGTTGGTATCAAGGTTGAAGGTTCCCCAAAGTTTAAGCCTCCAGTGTTTGAGAAATACAATGGTTCGTCTGTCCGTGACTCATACCACCGCTACTTGAGGAAGTCGGTTAATACTCACGATCAAGGTTGTTGATTCACTATTTCGGATAGCTTGGTGGTGCATCTTTGGAATGGTACATGAAGCTAGAGAGGACCCATTCGTTGTTGGAATGACTTGCGAATTAGTGATGGCGGGGAGAGAATAGAGGCACGAATGAAAAGGAAGGATTCATGTTAGTGGTTGGGAACTTCTTGAGTGGAAGTAAGAAGTGGTTTGTTACTCACCCCAAGAAGAAGGAAACCACTTTCGCTCATGCTTATGAAATAAGAAATAGAAGTCAATACCCTGATAGATCAATGTTGTATCTATCACTGCAAATGCTCTTCACAACAATGTGACAGGACAACGGGCATACGAGGCAAAACAATAATTATCAACAAAGGCAGCCAAGGAAGTTTGATCCGTTACCAATGAGCTATGCCCAAGCCCTACAACATCACTTGATTTGAAATTAGTTAATTTGAGACAAATGCACATTAACCCTTATCGTCGTCCGACCAATTATGATGCTAATGCAAGATGTGAATTTCATTCTGGCAGTGTAGGTCAATCAATTGAGAACTGTTATGCATTGAAGTGTAAGATCCAAGACTTGCTTGATTCCAAGGCTATCCAGTTCGAAGCTGCGGTTGGACCAAATGTTATTGACATCTATGCCACCACATGATAAGCGCAACTATTAATGCTATTGTTGAGGATGGCGAATGGTTAAACTTGGTTATGGATGTCAATCATGTGACTACTTCTCTTCCTTATGTCAAGAGATACTTGAGTGATAATGGTATTTTCGAGTTGTGACCCGACTTCTTTGTAAGTGGAATGACCAAAGGTTGTGATGACCTAAAGGCGTATTCGAGGCGATGAATGATGGTTCTCTTCAATTTGGTAGGAAAAAAATACGAAAGGTGACTCAAGTAGATGTTTGGTGATTTCTATTCTATTTACTCTAAAGTATTCTGTTGCTGAAGCGGTATCATGATGATTACTCTTTGGTCCTATCCGTATGATAGTGAGAAGGTTGTCCCATGGCATTATGGCGTTGATGTGTATTATCATGGGGTGAAACAAGAATCTGTCCGTCTGTGAGCGACTTTGCGAAGATAATGATGTGGATGTCAACAATTTTTACGGTGAAGGTCGTGTAATGAGAAGTGGAAGGGTGTTAAGTCCTCCAAACATTCAAAATAATGCGGATGCTTTAGCCAAGGCAAAAGGCAAACAAGTGATGGTCGGGGCCAAAATCGAGCAAGTTAATATGTCTAAGCCTCTTATGCATGCGGATGTGTCTTCCACTCGGAAGACGAGGTTGAAGAGTTGATGAGGCGATAAGAAGAGTGACTATAATATTATTGGCGGTTGCATCACACCGTCTAAAATTTCTATATTGTCTTTGTTGATTTATTACGGGCCCATAGGAATGCTCTAATGTTGAAGAATGCTTTTGTTCCCCAAGAGATCAGGTGGGTCAATTTGAAACAATATGTGCCAGTATATCGATCGGAAATGGGTTGGGCTTCACAATTTTGATCTCCCAGGTCGTAATCATAACAAAGCCTTACACATCTCCATGGAGTGTAAGGTACAACCTTGTCAAGAGTTTTGGTGGACCTTTGGTGCGTCGTTGAGCGTATTTCCAAGAAGGCACTCATGCAGTTGATTATTTCGGTTTAGAGTTGCGTCCTAGTGACCTTGTGGTGACGTTTGATGGCTCAAAGAGCTCTATGTTTGGAGGATTGATTTACCGATCAAGGTGGGCCGAAGATATTCACTTCCACTTTCTATGTGATGGATATTAATCCGGCTTATTGTTGTCTTTTGGGCGTCCTTGGATTCATAAGGTTGGTGCGGTCACCTCCACCCTTCATGAAACTCAAATCTTGATGGGAAGACAATTCTTGTTTGTGGTGAGGAAGAGTACATAGCAAGTCACTTGGCTTCTTTCGCTATGTGGAAATTGAAGGTGAAATACGAGACTACTGTTTCAAGCTTTTGAGGCATCCGGATGATCAAGATTCCTCCTGCGAGGATAAGAAGAAAGTTGAAACTTCTTTGGCTTTGTTGAAAGATGCTCGAGCTCGGTTGATGCATACGAAGGTTAGAGCGGTGTTGTGGAGGTTACCCGAAGTTTAACAAGTTTGGTCTAGGTTTTGATCCTATTTTGCGAAGGCAGTTCTCAAGGCTCTTGATTCATCTACCTGTAAAGTTTGCAAGTCTTTGGTGTTGGAAAGGAGGATCAAGTCAATGCAATTTGATGATGAAGATGATGTTTTTAACATTGAGGATTGGATTCGCCCATGCATCCTGGCGTGAATTGAAGAATTGGACATCTGTGGATACCATTCAAGTTACAACTCTTGAGGAGTAATTTTCTTGTTTTCTTTATCATTTCATAATTCCTCGCTCGCCCAGGCGTAGTGAATCATTATGTAGACCCCCATGTTTGGTTTGCAAGTTTTATCATAAAATAAGGGCGTTTTCATTCAAATTTTTGTGTTATTTCCACTTTCCTTTTACTACTTATTTGTTTTCCTAATAAAAAGAAAATGGGGCAATGCTTTTATTCTTCACACACCGTCATTAAAACAAAATTAATCATGCAGATACATGTCCACACCAGATACCAATAATCACGATTCTGCTACTGCCCATTATGACTTTGACAATCCGATTCATCAAGCGGAAGAAGAAAGTGAGGAAGATTGTGAATTCCCTACAGAATTAGCCAGATTGCTAGAACAAGAGGAGAAGGTTATTGACCGCATGAAGAGCCTGCGGAATTGGTTAATTTGAGTGCGGATGAAGCAAAGAAAGATCGGACTAGGGCCTATTTGGAAGAGAGTGTGAAGACAAGGTTGATAAATATGCTCTGTGAGTATGTTGATGTGTTCGCATGGTCTTATGAGGATATGCCAGGTTTGGATACAGATATTGTGGTACACAAGCTGCCCCTCCGGGAAGATTGTCCTTCGGTTAAGCAGAAACTTCGAAGAGCTCACCCAGAGATGTCCAAGAAGATCAAAGAGGAGGTATAAAAACAGTTGGATGCCGGTTTTCTGAAGGTTGTCTCGTATCCATCGTGGGTTGCAAACATTGTGCCGATACCTAAGAAGGATGGTAAGGACAAAATGTGTGTCGATTATAGGGATCTGAATAGAGAAGCCTTCAAGATGATTTCCCGCTCCCTCATATTGACATTCTGGTTGATAATACTGCTCAAGCTAAGGTTTTCTCTTTCATAGATGAATTTTCTGGCTATAATCAAATCAAGATAGTGCCTGATGATATGGAAAAGACTACTTTTATTACGCCTTGGGAACTTTTGTTACAAAGTTATGTCTTTCGATGCGAAGAATCACGGGAGCAATGTATCAGTGCAATGGTCACTCTCTTTCATGACATGATGCATAGAGAGATTGAAGCTTATGTTGATGATATGATTGCTAAGTCTCAGACAGAGGAAGAACATCTAGCTGATTTGTAGAAATTGTTTGAAAGATTAAGGAAGTTCAGGCTAAGGTTGAATCCGAACAAATGCACCTTTGGGGTGAGGTCGGGAAAGTTGTTGGGCTTTATTATGAGCGAGAAGGTATTGAAGTTGATCTGCCAAAGTGAGCGATACAAGAAATGCAGGAGCCAAAGGCAGAGAAAAGTTCGTGGTTTCTTGGGAGATTGAATTATATCTCAGTTCATATCTCATCTTACCACCAGTGAGCCTTTATTCAAGTTACTAAAGAAAAATCAGCGTTGTTTGGAATGATAATTGTTAGATGGCATTTGATAGAATCAAGGAATATTTGCAGAGCATCCGATACTTGTACCTTGATTGAGGAAAGCCATTGATCATGTATCTAACAGTTCTGGAGAATTCCATGGGTTGTGTGCTTGGTCAGCATGATGAGACCAGAAATAGAGAACAAGCCATATATTATTTGAGCAAGAAGTTCACCGAGTGCGAGTCAAGATATTCTTTGTTTGAAAAGACGTGTTGTGCACTAGCATGGGCTACTAACAGGTTAAGGCAGTACATGCTGACGCATACCACTTATTTGATTTCTAAAATGGATCCCATTAAGTTCATATTTGAGAAGCCAGCTCTTATCGGCCGAGTTTCCCGTTGGCAGATGATTTTGATAGAATATGATATCCAGTATACCACCCAGAAACCTATCAAGGGTAGTGTCTGGATTATCTCGCTCACGGTCGGTGGACGACTATCAACCGATGAAGTTTGAATTCCCGGACGAAGACATCATGTACATTAGAGACCGCAACATTCCCATCCTGGAGGTAGGGCCCGAGCCAGGATCACAGTGGTGTTGGTGAAGATTTTATTGATCTGATTCGAAATAAAACAATATTGATGTTTCGTTGGAATAAAGCAAATATTCGGTTCGGAATGATAGAATTGTTCTTGAATGGAAGCGTCAAAGCTCGAGCTTGAATGAGTTGTGAAGATACATTTAAAAGAAGCTTGACGATAATGAGATTATATACGTGAAGGTTGTGAAAGCGAATTGAAATGAAGGATGCGGGATATTGGAAATCAAATATATATAGCTAGGCGTTCGAAGGCGTGGAGGCTAGAAAAGCAATGCTCGCATGCTTGAGCGTGGCGATCTTATAGCAAGACCGTTATGGTGATAGTATAAATAAGTCTTAGTGTTAGGATTTCATGTGTCATATCTATTGTACAAAATTGATAAACATTCAAAATACCACATGGATAGGAAGCGAATGCTCGAACAATGTATGTATGATAACACCAAACATTTATAATTCGGTAAAAACTCTTTATCTTTTCAGTTTATCTTCCATTTCATATCCTTTGTCATTTTAAATACTTTTACATTCAAAGCCATTTACTTATTTCTTGCATTTAAACGTTGTTCTTATATTCGAATCTTTTATACATTTCAGAAACTTTTACATTCATGTCTTTACATTGAAGCTTTTACATTCAAAGTCATTTACTCTTTTCTGTATTTAAACGTTTCTTTTACATTCGAATCTTTAATCATTCATCAGTTTTACATTTATTTCACTTGATCATGTCATTAGATTCATTTAGTGTGGTAATCGAAGTGAATTGAATACTTCTAAAACACTTTAAATTGAAATCCTCAATATGAATACCAGTTTTACAATTAGATTTATCCAAACGACCATACCCCATAGGATCAATCTAGTCGATCCTGCAAGTTACCAGAGAGATTAAATAACAGTCATTAAGTTTATTTGATAGTTTGGAAAACTAGCGGTTGTTTACCAGAAATCACTGTAAACAAGTGGACGATGGTGTTTGATGGTGCGTCGAACGCAATGGGTAATGGTGTGGGAGATGTTATCACTTCCCGATGGTTTCCATATTCCTTTCACGGCCAATTTGTTTTGCACTAACAACATGGCGGTATGAAGCATGCATTTATGGGATTGAAGCGACAATTGACTTATGTATCAAGTTCTTGAAGGTTTTTGGGGATTCTAATCTCGTTATTAGTCAAATTAACGGTGATTGGGAAACTCGTCATTAAAACTTGATTCTTTATCGCAAACACGTGATGAAGTTGATTCCTTATTTTGAAGAGATCACGTTTGAGCATATCCCTAGAGAGGAGAATCACCTTGCGGATGCATTGGCCACTTTATCGTCTATGTTCAAGGTGAAGTGGGCTAATGAGGCGCCTTCGATCACCATTAGAAGGTTAGATGAGCCAGCTTTTGTTTTGAAGCGGAGGTGGAATTGGATGGTAATCCTTGGTTTTATGATGTTAAGAGGTACTTAGAAACTCAAGAGTATCCAGAAGAAGCGTCCATCACAGATAAGAAGTTTTTAAGGAGGTTCGCTACAAAGTTCTTCCTCAGCAATGGTACTTTATACAAGACAAATCATGATGGAATGTTGCTCAGATGTGTGGATAAGAATGAAGCGTCAAAGATCATCGAAGAGATGCACGAGGGTGCTTTTGGGACCCATTCCAGTGGTCATACCATGGCCAAAAAGATTCTGAGGGTCGGTTACTATTGGTCCACTATGGAAACAGATTGTTATAGTCATGCCAAGGTTTGTTATAAGTGTCAAGTGTATGCAGATAAAGTGCATGTTCCTCTGTTCCTTTGAATGTTCGACATCTCCATGGCCCTTCGCAATATGGGGCATTGACATGATTAGGAAGATTGAGGCAGCGCTTAACGACCATCGTTTCATCTTGGTTGCTATAGATTATTTCACCAAATGGGTGGGCTTCTTT
Organism: Vicia sativa; assembly: GCA_021764765.1. NCBI lineage: Eukaryota > Viridiplantae > Streptophyta > Magnoliopsida > Fabales > Fabaceae > Vicia > Vicia sativa. Next base: position 22,042,784 of record CM038797.1, read on the forward strand.
TGCTAATGTCACCAGCGGTCGTGCTCGTTTCATCAAGCACAATATCATTTGCCGCTATGGGGTCCTTGAGAAAATCATCACGATAATGGGTCCAACCTCAACAACAAAATGATGAAGGAGCTTTGTGATACTTTCAAATCAAACACCATAACTCCTCTCCATATCGCGAAGATGAATGGTGTTGTCGAGGACGCAAATAAGAACATTAGGAAGATTGTGCAGAAGATGGTGGTAACCTACAAGTATTGGCATGAGATGTTGCCCTTCGCTTTGCATGGTTATCGTACCTCAGCGTGCACATCGACCAGGGCAACCCCGTTCTCCCTTGTGTATGGGATGGGCAGTTTACAGTGGAGGTCGAAATTCCTTCTTTGAGAATTATGAAAGACGTTGAACTCGATGAAGCTGAATGGGTGCAGAATTGGTTAGATCAGTTAAATCTCATTGATGAGAAGCATTTGGCAGCTGTGTGTCATGGCCAAGTGTATCAGAAAAGGATGAGAAAAGCTTACGACAAGAGGGTACGCCCTCAGTTCTATCAGCAGGTGATCTGGTTCTTAAAAGGATAATCCTTCCTCAAGGCGACCCTAGGGGCAAGTGGACTCTGACTTATGAAGAACCTTTTGTGGTCAAGAAGGTCTTCTCTGGTGGGGCAATGATGCTTACAACTATGGACGGTAAAGACTTCCCACTCCCAGTGAATGCCGATGTGTTGAAGAAGTTCTTCGCATAGCTAAACTTGTTGGTTCGGCATGGTTATCTTCCCCAAATTCAAGATGATGGGATGTTTGAGGATGTATGAGTAATAGTAGAATTTGAGATTCTTTGTCATTTGTTACCACGTTGCCATTCTTGTAACATTTTTTCCACATTTTATGTTTTGGTCAAACACCTCTTTGTAGGAGTTAAATCTTAGTGTAAATGCCTTTTAATGGCCAATCTTCAATTAATGAAAAAATTGTTTTATTTTACGTAGCTTTAATTGTTTGATTTATAAAAACATCCAATATCTTCATGATAATTATTTTCCTTTGATGGTTCCTGCACAATAATGATAATTAAAAAAAGTGAATAATACTGTTGGAATTGATGGTGCCCTCTTGTTGAATGTTTATACCATTTCCCGGAGATCATGCATAAATAGTGTATTTCAAGAGCCAATTCTGTTTGACAAGCCACTACATAATCTTTATCTTGTGAAGTTTCACTCTTGTGTGGCAAAAGATGAGGTTGAAGGTTTTCGATTGCAGTATCTGATTGTTTCTCCTGTTCGTAGAAGATGCTTTCAGTCGCAGGTTTTGGATGTTTATTCCATAAGGTAGAAGACACTTGGGGATCCTGTTGGTGCAATTCCGCTTTGCACAATTTTCATCGTTTCTTTTGAAGAAAATCCCCCGTGAATGTTGCCCTGGTGCGCTCGACCACTTGATTGAAGACGTTCTGTCGTCCAGAGATAAAGTTTGAGTTTGGATCGATTTGAAGACTATTGTGTCAATGATAGATCAAAAAGGGAATCTTTTGTCCAAAAGAGTATCAAGATTGTAGAAAGTTGTCAGAATCAAGAGGTCCAGACGAAGTCGAGTCTCCTCAACAGTGGCGACCTTGAGTTTCTTTATTGCATTTTCATTTGCACTTTTGTTTGTTTATTTGAACTTTGCTATCATGTAAAAATTTGTTTATTTTTGAATGAAAATCTTAAGGCATTAAGTATGTTTGTCTTGAAGAAATCCATTTGTTAACACTCATTCGCTATCACTCATAAAAATGACTTGCCTGCATATCAATGCCAACTTCACCAAGTCTTTTTCTTAGACAAATAATGGGGGGAGGATGACGATACTAAAATTCTAATCTTTGATTTGTATGCTTTCAAGTGGAACCACATGATGAAGCACATGCCTTGTTTCAATTCCCAAACAGGAGATATAAGGAAGATAAACCCTCGTTAACCCCTTGAGCCTTGAAGTAGGAGTTTCTTTTCTATTCAGAAAAAAACCTTATTTTCCGAACCTGGGGCCGGGTAGATTTCAGTATTATTTGATTGAGCATTCAGAAGTGTGTAATCCGAGGATACAACAATGGTTATCCTCAAAGGTGAGGAAAGTCCAATTGCAATGGTCAACCTTCGTTTGTGAACGTGGAATCCTTCAAAGACTCAGATAGTCATAATTATTCACAACAAATTGAATATGGTGTAGAGATCACACGATTTGTTCCAAAAATGAAATGAAAAAAATGAATAAAGAGAAAAATAAAAAAGGGGCCCGCTAAGTCAAACTTGGTAATAAGTCGCTTAGGCAAAAAGGGAGGGCAAAGTTTTGGAAATCCAGAAAGGGTTCTCAGTAAGAGAGCAAAGTCGTGTGATCAGACACCAAAGTTAAAGTGAGTGGCTATCGTGTCCGTAAAGCTTGTGGGTTCCTCGAGCATGTCCAAGAAATCTTCAGCAGAAGTTGCCACACCATACTTTTTTGAAAGTTGAATGCTCATATCGAGTCGACTGAATCTAAGATTGGAGAACATCACGAAGGGGTGGGCACCAAATATTTTGAGCCTAAAAATATTTTTTTGAAAACCGTGAGCCAGGCCACGTTACAACCCTCAAAAGTTCTAACTGAAGCATGGGTTAATTCGAGAGCATACTACGTTGAGATAACATTTTCCGACTCCTAAAGCGTAAGCTAGTTTTGTGTTGGCATCATATGTTTGTTTTGTCATTCTAAACATTTTGCATTCTAAAGTGTTTTGTTCACAGAAGCCAAAATACCTTTTCCATGAAAACTTCAAGACTTACGTAAGTGGTGCATTTGAATTTCCATTCTTATAATAAACATTTTTACGTATGCGAAACAATGTTTGACATCAAGTGGTTTTGCACAATGAATATCAATGAAGAATTTAAGTTTGTCAAAGAAGAGGTCTCGACTCTATGGAATTGAAAGTCAATCTTTTCAAAGAATTGATGATAATCGAGGCATTTTATCTTAAATCGGTTTTGTCGTGTTTCTACAGTTCTCCCCGTGAATTTACTACATGTTAGACTTGGGGCTGATTTGGTTTGATTGAATTGGCAGGAGTGGCTATGTGAAATATCTCCAGCTTGGGGGCATACTCCAGTAACACCGAAGGTTTTACTTCTCCCCAGGAGGTCTCCCAAGATGAAGAGATTATGTCCAGATGATTCCCTAGTTTTACCTAAAGGTTATCTATTCCCCAATATCGTCAGATGGAGAGTTCTTGTCTGATAAGTTGCGATTGATAAGATCTCTTGATTAAGAATCTATATCCTCAATGAAGTTGTGTTACTGTTGTGTTCACAAAAGAAGAATGCTCATTCGAGGTGGAATGTTTATTCATGACTTCTTTAATCCCCCAATCAAGTTGTTGCATTTGGAAGTGCTTATTCAAGAGTTTTCCCCTTTTCCCAGTGTATCAGTTTCCATCTGAGGTCTCTTCTTCAACGTTTCTCCTCTCCCTAGCGAAGAAAATTTTCTTTCAAAATTGTGGTACAATATCTCCCATTTCCCCAGTGGAGCCGTCCTATATGGGTGTCTATTTTCTTCATGCCCGGATGAACTATTTTGCTTGGATTTCTATTCGAGAACTCTCTCATCTCTCCATCAAGTTCGATCCTGTTGATTGGTGACAAGTGTTGCGGCGCCCGAGATATACTATTGTGGATGCCCATCCCACATCACTTTATATCCCCAGTGAGGACTTTTCTTATTGAAGATCATTTGTGAGTCTTCTTTTGAGCTTCTTAAGGCCCTAGTTATCCACTCTCCGCTAGAGCTGTGTACAGATTTTCTCCTATCATTGACCAAGGATTAGTTGTTCCCCATGAAGTCAAAAGAATCTTTATTCTTGGTTGAATCCAATTTTGTTTGGTATCTTATCCAACAGAGTGCAATCTCTATTTGGCTTTCCTCTTCAGAAGTCATAGCTTCGCCTCGATTTTCTCTGGCTCTGTCCAATTTCATTTGGCATCCCATATCAGAATCAACGGTTTCGTCCGGATTTATTTCTCCAACGAAGTCTGCAATTTATGTTTGCAACTCTTCTCAGTGATTGTAGCCTGTTTCTACCGGTTACACAAGTTATTGCTCCCCGCAGAGTTTAATCTCTTTGAAGGTTTTCTCCCCAATGGATTTTGCAATATATTTTTGCAATTCTTATCAAGTTTTGCTTGGTGTTTGATTGGCTTCTTGATTAGCTTCTTGATTAACCATTCTCCGGTGAAGCATTCAATCATGCATCATTACATTGCATCCTCAAAGTGTAATTTTCCATCATCTCTTGGAACTTTACTCCATAAAAAAAATTTCAAACATGCATTAAAACATAAGCCTTTATTTCCACTATGTTCCCCAGTGAATCCGCTAACTTCGGATCATTTCCCTAGTGAGGCCTCTATCTTGAGTATCTTCATACCAGTGTTCTGTTAATCATTCAATTTGGTTGAGTGTCTACGCAACATTTTGATTGTAGCCTAGTTTCTCTCTGGTACAATTTCATTGGTCTAGTCTCTATTACATTTGTTGGTTCATTTCGATGTCCATCAATATACCTTTCGAATGTCAGTTTTGTCTTGATGATCATTTCAGCAAGTGTTTTGGAAGTACGCTCTAATCACTTTGCTTTGGGTCGAGTTTTGTCTCGTTACCCGCGCATGAAATCTAGTTGTCGTATTGGTACTCATCTAGTTTGTTTCGTCTAACTAGTATTCATGAGTCGAGTCTTATCTCGTTTTGTTTCTTACTCTTGGGATTCTTTCAGTTCCATCATACTGTCTATCTCGGTTTGAAACGTGTCTCTTTATAACTATTGGGTTCAATCAGCCTCGTCTATTGTCTATCCTTTAGTTTGAGACTGGCAAGTGCTCTGAGAAACATGCGCTCTCATCACTTTGCTTTGGGTCGAGTTTTGTCTCTTCGCCTGTGCATGAAATCTAGTTGTTGTCCTGGTACTCATCTAGTTGGTTTCGTCTAACTAGGTTCCATGAGTCGAGTTTCATCTCGTTTTGTTTCTTACTCCTGGGATTCTTTCAGTTCCATCATATTGTTTATCTCGGGTTGGAACCTTTCCCCTTTACTCTGTGGATTCAATCAGCTTCGTCTATTGTCTATCCTCTAGTTTGAGAACAGCAAGTGCTCTGAGAAACATGCACTCTCATCACTTTGATATGGGTCGAGTTTTGTCTCATTTCCCATGCATGAAATCCAGTTTTTGTCCTGGTACTTGTTTCTAGAAAGTGTCATTCTTCTAGTTCTACCGAGTCGAGTTTTGTCTCGTTTGATGTCACTCCTTGGATTCAATCAGCTTCGCCTACTGTCTATCCTTGGTTGACCTGTCTCTTTTATACCTTCGGTTTGTCACAATTTCCACTGTTTACCCCTGGTTGAGACTAGCAGATGTCCCTAGAATCGCGCACTCTATTCATCTTGCTTATAGGACCCTTTTCGTAGTTGTCCTATTGCGTACATTTTTAGAGTCTAGTTTTGTCTAGTCTTCTGGTTTGAGTTTCATCTCATCTTTATTATGGTATGCGTTACAGTTTCGTCTTGACGTATACCGTTGGAAGGCTAATATACATTAGACTCTCCCTCTTGTTAAAGCACAATGTTATTTGGCTTTTCTTTGAAACCAATTTCATTTGGTATTCTCTAAGTCCAGCATTCTCTGGCTCCTTTTGGAAAGTTTCACTCTTCTTCTCAAGAGTGTAAATTTTTGGGTTCTTTTGTATTCAATCCTCTTCCACTGTGAACGCTCGAAGGTTCCTACTAGTTCTTGCTTATCAAGTTTAAGAAGATTGAATAGGGGCAGTTGTTGCACCCCAAAATTTACCTTCTTGATTTAGGCTTATGTTTCATCGTAAACATCATATTGCATTGCATTCATACCTTGTGAGAGGATCAAAGTTCTTTGGGTTCTCAAGTCCTCTACAAGCTAAGGAGGTTGGTTGTGTTAGCATTCTCTTTTGAGGAATATCAAACTCGCATATCTTTGGATCTTTCAAGTCACAATGATGTATTACATCTCAAGACATCCTATTTGTCTTATTGATTCCTCAAGAGTTGAAGTTTTGCAAAGAATTGGTGAGGAATTCATTTGTGTCATCCATCTGATGAAATTAGGGTTTTGGCCCATGGTGAAGCTCGAAGCTTGGATAAGTCAATTTCTTGAAGTATTACCTTCCTGTTATCATTTGATTTATCATGGTTCAGAGAATTACTCAGTACATTCAGAAGATTTGAGGTTTTGAAGCTTGATTCGCTATCTCCTAACACATGGTGCAAAATTAGGGTTTTGGGTATAATCAAGATTTCTCCATATTTTTCACTCAAATTTGATTCCATTTCTTTTTATAAGTTGTTGGACATCCACGGTTGAAATATTGAGGCTCAATTTTGAGTAGAAGCAAGTCAATTGATCACAAGGGAGAAAATGGTCATTTTGGTCAACTCAAAGTCATGGGTTGACCAAGTGGACTTTTGGTCAACCATCAATTCAAATACCACATTTTCATGTTTTACTATCAAATTCACCATTGAACCAAGAAAGTTGAAGAAATTAGAGTTAAGTTGTTCTTAAAGTTATTTGAAGTTAAAAAAATTTCTAAGTGTCCACCCTATGAAACTTTGACATGTCATAACTTTCTCAATGTTTATCCAATGGTTGCATACCATACATTTTTGGAAAGCTTGGGAAAAATCCTACAAATTTATCAATGTGTAAAATTTCTCAAAAATGCACCATTTGAGAGATATTTGAGTTAGAAGTTTCATGTACAAGTTTTGACTTAGGCTGGGCAAGCTTGCAAGTTTCATGGTTTCCCTGCGCGTACTTTCCACAAACAGTTGATGGGAAAAATCTTGGAGCTTATATCTTCTGATTCAGATGGAATTTGAGAGTTTTGCTTCGTGCATCTTGAAGTATGCCATGAGATCTTTAATTAGAACTTTGAATCACATCATTTGGTTTAGTATTGAGGAAGTTACAAGGACCACAAGTGGAGGCCTCAAAACTGATTCAATGCACGACCATGCAAGCCCGGATCTTGTGGCGTGTGCTGACCAAGCTCCAGTTTATGCACAACTTCTGGCAATCATATCTCACACATTTCAACTCCATTTTTAGTGAATCAAAGCTCATTGTGATCTTCATTCCAAGAGCTCTTGATAGGCCTTAGAAAGCCAAAATTCGCACAAGCCATTAGTGAGAAATTGGAGCTTGAACAAGGTGATCCACAGGCTGTATGCACATAATGTATTTTCATGTTTTTGTGATGTTTTTACAAGTTGTTTCTAGGCCAGCATAAGCTGGGAATCAAAGCACACTTGCCACCTCTTTCTTTGCCATAAAATCCCAAGCAAAATGAGTACTCTTCACACCCTTGCCATGCATTTTTCATTCTTTGCAATATCAACTAAGTTTGAGGAACAACCCATGCTGCCTCCTCACACAATCTCAACAGCTCATCAAAGCATCAAAGAGCTAACCTCGAGCAAAACACAAAGTGACTCACCATGCCATTCTTTATAATTTTTGCTCCAGCGGTTTATGGCATGAAAGTGCTTACACTCCCTCTATATAAGTATGGAGCTTCTCATTTTGCAAGGAGGCTGCTCTCACTCGTTCTCCAGATCTGAAAATATACTCTGCATCTCAAGTTTTCCTCTGCTTGAAGCTTCTGCAAATTGCGTTTCTGAAGGATTCTCTTCCTTATTATCACTTCATTGAAGTCTCAAGAGCAAGCTAAGGAGGTTTTCTCTTTAATTTCAGAGGCCCATTTGGATTTATTTTCCAAATCAAGAGGTAATTGTTGAACTTTGAATCTGCTTTTTCAGCTTGCCATTTATGAATAAAAGATTATATATGCGTCGTTAGCTGGCCAAACAATAGGTTTGATGTATATTTGCATTTGTTTTTGAAGTGTGTTGCATAGCATGATATTCTGTAAATCCAGATTTGGATGATTTTCTCACTCTGATTTCTTGATGCATGCCTAACTATTTTGAATTCTACAAGTTATGTGTGGTAGCTTACCATGTGATCTTTAATTAGAGCCTTGAATCGTTTTATTTGATTAAGAAATGAGAAAGTTGTAGGGATCAAAAGTAGGGTGCATGGCACTGGTGTTTTACGCGTTTTAGGGCTTAGGCTTGAGGTTGAAGACGATGCGTGTCATGATCTAATTGGTTGATTTAAAATTTTTGCTTCCATTTAATTTATTTTACATTTAGCATCTTTAATCATTTTATTTTGCATTCAAAAATTGTCCAAAAATTATTTAAAAAAAATATCATAGACTCATATTGACCTCTAACATTTTATGGAATTTTTTTGCTGAAATTTTAAAAATGTTTTGACTGATTAAATAAATTTTAAGATTAATTAGTTTTGTTTTAATTGAAAAATTCATAAAAAAATACTTTTCAATGATGAAAAATTCCACAAAAAATATTTTGTACCCTCCAAGTGGTTCATTTTCAGTTTCTGATTTTTATTTCATAATTTTGTCATTTTTGCATAATTAAATAAATTTTTGTATAATTAAATATTTTTATCCATACAAAAAATACATAAAAAGTATTTTAAATCATTCAATCCATGCACCATGAATTTCTGATTTTTATTTTATAATTTTGGAATTTTGGCATAATTAAATAAATTTTTGCATTATATTGCATTTCATGCATAATTATAATTATTTAAAATATTTTTATCCATACAAAATATACATACAAAATATTCTAAATCATTCTAATCATGCATCATACATTTCTGATTTTTATTTTATAATTTGGTCATTTTTTCATAATTAAATGAATTTTTGCATTAAATATTTGATTTGCATTCCACATTTTGCATTTTTATTGTTTTTATCATTTTCCCTTGGAAATAAAAAAATAAAAAAAATAGTTTTGATCATACTTGGGATGTTAGGTTACTGTTTCCAATTTTTGTAGATTTTTATTTCTGATTTTTGTAGTTTATATAAATTTCTCTTGTTTATTGGTCATATAAGTTTAATTTTGAACTAGTGGTGACTTTTTGAATTTTATCTTGATCCTTCCATGGAATTTTGAATTGAGCAAGGATATGTCCCTGACTTGTAAGGGATTTGAGCTCTTTAGTTCATTTTTGCTTGGATTTTATATCCCATCTTTCTATTTTTATGGAATTTCCAAAGTGAACATGTCCTTTGGCCTAGTGTAATTGAGTCGAGCTTCAATGTGAAGCTTATGGACATAATTTAAGGCCAAGCTTTGGGTAGGTTATGACCATTTGAATGCTCTATGGATATGTAAATATGTTTTCATTTATTGGAAATTACATGTTGATCATTTGATTTCCACCTTGAGCATAAAGTTTGTATGGTTTCCAAAACCCTAATTTGTTGATGCTTTGATTCTTAAACCATGTTCTTGTACAATTTGTGTTTCTAATTGATGCTTAGGGGTATGATAACCTCAAGGATGGTCATCTAAAGACTTGAGATACATTTGACCTCATTGGATCATCTTGATCCTTTAATTTAAAGGTGTTTCATTTTGAGTTCTTTTGTATGAGTCGTGAGATATGAAGAATGCATTCATGCAATCCCTTGGGAACTTGCTTCTCATCTCTTTATCTTGTACTCATGGCATGTTTAGGGCTTTGATTCCATTTTTATTGATTCATTTAAGACCCTAACACACAAGTCATTTAGTTTTGTTGTTAAGATGTCATCACCTTGTGGCCATTGTTGTAACATTTGTATCATGTGTATCTTTCATGACATTAGTGATCCAATTCTAATTAAATTCTTGATTTGTACTTCTGACTTTGTGCATTATGTGATCATTAATTCTATGCTCTTTGATTCATTGACTTGCATTCAATTGTAAGATCATCATGATGACCTAAAAGAGCTAAATTTTCTTTCTCTTCTAATTTTTGGTAGGACAATACCTTAAGGGATTATAGGTTCATCATGTTTGAGGTATGTAATTTTAATTGACATTACCTTGAGCTCATGACAAGCATATTGTGAGGGTTCTATCATCACCCTAGGACATGCAAGACTTCATTCCCTTCCTACAAATCTTAATCAATGTGTTTGATCTAAGATAGGTGGTATTTACTTTAGATGATTTTGTTCATCAAATAGTTGATTTCTTTGTGTATTGAAGTTTCAGCTTCTACTGACCTTGTGTGTCACATTGCCTTCTCACCTTGCCTCTTCACCATATTTGGCTCACTAACTTGTATGCTTACTTAAATTTAACTCTAAGGTTTAGAGTCGACCTTTTCCATTGCTAACCTTTGTACCATGAATGGTTGTGATGTATGATAATTGTTTTGTTTTTGTGTGAACATCATACTTATATTCTCATCACTGATCTCACTTGTATATGACACTTGACACAAGCATGTTTGAATACACAAACAAACATTTTCCATCACATAGTTCTAGGATGCGCATTCATGTTTTCTTATTGAAAGTTTCTTATGAAAAGGTTATAATGATTGTGTATATGACATGAGTGTATCTCTACCATGATAACTACTGACTTTCATCCTTTTCCATCTTCTAAATGTTCATGCCTCTTCACCTATGTTATGCCATGCTTCATTTGACTCCTAGGTGCATGTTTAGGACAATTTCTTGACTAGTTTTTCTTGCATTAGTTTTGTGTAGGTTTTCTCTAGAGGTGATTGTAATTTGTTTGTGTCTAACATTAAGGTAATATCTATGTATCCCTCATTGACTTCACTCAAATATGACATCACTAATCATGTTCACAATTGCATATCCATGCACATTTCACACCCTTCTAGATGCATACTTAGGCTCTCCTAGTTTCCTTTGTTTGTGAATTTTCATGATGATCATGTATATGATGATAATGCATTCTTACTATGCTAGCTACTGCCTTCCATGTCATTTTATGCTATGAGGTTCATTCCTTTTCCTTCATGCATTGACCATGCTTCGTTCGACTTCTAGTTGCATTCTAGGTCGAGCTCTAACTAGTTTTTGTGTTGACATTGTATATCGCAATTTGGAATATCTTGTAGCATGGAAGTGCATAGCATGAGTGTTTCTTCATCATGTGTTGCTTTTATCCCACCATCATGTGACACTTAGAACAAGTATGCACAAGCACACACTCATGCATACACATGTTTGCCGCACTCTTATGAATCGAATGCATTTTTCTTAAGTGTTTTGTTTGTGAATCCTTAGAGTGCATACTTGAATGATCCTATTGATGAAATTATGTTTTGCTACTACAATTTGTGTATCTTGGTATTTCTTGGTTCATCTCTTTTCATCTTTGCCTTTTAGTGGCTTCTTTTAACTTAAACACTTCCTAGGTTAAAATTTCGACTAGTTTTCGTACTAATGATGTGATTGCATCTTTGTGACATTTTCTTTTGATTTGGTTATTAATTCTTTCATATGATGCTGGTACTGTAACCACTTCATCTTGACACCTTATTTGCATATCATAAGTCTCACATACTTAGATTCACTTCACTACGCGATTGTTGCATGTTTACGCACTTCGGTAGATTTTGCTCTTGAATCTTTGTGATCTATTTGTATGATGTAAATGAGGCATTAAAATTTTAACTACTTAATTTTGTGTCATTTATTCTTTAATTGTCCATTAGCTTCCTCTAAGTCTAACCCTTACAATTAGCTTTTCGTGTGCTTTTAAGACTAGTTTGACCTAGTTTGTGAGTTAACTTTGTATGTGTATGTTTATAATGGTGTTTGATATTTGTTAAAGGTTTGTATAAACTTTGTAAATATTGTGTCTGACCTCACTTCACATGACACTTTATATGAACATCATTCACTTGACTCCATCACATCTTCTTCTTCTTCTTCTTCTTCTTCTCTTTTTAGCACTTGTTAGTACTTAGTTTGTGTACTTTTGCCAAAGCACTTTACTTGATTCTACCCCTCTTATCACTTGGTCTTCTAAACGAGATGATTGATTTTATAGATTCCCCTTAGGTTTACTCGATTAGGTTAGTTATTGAGTTTAGACATTAAGTTAGGCATCCATGCATGATAACTTTAGGTAGATTTTTCCCTTTGTTTATACCCTGAAATTAGGATCAACTTTGTATGATAACATTAGGATTAGAAATAGGTTAGTTTCCCTTAGCCATTTTACCTTTATCCTTTTGCATCCTTGAAGCTAAAATATTGTTTTGTCAAGTGCATTAAAACACTCTAATAATATGAAACTTTTTCCAAAGTAAAAGATACAAACCAATTAGTTTTAGGATGTCTCGTCGTCCTATTTGTTGTTGATGTTTTGTCGTCCTGCTGGTGAAATTTCGTCATCTTATCCTCTAATGTTTTGTCGTCTTGTTGCTGATGTTTCGTCATCTCATCTTCTGATGTTTCGTCATCTCATCTTCTGATGCTTCATCGTCCTGCTGCTGATGTTTCGTCATCCCGTTTCCTAATGTCTCGTCATCTCGTTTTCCGATGTTTCGTCATCCCGTTTGTAGCCGATGTTTCGTCATCACGGAGGTGTTTCTTCATCGTTTGCGGTTTCGTCTGCTAATCTAAAAAACACAAACCAACCAAAACAAGTGAGCCGAACTATGACGCTCTGACTTTCCCATTGCACGAGGGAATACGTAGGCATCCTGTCGCGGGGCTTGATCGAGCAACCTCTGTAAATATTTCCTTCTTTTCCCCGTGTTTTCTTTCTTTTATTTCTTTATTCTTCTTTTCATTTTTGCATGCATTATACCATATACAGATATAGTTAGACCTTTACACCCATTAGATAGAAAGTAAAAGCAGATACCGTAGAGTACTACGGGCGAGTGGGGTGCTAATCTCTTCCCCTCACGTAACAGACTTCCTTACCCGATCTCTCGGTCGCAAGACCGTGATTTCTACGTTTCAAGTTTACTCGATGTTTACCTTTCCCTCTTGGCGGGATAAAAACGTTCGACGGTGACTTCATTGATAAACAGTTATATCCTTTGATTTTTCGGCCGGTTGTTTCATAGTCAACAAGAAGGTATTGATTATAATGAAACCTTTGCTCCAGTTGCCAGGTTAGATTCAATTAGATTACTAATTTCTTTTGATGTTCAACATAATATTACCTTATATCAAATGGATGTCAAAAGTACATTATTAAATGGCTATATAGAAGAAAAAATTTATGTCCGTCAACCTCCTGGTTTTTAGGATTCAAAATTTCCATAACATGTCTTTAAACTCAAAAAATCTTTATATGGGTTAAAGCAAGCTCCCAGAGCTTGGTATGAACGTTTAAGTAATTTTCTTTTAGAAAATAATTTCAGCAGAGGAAAAGTGGACACAACTCTTTTTAGAAAGACATTTAAAAATGATATTTTGATATGCCAGATTTATGAAGATGATATTATTTTTGGTACTTCTAATGTCTCTCTTGGAAGAGAATTTGCTGAGTCTATGCAGGAAGAGTTTGAGATGAGCATGATGGGAGAATTGAAATTCTTTCTGGGAATTAAAATTAATCAATGTTCAGAAGGTACTTACATACATCAAACCAAGTATGTCAAAGAACTTCTGAATAAATTCCAGTTATCATAAAGTAAGGAAACAAAGACCCCAATGCATCCCACGTGTAATTTGGGTAAAGATGACGTAAGTAATAAGGTAGATTAGAAGATCTACAGAGGTATGATAGGATCTCTTCTATATCTAACTGCATCTAGGCCAGATATTTTGTTCAGTGTATGTTTATGTGCTAGATTCCAATCAGATCCCAGAGAATCTCACTTAACTACAGTTAAGAGAATTCTAAGGTATATGAAAGGTACTACTAATGTTGGTCTATGTTACAGAAAATTAAAAGACTTTCAATTAGTAGGTTATTGTGATGTTGACTTTGTTGGAGATAAATTAGAAAGAAAGAGCACCTCTGGAAGCTGTCAATTCCTTGGTGACAATTTAATCTCATGGTACAGCAATAAGCAAGCCACCATAGCACTTTCAACTATAGAATAAGAATATGTAGCTGCTGCTGGCTGCAGTACTCAGATTCTCTAGATGAAGACTCAACTAGAAGATTATCATTTGTATGAGTGTAAGATTCCTATCTTCTTTGATAATACTTTTGCAATTTTCATTTCTAAAAATCCTAGTTTACATTCTAAGGCAAATCATATTGAAATAAAACATCATTTCATAAGGGACTATATTCAAAAAGGATTTTTAAGGTTAAACTTTGTAGATACAGACCATCAATGGGCTAATATTTTCACAAAACCACTTTCTAAAGATAGATTTAAATACATTTTGAAAAATATAAGTATGGAAGTATGCCCTGGATGAATTTTTTTTGTTTACTTTCAATATAGTCAGAAGTTCTGTTTAAACATTCTAATTAAACATCTCTTCAGAAGTTAAAAGAGAAGTTCAATTAGAAGCCATACATAGTAGTTCTGAAATATTGTCTATATTTCATTACAACTATGGTTCAGAAGTTCAACACATTAAACAATTGTTGCGCTATTAACCTAGAAGATAGGTCACGTACACGCGTTCTGGCTATTGACATAATGCTCCTACGTAACTGTTGCAATCAATCAATTCTCAAGATATCCCTCTAATTGTCAGACACAACATTAAATGCGCAAGATGATTAATTGTCTTTTAATTACTTTAATTTAAAAAAAAATGCTTGTTGAACGTTTAAGTTACATGCATTTTTCCTATAAATACCCTCATTTCAGAAACTCTTCTTTTCTTTTCACTCTTTCAAAACCCTTTTATGCATTTATGCCTCTTCTTGTCTGTTCAAGAACCCTAAACCCAGAAACCTTCATACCAGAAATTCATAAATGGAATCTAGTTCAAGCAACCCAGCAATTGTCAACCCAGAATCTCTCACCTCTAACCCTCAAGAAACTATTGTTCCATCGTTTTCTCAAACATCTAAGTGTTATGTGGTTCCTGAAAGAACAACCCATATTCCAGTTGAGAAATTGGAAGTGGTGTGTGAGATGATTATTGATTTGGTAAATCTAAAGGACAGTGACTTCAAATTGTTTCCATCCATTGAGTTTCAAGGATGGACAAATTGCTTTGACCGTCTTGTTGGTCCTGTTTACCCAAACCTAGTGAAAGAATTTTGGATTCATGCCACTGTAACCCCAAAAGCTATTCTTTCATTTGTAATGGGGAAAGAAATCTCTATCAGAGTGTGTTATCGAGGAAGATTGTTGGGGCTAGAAGGTGAAGGAGAGATTGGTGTTCCATAAGGAAGAATTGACTTGGAACCAATCAATCTTGAAATTTTCACTTCTTGGAGAAGCTTCTAGCAAGATTAAAGACCTAAAGGATGTTTACAAAATGCAGGGCCAATATTTTTCATGGATGTATTCATCATAGGAAGGATACAAGTTCACCTAACTATATCAATGCGGATCAACAATATATGTTATTACGTATTGGCACAAATGTGAAGGTGGATCTAACCTATCTTCATTTAGGCATCCTTGGCTCCATGTGAAAGAAACAAGGGAAGCGAAGGACAAAGAACCCAAGGCTAAGAGGGCTGGATACCATTGGCAAGATTGCTTTCGGACATTTTGACGAGAATGGTATGATAAAGCATCTAGAAGATGCTAAAAGCTAAAGGAATTAGACCCCATCATGGAAAATTATTCAATGGCGAGAGTTTGGTGAAGAAGGATCATTGATAAACTTCTTGTTGAGCCATCTCCTTTAGAAGTTGGAAATGTCACCAGAAGAAGAATTCAAATTGAGGATTTTCCAGCATTTGATTCAGAGGAACATCAGTTGACAATCCAACAACACATCAGATCTTCCAAGAGGAAAGGTCTCTCTATTGATCCATTCTGGCTGCAAGACAGAGAATCTCCAAGTCATATGAGAAAGATCAAGAAGATAAAACTTGATGGTGAAGGAACTTCCTCTAGACCCCAAAAGTCTCAGAAGAAGAAGAAGCATCAAGTTTCAGGTAGAACTTCTGAATCCATTCTTGTTTCTAATTCTGCAAGTTTATTAGCATCTGCTGCACAAAATTCCACTTCTATTCCCCCAACTCCAAACACAACAAAACAAACAATAGAAATAATAGATGTAGACATAGATCTAACAGCACCTTCAGAAACTATTGACAAAACCCTCTCATTGACCAAGTATTATCTGATATTGATAATTTTGATTCTTTAAATTCAGAACTTCCATCATCTTTCAACACACCTCACATCACAATATCACTCGGTCTGATAAATCCAAATGCACCACCACTTCCTCTCACCCGAAACCGATGAATGGAACTCAGATGTTCCTTCTTGGATTTTACCTAGGATAAATGTCCCCTTACAAACAAAATTTCCTAGTCTCATACCAACAACAAACATTTTCACTATTTCCAAAACTCCACCACACCTCACCAAAACTATTTCCATTTCAACAAAACTTCCAAAAACCACCACTACCGAATACACAACAACAACCACAGAACTTCCACCACCTACATCCCCAGAACAACATATCACAAACACTCCCTCCCAAGACCAACCTACCATAATACCAGAACTTCAACATCCACATTCTCCAGAAATGGCTACACCAACCTCTGCTCCCATTTTCCAAATTCCATACCCTCAAATTGATGAGTCTCCAGAATTTATGAGAACCCAAGTTAATCTTAACACTCTGACCAGAAGGACACCTAGTTCTAAACATGTGCATGCAAATGTTAATATACTCTTGCAGAAATTTGAGAAGGAAATGTTGGGCTGGTTAGAACTTCTAAACGATGATTGTGCCAACAATCTTAGCCCTTCTACTTCAGCAGAATTATGCAACACCTTTAGAAGGAGATTCATTGTTGAATCCCTAAAGCTCAAAGACTTGTGCCAATCTCATATTTATGAGAAATTTGTTGAGTGTCTGAATGGGGTGAAGAAAGTTGTCTACAATTCCTGGAATGAAAAGCCACTACTTCAATTGGACAATGCTCTATGGAAACCAAAAGCTGGCTACATGGAGATCTCTGACGATGAGACCTCAGATTTAGAAGTTGTTGAACCAACCTCTGGCGCCTTGGTTTTTTATAAACCTCTAAGTGTTCGTCTAAGAGAAACCAAGCAAAAATTTCTGACATTAATGGTTGACCTTGATACTCTCTTCTCCAATGCATTTTGCCCATAGAACTACTGCTTCTACCCCAAGGGTTGTCCCCACAGAAGATGTTGATTCTACTTCTGTTGTCTTGGAAACTCTGAAGGAGCTGAAGAAAGAGAATGAAGCTGTCAGAGCACATCTAGATAAGCAAGATGAAACCAACAAAGAAATCAAGATGTGGATGCAGAAACATGAAGAATCTTCTGCATAGATTAAAAATCTTCTGCTCTCTTTAGTTTCTCTTCAACCCTAGCACTTTTGTTTCCAAACCAAACATCAATGCATCATTATGTTTAAGTTTTTTCAGTGTTTTATTGTTTTTTCTCTTTTTGTGTTAAACTTTTGTAATTCCTCTACCATTAATGATTACAAGCATTCTAGCTTATTTTACAAAGTTTCTTTACTGCATTTTTTATTATGCCAAGAAGGGGGAGAATATTGAGATTTTGATCTGATTAATTATAACATGTTACTAAAACAAAAATGTCAAACATTTCTAACAAAATATACAAGTGCACATTTTTGCTTCTAAGTGATACATATTTACACAAACTTTAGAAGAATAAGTTGCAAAGGCAAACTCAAGTAAAGCTTCAAACTCTAATGATTCAAGCTCAGAAATGAAAAGGAAAACTATGAAGAAAAGAATCTCTGAAAGTTCTGTAAGAACATCTCAGGGAAGTTCCTCCTACTTAGTTTTTTTTAATTATTAATCTCAGGGGGAGATATGTTTTCATATATACAATTTTTTATCAAAATATAATATTTTGTCATCATCAAAAGGAGATTGTTAGAACATAGTTTGGTTCTAGACATAATCTTAGAGTTTTGATGATAACAAGTGAAATAAATTTTGTATAATAGATATGATACTACGATGGAATATTGTTTTCATTTCAGATTGTGTTACGACTCAAGCATTGAATAATATATAGACATCAAAATTATCTTTGAGTAAAAGAAGTATTAGAAGTTCTAATGAGAGTAGAACTTACGGTCACGCCGCTAGTGTGTCTGATGAACTGACTTTGAGATTTTGTATCGCAAATGTGTAGATAGCAAAGCCACCGACTTTTCTTTTATCCAATTAAGGGAAGGTAAAAGTACAGAAAAAGACATTCGTTAGATTACGAGTAAGGGAGAAGGTTATGAAAAGGAAGGTATTAGCACCCTTTCCATCCGTAGTTATCTGACTCTTAGTTGCTCTTAGATCACTTTTAAAAAGTGCTTTCTGTGTGTTTGACAAAAATGTTTTGAAAAGGCATTTCGCCTTGACTTTGTAATGATTCATGTAGGAATGTATACAAAGTGTTCGGAAATGTTTCGTTTTGAAAAGAGTTTGAACTTTGACAAAAGTGTGTGGTGTGAAAAGTATTTTGTTTGAGCAAGCAACTAAAAGTCTTATTACCTACTCAGAATTGGTCATTTTCGTGTTATTTTACGTTCCTTTAGAATAGCGCTATCCATACCATTAGTTGGTAGGTAACCCTATTCGTTGGATGTAGAAGGGACATTCGAAGGGACATCGGATGGTCATAGAAAGCAATTTGTAGGAAGTATCCTAGCACATTCGAAGGGACTATCATCATTTTTCGTAGGCAACAATCGAGGGTCAAGATCATGTATTCGTAGGCGACATCTTGGGTCTATGATCTTTGTATCGAAGGGACTATGATGATTTGTTTTGAAGGCAACGGTGCTAGGATACCTCTATGTTCGAGGGACAGAATTACCCTAAGGGGTGCATGTGTGAAAAGAGTATGTTGATTTCAGGTATTTTATCTTGGAATTATAAGTGATCTATGCCCAATTTTATCTTGCCATACACGCCTAATTACTAGCAGTTTATAGGGTGCAGAAAGTAAATTGCGGAAATGTAAAGTCGAAATTACATGGCTTTGGGGCAGATACATAATGAGAGTGCGGAAAATAAAAGCCCTAATTAAACTATTACATCCCATAGGAAATTACATAATTGAAAAATAAAAGCGAGAAAAATCATCCGAAACGGTGTAACCTGTGAATAGATGCAAAATCGGAAAACGGAAGAAAATTGCATAAGAGGAAAATGTTAGTAAAAATAAGTATTTTTGAATGAGAAAATTTTTTTGTGTTAGTGATGACATTAATATGATAAAATAATTTTTTGGTAATTTTTGGAATTGATTTAGTAATTTTAAAACAATTAAAAGCTATTTAAATGATAAAATAGAGATTAAATTAAATATGCATGCAAAAATAATAATTTTAATTTTAAAAATTAAATAAACATTTTTATGATGATTATGCAAAAAATAAATATTTTTGGTGTTTTTTAAATGCATGATAAAAATATTAGAAGATAAAATAAATTGAACGAAAATATTAAAGAAAAAATAAGAAAATATGAAAAATATGTTAAGTTTGCAAAAGAAAAAAGTTGGTCTTGCAGGATCGAGGAGACCTTGAGGAGAATCTTCCCATTCAACGCCTTAACCATGGGCCATTGTGTACTTTGTGTCATGGGCGAAATCAATTGAATATAAGTGTAAGCGTGTCATGGATATGTTTCAAACCAAGTCGGCATCGTGGACCCCATTGGAGCGGATGGACGAATCGAGAACGATCGCGCCACAAAGCCTTCGCCGGTCGAGCAAGTCAGCGGCGGACCCTAGCTCGTCGTCTTCGACCAACAAAACACGAAACTTGAAAAATCGCAAAATAAAAAGTTCTAAGGTACCCTACCCCCCTAAATCGAGGGCTGCGAACACGATGGTGGTGTTTGTTTTGGCTGAATCGTCCTGTACAGGCCGGTTCGAAGAAGACAGTTTGAAAAACCCTAACTATGGAAAATCATGATTTTTACGTGCAAGCTTCGAAACGATGGCCCAGATCAATCATATAGAACCTCATGAACACATTAAAACCATTAGAATCGATTAAAACACACAGATAATAAAAATGCAATTTCAAGAAAAGTTTGAATATGTATAAATGTATATGGCTCGATTCAGGCTGTTTCAGTCATGCACAATGATGCATACTCACTCTAAATTACCCCAGGAACACGTTTGGATGGTTGAGAGAGGCTGAAAGTGGCTGCAAAGTGAAATTCGAATTTCACCACTTTGTGAAATTTTTGAGCAAAATAAGGGTTGTTGTAAGGGCTAGGGTTTCGTCCTTTGTGATATGCAGCATGCTTGCTATTTATAGAGTGAGGAATGAGTGCAAAAAGAAGGAAAAAAGATTGGATATTGAATGTGAAATAAATTCCTTTCAAATAAAATCAAATTTTGGAGAAAATTTGATTTTCTCTTCCATATGCAAGCTATCACGAAATTGCAAAGTATCATGGGCTATCTTGGACCTCAAGTTTGATAAAAATCCACTCCTTTTGAAAATATATCTTATTTTCATATTTTATATAATTTAAATTTGAATTAAATGGTTTTAAATTCAAAAATAAATCAATAAAATAGAATGTGGTCATGGTAAGGCTTCAATAGGTCACAAATAATATTATGAACAAGTTTGGATCATAAAATTATAGGCCCATTTGGAAAAAATTGGATTTTGACAAATATCTCCTTTTGTGCAATTGTTCAAAAATGCCCAACTTCTGAATGGTGTATTTTGCTCAATTTTCCACATTTTTTAGTGTTCTTGGACTTTTTAGAAAGCTCTAAGTGTCCTCTAACCAACCTCTTTGGTTTCATCTCAATTGGAGTTTCCATGATCAATAAATCTTCAAAACAAAAAGTTGACTTTTTGTTGACTTTGAAAAGGACCTGTAATGTTTTGACCCATACCTTCCAAATGAAGCATTTTTTGAACATTCTTGTGAGACATGAAGTTGTAGAGAATTGAATTTCCTTCAAAATGAGAGGTGGTGGAAAATTTCTGAGAAAGTATGAAGAAGTTATGCTCAGTCAAAGTTTGGTTGACTTTTCACTAGAAAACCCTAATTTGGAAAGTTTGACTTTTGAGCAAATCTTGAGTTTTCTTGATGAATCATGATCAACCCTTGATCAAATGATGAATGTAACTTCAAAATGAGGATGTTGACCAAAAATCATGAAGTTTGGCATGTTGACCACGATTGACTTTTTGTCAATCTGTTGATTTCCAACCATCGAGCAATTGTCAGAAAACTTGACTTGAGAGGCTTGAAACTTGACATGGAGAATATTTGAAGCATATGAGGAGGCATGATGACCATTGGAGATGTTGGAAATCCATCTAGACCTGAGAATTGCCAAACCCTAGTTTGGGTTGATTGTCTAGGAGAGGGTTTGTCTGATCAACCCTTGAGGAATCCTTGAGTGTGGATGTATGAAATGTCTTGAGAAGTAAGAGGGAATATTTTGGGGTATGACAGCTAGAAGCAACTTCGATAGAAGCATGCAAGCAAACCTCGATAGAAGCACCAAGAGAATTTTCTCATTATAAGATGTTCTAACAAGGCTTACAAAGATTATGATCTTTGTATGCGCCATGTTCTAAGACAAAACCTTCTACATAACATTACCCTACAAAGCTAAAGCAATTTGAAGTACTTGAGTGGTTCAACTTTCTATGACACTTGGAGAAAACAAAAGCACGTGAATTATACTTCATTAATTATGTTTTCACTATCCAAGACACGCTAACCATGCAACGAAAACTTTACGGAAGCTCTATATAAGCAGTTCAAATTCAAAGACAACAACAATTACTCATAGAAAACTTACGCTACAGTTGAAATCACCTTCTTGTAAAGTGTTATTTCTAAGTTGTTTGAGCTAAATAATTTGTGTAAAAATCATTTTAAGTGATAAATCTTTTTAGAAGCAATTTTAAACATATTGTCTAGAAGTTCTTGTGAGATTGTTCCTTGAGAGACCAGTTTAGGTCAAATTTCTCAAGAGGGCTAAGACTAGTTGAGTCTTAGAGGTGTTAGTCACTTGCAGTTGGCTTGTGCATCGTTGTTAGTCTGCAGTTGGTTGTGCATTTGTAATCTTTGGGTTATAGTGGATTAAGTCCTTGTTGAGAGAGCTAAATCACCTTGGAATGATTGGAGTAGTTTGAGTTTCAAATGAACCAGGATAAAAATCCTTGTGTGTTTAATTTTGTTGTTTGATAAAAAGTAAGATTTAATTTGAAAAACTTATCCACCCACCCCCCCTCTTCTAAGTGTTTTCTAACCCTTCAAAGGGGTGCCGACCGGTACCCTTATAGTACAAGGCATTATTTTATTTTCTTTTCTTGTTTCTTGTCTGTTTCCACGTTGTTTTTTGTTGTGTACTCTTTAATTAATTTCAACCTATTTATTTCCTAATTAATTAAGTATAGGTATTAATATTAGATGAATAAAATTAACATGAGATTGATAGCATAATATGTTTGTATATATTGATAGCAACAAGTGTTAGCAGTAACATTAGTATAACAGAAAATTATCTCTTGACAGAAAAACGATGAACTTGTATAGTAGTAGGTGTTTTAGTAACATCAAGTTTATCATAGGAAATTAAGTAGTGATTGAATTAACTAATTGATTTAGTAGGTGATGCGAGATAATTAAATTGCAGTAGTCGTACCTAGTTTGTTTTAGGCGTAGGATCGTTAAGGTTAGTTTGTTGGTGTTATTGCGGTGTTGATTTTGTTGAAAATTTTCGAAGTTGCAGGTTATGATGAAATTGGTTGTGTTATCTTGTGTTGATGTGTTGAACCGTATTTTAGGCCTTGTGCCAACATTGAACGATGTTGTTGAATTGTTATTACGTTGAAGGCTTATAGCCAGTGTTGAAATTATGATGAAGTTGATGTTGATTTGATTATTTTGTTGTTGTTGTTGAGTTGCATCATGTTGTCGCATACATTAATGATGAAGGCTTATGCCTTGTTGATGCCTCGGATATTGGCAGATTATTACGTTGGGAGATCTGCTCGGATCTTACATTGGGAGTTCTGCTCCATTGGTACCACATGCATGTGAATTTGAATATGTTGTTGCATCTCATGTTTCATTTTGATTCATTGTGATTATTGAATGAATTATAGAATTGTTTGTTGTGGAATAATTTGTGAAGCAGTGATTTACCTTATTTGATTCTGATACATATGATTTATCATACGATTTTTTATATTGTTAAATATCTCACCCTTTTGTTGTGATGTTGCCTCTACGTGGGTAACATGCAGGTAATCCAGAGTAAAGGTTGTCTACCTTCAATAGTTTGAGTCGGTGTTGTCTCTCTGATACGTAGCACTTGTGGGGATTTTTGTAACTCTGATAGTTGGAGGATTTTGTAACTCTAATTTTATATAATTCGTTGGGTAGAAATGGGGTGTTACAATATGTGGCACGTTGTGAAGAGTCAAACGTTAAGTAGTAACTATTTTTAAATTTCTATATAAGCAGAATTTAAATTCAGTCTTGGAGAACACAATTTTTAATATTGTAAGGAAAAACAAAAAGTATTCTGTTTAGAGAGAAATGAGTGACTTTTGAAAACGTATGCATGCATCCCAATTTAATTTCAAAGCAATTTACCTTTTAGTTTTCAGTATTGCATTCTACTTGTCCAATTGTCTTTACTATTGTCTACCTTATCTGCATTTCTCATCCTTTATCCAGTTTTACATCTAATTCAAACACTAAAATAATTTGAAACTTATCACCATTTTCTAGGATTTTGTATTTGAGATCCTGCAAGTTAACTTTAATAAGAGGCTAGAGATTGTTTACCAAAAACATGTGTAAATAAATTGGCACATCCGGTGGGACTTGTTGTGTTAAGCTTACATATTTTCATAATTTTCGCATGTTCATACAATTTCTCTACCATGAGTGTGCATGTGTTATACCCCAAAATTTTCCCTCCTACTTCTCAAGACATTTCATACATCCCTGCTCAAGGATTCCTCAAAGGTTGATCAGACAAACCCTCGCCTAGACAATCAACCCAAACTAGGGTTTGGCAATTCTCAGATCCAGATGGACTTCCAACCTCTCCAATGGTCATCATGCCTCCTCATATGCTTCAAAGACTCTCCATGTCAAGTTTCAAGCCTCACAAGTCAAGTTTCCTCAGACAATTGCTCAGATGGTTGAAAATCAGTTGTATTAGACAAAAAGTCAACTGTGGTCAACATACAGTCAAACTTCATGATTTTTGATCAACATCCTCATTTTGAAGTTACATTCATCATTTGATCAAGGGTTGATCATTATTCATCAAGAAAACTCAAGATTTGCTCAAAAGTCAAACTTTCCAAATTAGGGCTTTCTAGTGAAAAGTCAACCAAACTTTGACTGAGCATAACTTCTTCATACTTTCTCTGAAATTTTACCACCACCTCTCATTTTGAAGGAAATTGAATTCTCTACAACTTCATGTCTCACAAGATTGTTCAAAAAATGCTTCATTTGGAAGGTATGGATCAAAACATTATAGGTCCTTTTCAAAGTCAACAAAAACTCAACTTTTTGTTTTGAAGATTTATTGAGCATGGAAACTCAATTGAGATGAAACAAAGGGGTTGGTTAGAGGACACTTAGAGCTTTCTAAAAAGTCCAAGAACACTCAAAAATGTGGAAAATTGAGCAAAATACACATTGCACAAGTTGGGCATTTTTGAAAAGGTGCACAAAGAGAGATACTTGTAAAAATCAAAATTTTTGCAAATGGGCCTAGTTTTTCTTCATTCAAACTTGTTCCTTAGACAATTTGGAACATCCAAGCCCAATGCCACGAATTTTAACTTTATTTTTCTATTTAATTTGGATTTTATTCATTTAAATACAAATTAAATTAAAAAATAAGGTATAAAATCAAAATTAAATGCAAATTGATTTTTTCTCTCATCCTTGAGGTCCAAGCAACTCACCAAAAGCTGTCAATTTCGAAATTGGTCTTGATTTGGCAAGGAATTGATGAAAATTGATCAAAAAAGATAAGATTTGATTTTGTACAAAATCAAATAATCTTTGCATTGATTGATGATTATTTGTTCCTCAAATCAGCTCAATTTTCATCCATTATAAATATACAATGCATATCACACAAAAAAAGGAAAAATTGCCTCAAGAACCTAACCTAAAGTCAAAAATCATGACTCTCAAGCAATCTGCAGCCTTGGTTCTAGTGGATTTCAATCGATTTTGAGCATTCCATCGTGTTCCTTGGGTTGTTTAGAGTCGATCCAGACCTTTACAAGTTGCAAAATCATCAAGAATCACGAAATCCGAATTTGGTTTGTTCATATATTTTTCAAAATCGATTTCTATTATTCATGCATTTTTAACACTTTTTGATTGTTTGTTCATGATCAGCATCAAGTTTGCAAGCTATCTGGGTAACCCAATCGCGTTTTAGTGACCTGGAACGAAAACCACCATTGTTAGGGTTTTCGGGCTTGAATTAGGGCTTCTCCAATTAGGAAAAATTGGACTAAACCAAGCATACCAGGATGATCAGTGGATGAAAACGAGTCGATTCATGTATTCACAATTCATTTATATTACTTGTATGAGATTTTGATTTTTGCAGGGGCCTTAGCGTCGAACAAAGACCGGCTAAATGTTTAAAATTCAAAGCGAAGAAGATGGTTTGGCGCGTGATTCGGGCAATCGAGGGCGACATCCGTTTAAAAGCCATTCGCTCTGTTTTCTAACTGCGTGTACAAGCTAGCTCGGTTGGTAAAGCTGGCATATCACCAGGACACGAGTTCGAATCCGAGCCATGGCAATGTGATTTTCTACAAGTTTGCATATTTTTCTATTTTCATATTTTCTATTTAATATTTTCCATGCATTTTATTTTATCTTTAATAATTTTTATCATGCATTTAAAAAACACCAAAAATATTTATTTTTTGCATAATTATCAGAAAAATGTTTATTTAATTTATAAAATTAAAATTATTATTTTTGCATGCATATTTAATTTAATTGCTAATTAATCATTTAAATAGCTTTTAATTGTTTTTAAATTGTCAAATTAACTCCAAAAATTCCCAAAAAATTATTTTATCATATTAATGTCATTACTAACACAAAACTTTTTCATTCAAAAATACTTATTTTCTTGACATTTTCCTCTTATGCAATTTTCTTAGTTTTAGATTTTGCATCTTGTCACAGTTATACCGTTTGGACGATTTTATCGCTTTTCTTTTTCAATTATGTAATTGCCTATGGGATGTAATAGTTTAATTAGGACTTTTATTTTCCTTTCAATTATGTATATGCCCCAAAGCCATGTAATAGCGTAGGATTTATCTTTCGCACTTTACATTTCCATAATTTAATTTCCGCACCCTATAAAGCGCTAGTAATTAGGCGTGTATGGCAAGATTAAAATCAACATAGACCAATCATAACTCCAAGATAAAATATCTAAATTTGACACACTCTTTTCACATGCACCCTTAGGGTAATTCTCTCGTTGCCTTCTGAATTCAAATGGTCAAGTCCCTCGAGCGTAGAGGTATTCTAGCACCGTTGCCTTCAAAACAAATCATCATAGTCCCTTGATACAAAGATCATAGACCCATGGTGTCGCCTCGAATACGATCTTGACCCTCGATTGTCGCCTCGAAAAATGATGATAGTCCTTGAATGTGCTAGGATACTTCCTACAGTTGCTTTCTATGACCATCCGATGTCCCGAATACCCGCTTACATCCAGCGATGGGTTACCTACCAACTAATGGTATGGATAGCGTTATTCTAAAGGAACGTAAAACAACACAAAAATGACCAATTCAGAGTAGGTAATAAGACTTTTAGTTGCTTGCTCTATCAAAAATACTTTTCACACCTCACACTTTTGTCAAAGTTCAAACTCTTTTTCAAAATGAAGCATTTCCGAACACTTTGTATACATTCCTACATGAATCATTACAAAGTCAAAGCGAAATGCCCTTTTCAAAACATTTTTTTTAAACACACAGAAAGCACAATTTTAAAATGATCTAAGAGCAACTAAGAGCCCGTAGATAACTACGGATGGAAAGGGGTGCTAATACCTTCCCTTTTCATAACCTTCTCCCTTACTCAGAATCTAACGAAGGTCTTTTCCTATTCTTTTCACCTTCCCTTAATTGGATAAAAGAAAAGTCGGTGGCGACTCTTGCTATCCGCACATTTGCGATACAAAAATCTCAAAGTCAGTTCACGTATTCACTGGCGACTCTGTAGGAGACACCTAAGAGAATACCTTAGGGATTTTTAGATCATCTTTATTGCTTTCTGTTTGGCTTGCTTGCTTTACTTTTAAGGGTTGCTTGGGTATTATATTTGTGGGGGATCCTACACCCGGATCCGGGTTTCCTTTTAGGTAAGTAGCAATAAATCGTCGCGACCATTAGACGTATATCGAAACGGTCAACATGATGGCTACGTTAGTGTGACACTTTGGATGTCCTGATACTCTTCATTTCCAAGTTGAGGATAGTATTTGGCTTCTGCTTGGTGTCATCAAGCACTAACTAAACTTTTAGAACCTTAATTGACCCATCTTGGCCATTAGAAGGTAGTGAGATGGCGGCTTTGGACCGAGGTTGGGCGATACTCGATGCTACGCTCATTAAGATCAGACTTTTGGGATATTTTGATCGACCACTTGGTAGTCGTATTGAAATAAGCGCCTACGAGAAAGATCAATGATGTGAGATTCCTAGAACCCGGTTACTATTATAGGACAGGATGAACCAACTCAAACTTTTGGTGGGGTAATCACCTATACCTCATGCAAGCCTTAAACATAGGCTCATTGTGTGATTTGTTTGTGTGTGCTAAACATGACATCATGACATCATCGCATTGCATATCATTTCTAACTATTTCAAGGACCTAGGGATTTATCTTTGCTCTGTTTTGTAGGAATTATGGCTTCTAGAAAGACTATCCGAATCAACTTCATGGGTATACCTTCTCAGCTCAAAGAATTGGTTTGAAATTCCGATCATGCTCGTTCATCAAAAGACATGGTTATCTACTTGACTTGGTTATCTCGGTTTGAAGAAGATATGATGCATGTCCTATTCAGTTCTTTGATCAAACACCATTGCTTTACATTCCCAATTATCGAGTTGATTCCTACCTTGGAAGAGTTCTCTAAGCTACTTGGGGTACCTATTCTTGATCAAATGCCATTCACCGGTTTAGAAAAGGTTCCTAGGTACAAAGACATCGCATCCGCCTTGCATCTTAAGCGCTCAGACATTGAAGCTAATTGGGAAACTAGAAGCGGAGTTAAGGGTTTACTTGCCAAGTTCACGATAAAAGCCGAGAATTCCTCAAGTTATGAGTTTCCATGCATTTGAAGATATTGTGGCCTTGCTAATCTATGGTTTGGTTCTATTCCCTAACTCGGATCAATTCATAGATGTCAACGCCATCAAGTTGTTTCTTACCCGTAATCTTGTGCCTACTTTACTTGGAGATGTCCTACATTCTCTCCACACTCGTACTACTAAGAGACAAGGAACTCTCATGTGTTGCATACCGTTACTTTCCAGGTGGTTTATTTCGCACCTTCCTCCATCAGTTTTGAAGAACGAACAAAGGTTGAAGTGGTCTCAAAGGATAATGTCACTCTCTCATTCAGATATCCGTTGGAGTCTTTTCTCTCAAAAGGACTTCACATTCATTGAGCGTTGTGGAGAATTCCTAACGTACCCTTGGTATAAGGAGGTATTACTTAACCCTTCTCTAGCTCTCGTCGGTTTGGTTTTGCTCGAAGAGATGGTCCACATGATATGCTTCTCCAGATATTGTGTTCGATTTCAACGCGATCTCGAGTGCAAGCGAAGGTTCATACCTTGGGGCATGGTAAAGAAGGCGATACCAAGACTTTGGGGCACCGAACTCCATTCCTTGGGAACCTTACCAAAAATGGGTGCGAGCTCGAGCTCAAAACCTCATGATGCCATTTACACCCGTGTTACCGCAATTATGGAACTGTTGCTATAGGTGGCGTACCTATCTTGTTCTCCATCGACATGCCTCTGATTTTGAAGACTTGAAGACTTGAAGAGATCTGGATTCACTTAAGAAGAAGGGATACATTTGAAGCTCGGTGTTACATGGCGAGAAGAAGGTACTAGAGTTGACCAAGCTACTTCACGAGGCGAAACATTAGCCTACCTCGGCACCAGAGCGCCCATGGGAGACTTAGAGCTTTAGGATTTTATGCTTTTCTTTTATTGCTTTGAACTATCTTTTTTACTTAAAAAGAAAAAGAATAAAAAGAGAACTAATAAATGTTTGTTCGTGCTTGTTTAACAAATTTAAATCTCTAAGGTCCTTGAAAACATTGCATTGCATTTGCATAAACATCGCATATCATGGCATAACATCTCATAACAGGTACATTGAAGATTGGTTTTCTCATCCTCTCGCTATTTATTTTAGCAGAAATGGCTCTTGAGCAGAAGGATCTCAGAATGCTCAGTTCCAGCAGATGTTCACCAGCTTGGTCCAAGGCCAAGAAGATCTGAAGAAGCTCATCAACAGAAAGAAGAAGGTCGTTGGTGTTCTCAACATGGGCAGACGCTACAAAGGTGGTCCTAAAGTGGTCAGCTGGATAGAGCTCTCAGAAGGAAGTGTCAAGAATGAGGGAAGTGTCAAGAATGAGGGGAGTGTCAAGGATGATGACGAAGGCAGCCAGCATGGGCCTGAAAAAGACTACGACCATAGCCAGTACTCTGATGAAGATGACAAGTACAAGCAACTTGATGGCCGTCTGAATGCTGTAGAGAACCTGAAGATGTCCGGGCTGAATTTTGATGATCTGAGTCTTGTTCCTGGTGTGGTGATTCCTCCCAAGTTCAAAGTTCCTACTTTTGCCAAGTATGATGGCATGTCTTGTCCGAAGCTGCATTTGAAGTCCTATGTCCGAAGATCAACCCCAGCGATGAGAAAGTTGTGGATGCACTATTTTCAAGAGTTTGTCGAACTCGAGTTGGAGTGGTATTATCGGCTGAGAATGACCATATCCGTACTTGGAGTGATTTGGCGGATGCTTTCTGAGACGTATAAGTACAATCTTGAATTGGCGCCCTCGCATGCAACTACTGAGCATGTCCATGGGTCGTGATGAGAAGTTCAAAGTATGCTTTCGAAATGGAGAGACCTAGCGAGTGAGTTCACCACCCTTGTCCAATAGGGAGTTGGTTGATAGGTTTATGGGAACACTGAAGGCCCATTTTTCAATCATCGATTGGAAACTCTTGACCGGATTCACCGAGTTGATATTGACGGAGGCGTATTGAAGGTGTCAAGTGGGAAGATTCATGTAGAGACATCTTTAAATCTTTGCAAAAGATCTTTTGGTGGTAAAAGGAGACTAATGTTGTGTATGGTCGAAAAGCCGAGCCAAGACCGGCGCTCGATGCGTGAGGCGGTTGCGATCTCGATCTGCATCGGCGCAACCTCGGTGAGACAGCGTGGCGAGCAGCGCCCGAGGCAGTTTGAAGATCAACATGCCGTTGTCACAAGCCTTGCAACACATGTTGAAAGCGGGCTGATTACTTTGAAGGATCCTCCTCAGTGTCAACACTTCCTCTCAGGATACAATCCTAATGCTAAGTGTGCTTACCACTCCAATAGCCGAGGCACGACAACGACATTTGGGCTCTGAAGAACAAAATTCAAGATATGATTGAAGCTAAGCGGTTGAGTTTGACCCTCTGTTGAGACTCGAATGTGATCAGCACGCCTATGCCTAACCATGAAATAAGTTCCAATCTTTGTTGGGAAGATACTTATGTTTTCAACATAGATGACTTGACCATTCCTCGATGGTTATTAAGAAGAATTTCTGCAAGCGGTGTCAATCAGGATGCCCGGAATTGTCGTTGGTGCCCATACTTTGATGGTTGTGCTTGGTTGAGAAGGCGTGTTCGATGCATGATGGATAGTGAAATACTATTCTGAAACCACACATGGAGCTTGTGTGAAGACATGTCTAAGCGAAGATCAAAGATGTGAATGGCTTATCATCATGGGATACCTTAGGGCGCCAAGTGGAAAGTATGATTACATGGTGAAGTACCTTCCGGCTACAAAATTCCTATTGAAGATGTTAAGGCGTAGGATGGGGTGACGATTTCCTAGAAGACTATCTTGATGTCAACACAATAAGGATTTCCTCTGCGATCCATGCCTAGGGTGGCACCTCTCATTATTACTTCTCGGACCGGTTCCATACTCCTCGACAAAGCTATTCCTTGGAATTATGGGTAGCGTTTACTATCATGGCGTCAAGCAAGACCCTCGACCATTGAAGATCTTACGTTGAAGCTATCATTCGACATTGACAACATCAGGATCTAGTAAGGTGACCGAGCGGAAGAGTGTTCTCTCGGATATCTCTCCTCCAAAGACCTGCGACTCCATTTCGCATTCCGATTATTCAATCCATTCCCCAAGCTAGAGGAAAGAACGGTGACTCATCTTGCTCGACGAAGTGCTAAAGGAAGTTCTTGAAGACACCTCAAACAAGAAATTGAGGATTCGAAGATCATCAAGAAGAGTGACTACAATGTTGTGGAGCAGTTGGGACAGACTCCGTCCAAGATCTCCATGCTTGCTCTGCTCTTGTGCTCGAGGCTCATGCCAATGCCTTGGTGAAGTTTAGAAGAATGCTCACGTACCGCGGCACTCCCTCTGACGAGTTCGAAGTTTGTATTGCTAGCACGGCTGCCAACAACGGCCTAGGCTTCTCGATCTTGATTTGACTCTGCGGAAAGAAACACAACAAAGCCTTGCATCTCTGTTGAATGCAAGGGCACTACATTATCTCATGTTTGGTGGATACGGTTACGCTCGAATATCCTACCGACGCTTTTGATCAACTCGATGTTGAAGGTTGGTTACGAAACCCGGTGACATTGTTGTGAGAGCTTTTGATGGTTCTAAACGAGCAGTACTTGGAGAGCTCATTCTTCCTGTTAAATTCGGTTCCCAGACTTTTGATTCCACTTTCTTCGTCATGGACATTTGTCCACTTACTCTTGCCTACTTTGGCGCCCTTGGATACATGGGGCGGTATTACTACCTTACATCAAAAGTGAAGTGCCGGTGAAAGGAAGGTTGTTACAGATATGTGGTGAAGAGAATATGGTCGATCATCTGATCATTCCGATACCTCGAGATGGAGGGCAAATTCTTTGAGACTCCTGTCAAGCTTTTGAAACAATCCCAGTCATGCTGTTGACTCTCCCGTTACTCTGAAGTTACATAAGCTCCGCCTAGGATGGCCTCTTGAAAGATGCTCGAATCTTTGTTGAAGAAGGAGGTAGTACTATTTGGGACAGCTCCTTGATCTTCCTTTCAAATCGACAAGGCTGGTTTAGGCTTCACCATCAAGGGTCGGAAGATGATACGCCGTGAGCGTGCGGCCAACTTCCTTTCCGCATCGGCCAGTGGAATCCATGCTATAGAAGGCGGCAACGACTTCGACATCGTGAGTGGATCTTCGACTCCGACAACGGACTCGACAATTGGAAGGCGAAGGCGTCATACCAATCTCCTTTAGCAGGAGTAATTGCTCTTGTTTTTGTTTTGCTTTTCGTATTTTCTATGTTTTGAACAATAAACTCTAAAGCCTAGTGCCTTACGGGGCATCGTGGCTCGTTGTGAGGTTATTATTTGTCATTTGCATATTTTCATTCAATAAAATTGTTGGACTTTTGCATTCAATTGTTGTTTTCCTTCTTTTACTTTATCACCC
This sequence comes from Vicia sativa, assembly GCA_021764765.1. Classification (NCBI taxonomy): domain Eukaryota; kingdom Viridiplantae; phylum Streptophyta; class Magnoliopsida; order Fabales; family Fabaceae; genus Vicia; species Vicia sativa. Next base: position 22,075,658 of record CM038797.1, read on the forward strand.
TTCAAAAGCTATGTGTTTCTTACACACACCGTGATACAACTGCGAATCACTCCGAATCTCGTTGATAACGACTATGCTATTGCTAAATATGACTTGATAATCCGATCTACCAAGCCGAGACGAAGGTGAGGAAGATTGTGAAGTGCCGGAGAACTTGTCGGGGCTACAGACAAGAAGAGCGAGTTATCTGACCACCACGAAGAGCAAGTTGAGGTTGTGAATTTGGTACCGATGAAGGCAGAAAAGAGATCAAGATAGGAGCGGGTCATGAGGCGAGAAAGATTGGTTCGAGATGCTACGAGACTATTGAGGTTTTGCTTGGTCATACGAACATGCCGGTCTAGACATTGATATTGTGGTACACGATTAAAAAAAGGTTTTCTCGGTGAAACGAAGGTTCGTCGCATGCGTCACGAGATGTCGAGAAAATCAAAGCCAAAGTTATGAAGCGATTCAATGCAAGTTTCTTAGTGTTACTTCTTATCCACATGGGTTGCTAATGTGGTGCTGTGCCCAAGAAGGATGGCAAAATGCGAATGTGTGGATTACTGAGATCGAACAAAGCGAGTCAGAAGGCGACTTTCCACTACCTCGTATTGATGTTACGGTTGACAACACCGCTCAACATAAGGTTTTCTCCTTCATGGATGGTTTCTCCAGTTACAATCAGATCAAAATGGCTCCTGAAGACATAGAGAAGACTACTTTCGTCACATAGTGGGGCACTTTCTGCTACAAGGTTATGCCGTTCGGTTGAAAAGCGCCACTTATCGGTGCCATGGTGACGTTATTTCATGACATGATTCATCACGAGATAGAGGTCTACGTCGACGACATGATAGCTCGATCACGGACTGAGGAAGAACATCTTGACCATTTGCGGAAACTGTTTGATAGGTTGAAGAAGTACAGACTGAGACTTAATCCCAACAAGTGCACCTTTGGAGTCAGATCCGGAAAACTCCTAGGGTTTGTTGTCAGCGGTAAAGGTATTGAAGTTGACCCCGCCAAGGTTAAAGTTATTCAAGAAATGCCAGTTCCCCGCACCGAGAAGGAAGTCAGAGGTTTCTTGGGCCGATTGAATTACATTGCCAGATTCATTGCAAATCTAAGTGCTACTTGTGGCCAATCTTCAAATTCTTGAAGAAAGATCAAGTAGTGGTGTGGGCAACGATTGCGGATCGCTTTTGACAAAATCAAGGAGTACTGCAATCCTCCTATCGATGCGCCCGAAGGAAGACCTCTTATCATGTACTTGCGGTGTTAGAGAACTCAATGGGGTGTGTGTTGGGGCAACATGATGAGTCTAGTCGAAAAGAGTATGCAATATACTACCTTAGCAAAAGTTTACCGTGTGAAACAAGATACTCACAAGAAAACTTGCGATTGCTTTGGCTTTTCGCCGACTAAGGCAGTATATGTTGACTCACACTACCTTGTTGATTTCTAAGATGGATCCGATAAAATACATATTTGAGAAACCAGCTCTCTCGGAAGAATAGCAAGATGGCAAATGATCTTGACCAATATGACATCCAGTATACTTCTCGAGAAAGAATCAAAGGAAGTGTAGTGGCCGATCATTTGGCTCATCAAGCCGTAGATGACTATCGACCTATGCAATTTGAATTTCGAGAAGAAGATGTTTTACTAATTCTTGATTGTGAAGAACCGAGGCCCAAACGAAGGACACGAACAAGGATCGATGGACCATGGTCTTTGATGGAGCTTCAAGCACTTGGCAATGTCATTGGCGCCATCATTACATCCCTACAGCGGACATCGCCATTCACCGCGATTATGTTTGATTGCACTAACAACATGGCGAATCTGAGCGTGCATCATGGGTATCAAAGTGCTATTGACTTAGAATCAAGTTCTTGCAAGTATATGGAGACTCATCTTTGGTGATCGGTCAGTTAAGGCGAGTGGGATCGAAGCATCCGAATCTCATTCCATATCGAGCATGTTTTGAGTTTGATCCCTATTTGAAGAGATCACTTTCAATCACATTCCACGAGAAGAGAATCGGTTAGCGGGGCGCATTGGCTACTATGTCATCTATGTTCAAGGTCGGATGGGACAATGAGGCTCCCGGATCATCATTGAGAAGTTTGACGAACCGGCATATTGTTATGAACTTGATACGAGAGAAACCTTGGTACTCGACGTGAAGAGGTATCTTGAGACTCGGGAGTATCTCGCGAGGGCATCTGTCAATGATAAGAAATTTTTGAGAAGGTTCGCATCCAAATTCTTCCTCAAAACGACATCTTATACAAAGCGCAACCGACTTGTGCTTACTCCGTTGTGTAGATGAGCAATGGAACATATCATGGAAGAGTTACATGAAGGCGCATTTGGTACTCACTCCGTGGACATCGATGGCTAAGAAGATTAAAGAGTTACTATTAGTCCACCATGGAAGCGATTGTCACGCTTCGCTCGATCTTGTCACAAGTGCGGTATATGCGGACAAAGTGCACATACCTCGGTACCTCGAATGTTCTTCTTGCTCCTTGGCCTTTTGCAATGTGGGGCATTGACATGATCGAATCAAGCCCACATCTTCCAGCGGACATCGTTTCATTCTTGTGGCAATTGACTATTTTACCAAGTGGGTAGAAGCGACCTCGTTTGCATCATTACCAAGAATGTCGTGGCTCGATTCATCAAACACAATCTTATCGTCGATATGGAACTCTGAAAGGATTATCACGATAAACTCTAATCTCAACAACAAGATGATCACCGAACTGCACAGGTTCAAGATCAAGCATCACAATTCTTCTCCATATCGGCCTAAGATGAATGGCGTGGAGGCGCCAATAAGAATATCAAGAAGATTATCGAGAAGATGTGGTGATTTACAAAGATTGGCATGAGATGTTACCATTTGCTCTTCATGGTTATCGCCTTCTGATACGAACATCAACAAGGGCAACCCCTTCTCTCTTGTATACGGTATGGGCAGTCCTACCCATCGAGGTTCGATACCCTCGACTAGAGTCCTCAAGGATGCGAGTTAGGCGAAGCGATTGGATCCGGACTCGCCTTGACAGATTAACTTGATTGATGAGAAGCGACTTCGCATCCATCTCATGGACAGATCTATCGAGAGCGAATGATTAGAGCATTTAACAAGAAGGTCAAGCACCGAGTCTACCAAGTCGGTGACCTAGTAGTCAAGCGCATCATTCTTCCACAAGGTGATCCCAGGGGCAAATGGACTCCCACCTACGAGGGACCATTTGTAGTCAAAACAGTATTTTCCGTGACTATGATACTTAGCACCATGGACGGCGAGGACTTCCCACCATGTGAATGCAGACATAGTCAAAAGATACTACGCATAAAAGAGACCCGCTAGGTCGACTGGCCTATGCAAAAATAAGGGCATCCTGGCGAACTAAAAAGGTTCGGGCAAAAGTTAAGGATATATATAAAACATGTACACCCGACAAGTCGAAAACCTACAAAGGCGGCTTGGGCAAAAGGTATCATTGGTGAAAACCGAAAGGCGGTCTAGGCAAAAGTTAGGGATTTAAGCATACGACTATGTCTCGTCCAGATCACAGACTACTATCAGCATGCAAGGTTCAAATGGCGAAGATCAGTTCACTCACTTTCTACTGACAGTAAGGAGATGAGATAATTGAAATATATGAGTACTAGCATAGTTGGAACTTAACGAGATTATTTCCGCATAGATTTTTACTTTTCTTGTGTACAAACTACTTGGCCATCGCCACATTTCAAATAAATACAAGTTTTTTCTCTTTACAATTTTTGCTATTGTCGTTTGCATAAAGTCCAACGTTTGCTTTGAATGATTATATGCATCTGACAATAAAAATCTAATCACGAACATGCGAAAAGTGAACATACAAAAGTAATTGCTACGAGGCTCCGAGGAATTGGGATGGCAGCGAAAGTCACCAAAACATTTCCCATGAGCATGATCCCCAGAGGTGTCTCTCACAACAAACCTTCCCAGTGAGTATCTGATGAGTCCACGGCGGTGATTCCACTCAACTAAACCATGTGACAATAGATTTCAAAGATGATTCATCTCGGTAGAGGTATCCCGGCAAAATATCTCTTGACAATCATCACTTCCCGGATGATATCGGACTCGAAACTTGGTCAGACAGTGCACCGGAGGAAACCTACATCTTTTGTTCCCCAGCCAGAGATTTCAACGGGCTCCAAATCCTTCTAACCCGGTCTCCCAGCAACTATCAAATACTCTCCAGCAAGATCTACGCACAATATCCTTAGTAGAGCGTCTCCCAAATTTCTCCCCGCGAGTGCATGTGCAAGATCCTCAGTGTCTCTCGACCTCTACCACCATAGCGATATCTAGGCTCAAGACTTGGTCAGATAGTGCGGAGGAATCGAGTTATCTTTCTTCTCGGGTTTCCATTCGTTTCCATCCCATCGAAGAAATCAATCTCCAAGCAGAACATCCGCATCTTCTTCAAGATGGATATGTTTTGAAATACCACAACATCTATCATTTCATACATTATTCATAAAAAGTCATAATATATGCATATGTCATTCATACACATCGTCATGCATCATACTTTGCATAAAACTAACGATATTCTATCAAAGTTTCTCTTGTTTTTCCAAAAGCAGTAATCACTTCTAAAACAAACAGGTTCAGGATTAATGCCCGAAGCCAGACGGGAAAACTATCTGAATGACCGCCCTAGTTGTCCTCCGACAACTGGTCCAGGATTAATGCCTGAAGCTAGACGGGAAAACTATCTGAACGACCGCCCTAGTTGTCCTTCGACAACAGATCCAGGATTAATACCCGAATCCAGACGGGAAAACTATCTGAACGATCACAAGTTATCCTCCGATAACAGGCATTGGACCAATACCCGAAGCACAACAGGGAAGCTGTCCACATGTTGCCAACTACTATCCCCTCAGAGTAATCAGCACGAAGATGTATTCTGACTCTCTCTTATTATCAACAGCGACTACAGAGTCTAGCGTACGACTCGGTTGCCTTGGATGGCGTCTTAAACCCATCTCCGATTACTTGTTAACATTTCTCCACTTTTAGAATGCTGCATATTTGGTTAAAAAACCAATACAAACCAATAACTTCATTCAAAGATGAGCACGAAGTCTAACGCACGACTCCCTCCGGATGGCATCTTAAGCCCATCTCCATGCTCCTTTCATTTCCAGAAACATCTACAGAGCCTAGCGTACGGCTCACTCCCCAGCATCGATCTTTCCAGATGGCATCTTAAGCCCGTCTCCGTCGGTTCTCCTATTCAGACAACAATCTCGAGTCTAGCGCACGGCTCATTCCCCAACGAAGTCTCCAACTTCTCCAAATGGCATCTGTAAGCCCATTCAGCGCATCGATAGAGTGCAAATTTTAGGTGTACTCGGTGTTCAATCATCTTCTACCTCAGTCACGAAAGCGAACATGCCAATCTAACTCTTCCATTACAAGAAGATTGAGCAGGCATTTGTCATAAAATTTTCCCTCCTACTTCTCAAGACATTTCATACATCCATGCTCAAGGATTCCTTAAAGGTTGATCAGACAAACCCTACTAGACAATCAACCCAAACTAGGGTTTGGCAATTCTCAGATCCAGATGGACTTCCAACCTCTCCAATGGTCATCATGCCTCCTCATATGCTTCAAAGACTCTCCATGTCAAGTTTCAAGCCTCACAAGTCAAGTTTCCTCAGACAATTGCTCAGATGGTTGAAAATCAGTTGTATTAGACAAAAAGTCAACTGTGGTCAACATACAGTCAAACTTCATGATTTTTGATCAACATCCTCATTTTGAAGTTACATTCATCATTTGATCAAGGGTTGATCATGATTCATCAAGAAAACTCAAGATTTGCTCAAAAGTCAAACTTTCCAAATTAGGGCTTTCTAGTGAAAAGTCAACCAAACTTTGACTGAGCATAACTTCTTCATACTTTCTCTGAAATTTTTCCACCACCCTCTCATTTTGAAGGAAATTCAATTCTGTACAACTTCATGTCTCACAAGAATGTTCAAAAAATGCTTCATTTGGAAGGTATGGATCAAAACATTACCTTTTCAAAGTCAACAAAAGTCAACTTTTTGTTTTGAAGATTTATTGAGCATGGAAACTCCAATTGAGATGAAACCAAAGATTTTGGTTAGAGGACACTTAGAGCTTTCTAAAAAGTCCAAGAACACTCAAAAATGTGGAAAATTGAGCAAAATACACATTGCACAAGTTGGGCATTTTTGAAAAGGTGCACAAAGAGATAATTGTAAAATCAAAATTTTGCAAATGGCCTTGTTTTTCTTCATTCAAACTTGTTCCTTAGACAATTTGGAACATCCAAGCCCAATGCCACGAATTTTAACTTTATTTTTCTATTTGATTTGGATTTTATTCATTTAAATACAAATTAAATTAAAAAATAAGGTATAAAATCAAAATTAAATGCAAATTGATTTTTTCTCTCATCCTTGAGGTCCAAGCAACTCACCAAAAGCTGTCAATTTCGAAATTGGTCTTGATTTGGCAAGGAATTGATGAAAATTGATCAAAAAAGATAAGATTTGATTTTGTACAAAATCAAATAATCTTTGCATTGATTGATGATTATTTGTTCCTCAAATCAGCTCAATTTTCATCCATTATAAATATACAATGCATATCACACAAGAAAAAACAGAAAAATTGCCTCAAGAACCTAACCTAAAGTCAAAAATCATGACTCTCAAGCAATGCAGACCTTGGTTCCAGTGGTTTCAATCGATTTTGAGCATTCCATCGTGTTCCTTGGGTTGTTTAGAGTCGATCGAGACCTTTACAAGTTGCAAAATCATCAAGAATCACGAAATCCGAATTTGGTTTGTTCATATATTTTTCAAAATCGATTTCTATTATTCATGCATTTTTAACACTTTTTGATTGTTTGTTCATGATCAGCATCAAGTTTGCAAGCTATCTGGGTAGCCCAATCGCGTTTAGTGACACAGGCAAAACCACCATTGTTAGGGTTTCGGGCTTGAATTAGGGCTTCTCGATTAGGAAAAATTGGACCAAACCAAGCATACCGGGATGATCGATGGATGGCAGTCGATTCATGTATTCGATTCATTTATATTACTTGTATGAGATTTTGATTTTTGCGGGGCCTTAGCGTCGAACAAAGGCCGGCTAAATGTTTAAAATTCAAGAAGAAGAAGATGGTTTGGCGTGATTGAGCAATCGGGGCGACATCCGTTTAAAAGCCATTCGCTCTATTTTTCTAACACGTGTACAAGCTAGCTCGGTTGGTAAAGCTGAGCGCATATCACCCAGGGGACCTGAGTTCGAATCCCAGCCATGGCAATGTGATTTTCTACAAGTTTGCATATTTTTCTATTTTCATATTCTCTATTTAATATTTTCCATGCATTTTATTTTATCTTTAATAATTTTTATCATGCATTTAAAAAACACCAAAAATATTTATTTTTTGCATAATTATCAGAAAAATGTTTATTTAATTTATAATATTAAAATTATTATTTTTGCATGCATATTTAATTTAATTGCTAATTAATCATTTAAATAGCTTTTAATTGTTTTTAAATTATCAAATTAACTCCAAAAATTCCCAAAAAATTATTTTATCATATTAATGTCATCACTAACACAAAAAAAAATTCTCATTCAAAAACACTTATTTTTACTAACATTTTCCTCTTATGCAATTTTCTTCCGTTTTCCGATTTTGCATCTTTTCACAGGTTATACCGTTTCAGACGATTTTTATCGCTTTTCTTTTTCAATTATGTAATTGCCTATGGGATGTAATAGTTTAATTAGGACTTTTATTTTCTGCACTTTCAATTATGTATCTGCCCCAAAGCCATGTAATAGCGTAGGATTTATCTTTCCGCTTTACATTTCCATGATTTAATTTCGCACCTATAAGCTGCTAGTAATTAGGCGTGTATGGCAAGATTAAAATCAACATAGACCAATCATAACTCCAAGATAAAAATATCACGAATTTGACACACTCTTTCACATGCACCCTTAGGGTAATTCTCTCGTTGCCTTTACAAATTCAAATGGTCAAGTCCCTCGAGCGTAGAGGTATTCTAGCACCGTTGCCTTCAAAACAAATCATCATAGTCCCTTCGATACAAAGATCATAGACCCACGATGTAAGCCTACGAATACATGATCTTGACCCTCGATTGTCGCCTACGAAAATGATGATAGTCCTTGAATGTGCTAGGATACTTCCTACAAGTTGTTTTCTATGACCATCCGATGTCCCTTTGATGTCCGCTTACATCCAACGATGGGTTACCTACCAACTAATGGTATGGATAGAGCTATTCTAAAGGAATTAAACAACACGAAAACACCAATTACGAGTAGGTAATAAGACTTTTAGTTGCTTGCTCTATCAAAATACTTTTCACACCTCACACTTTTGTCAAAGTTCAAACTCTTTTCAAAATGAAGCATTTCGAACACTTTGTATACATTCCTACATGAATCATTACAAAGTCAAAGCGAAATGCCCTTTTCAAACATTTTTTCAAACACCGAGAGCACAATTTTAAAATGATCTAAGAGCAACTAAGAGCCCGTAGATAACTACGGATGGAAAGGGTGCTAATACCTTCCCTTTCATAACCTTCTCCCTTACTCGAGAATCTAACGAAGGTCTTTTCTGTTCTTTTCACCTTCCCTTAATTGGATAAAGAAAGTCGGTGGCGACTCTTGCTATCCGCATTTGCGATACAAAAATCTCAAAGTCGTTCGTATTACGGCATGGAATTGAGAAGTGAAAATGCGGATCCTAGAAACACTAATCCAAATGGGAAATAATTGCTTCATATTCATATAGTTGGTGAATCCACGTCAAGCATCGTGATTGTGTCTTTGAATGCCCAAAGTGGGTCGATAATCTCATAAGTCGACTGTGACTCTAAGATTGACTATGGAAATTGCTTTTGGGTCATATATACCCATTTCGCAATGCCTATGTATGGTGGAGAAGCGAATCTATGGAGCATAACATCAATGATGGCGAGCTTACATAGTAATGTTTTGAATTTGTTGAAAATAAAACATCAACATTCTCACCTTACCATGGATCGAACTTATGAGAAACCAATTTGGTGCGTCCCATGGGAATGGGATTTAGTCCCGGCGATCGACTTTCACCACAGTTCTATCATCGTTATGAGGCATAAGATGGATGAAAGTATTCACGAAATGGTCAACATGTTTACTTAGCAAATGGGAATCATAATTATATCATTAATCCAGAATTCTACTCAGAGCTATCAACAATTGGCAACTCAAATGGCTCAAATATGTGATTTCCTTGGTGCCTATGTCATACCCCAAATTTGCCCTCCATCTCAAGAGATTTCATACATCTATACTCAAGATTCCTCGAGTTGATCGGACAAACTCTCTCTAGACAATCAACCCAAACTAGGGTTTGGTATCTCTCGAGTCAAGATGGACTTCCAATATCTCCAATGGTCTTCATGCCTCCTCATATGTTTCAAGATTCTCCATGTCAAGTTTCAAGCCTCACAAGTCAAGTTTCCTCGGACAATTGCTCGGATGGTTAAAAATCGGTTGTATTGGACAAAAGTAGTGTGGTCAACATCAGTCAAACTTCATAATTTTTGGTCAACATCCTCATTTTGAAGTTACATTCATCATTTGATCAAGATTTGCTCAAAGTCCAACTTTCTAAATTAGGGTTTCTAGGTGAAAAGTCAACTGAACTTTGACTGATCATAACTTTCTCATACTTTCTCATTTTCCACCACCTCTTGTTTTGAAGGAAATTCAATTCTCTACAACTTCATGTCTCACAAGAATGTCCAAAAATGCTTCATTTGAGAGGTATAGCTCAAAACATTACGGTCATTTTCAAAGTCAACAAAAGTCAACTTTTGTTTTGAAGATATATTGAGCATGGTAACTCCAATTGAGATGAGACCAAAAGTTGGTTAGAGGACTCTTAGAGCTTTCCAAAAGTCCAAGAACACTCAAAAATGAAAATTGAGCAAGATGCACCATTCACAAGTTGGGCAATTTTGAAGGAATGCACAAAGTGATACTTCTAAAAATCAAATTTTTGCAAATGGGCTTGCTTTTCTTCATCCAAACTTATTCCTCATACAATTAGGAATATCCAAGCCCAATGCCACGAATTTTTGATTTATTTTTCTATTTAATTTGGAATTTATTCATTTAAATGCAAATTAAATTTAAAAATAAAGTATAAAATCAAAATTAATTGAAAGATTGATTTTTATTCTTTCCTTGAGACTCAAGTAACTCACAAGGCCAGCAATTTTCGAAAATTGATCAATATGGCAAGATTGGATTGGAAATTAATCAAATTTTGAAAATTTGATTTTGTACAAAAATCAATTTTGATTTACATTGAATGTTGATTGATTCTTTCCAAAAACCATGCCAAATTCATCCAGTATAAATGTGTGATGCATACCTATCAAGAGAGAACAGAAAAATTGCCCTAGAAACCCTATTCCAAAGCTCAAAAAACCGTGACCTTCAAGCTATTGGCAATCACACTTCCAGCCGTTTTCAATCAATTTTGAGGTGTCCAACACATTCCTTGACATCTCCAGAATCGAATCAGACCTTTACTTTGCCAAAAATCATCAAGAATCGTGAAAACCGAATTTGGTTTGTTCTTGAATTTTCAAAAATCGATTTTCATCATTCATGCATTATTAACTTGTTTTGATTGTTTGTTCATGTTTAGAATCAAGTATGCAAGCTATCGGACGGTTTAATTGCGTTTGAGTGCTGGATCGAGTTATGCCATTGCTAGGGTTTACGAGATCGATTTAGGGTTTCATGAAACGAAAAATTGGACTATAAGACCTATACTAACGCGTTGATGATCCGAATCGAACCATGCCTTTAGAATTCATTTATATTATGTGTTTGGATTTTGATTTTGCGAGGACCTTAGCGTCGAACAATGGCCGGCGTTAGCTTCAAATATTTGAATGGGGCGATGAAGCTTGTGGGGCAGGAGACCGAGGCGACACTTGTCTTTGTTTTACTTGATCGGTTTTCAAACAGTAGAACACGTTAGTTGATTGGTCAAGGCAAGGGAACTCAAAGTTTGAAAGCAGGTCCCAGTTCGAATCTGGCAAGACCTATATTTTCTTCTTTCACAAAACTCATATTTTCCTTTTTCATATATTTTAATATTTTGCATTATTTTAATTCTTTTCATATTTTTATTTATGCATTAAAAATTGTCAAAATTATTTTCCTTTCACATTGTTTTAAAATCTTTATTTAATTTAATAAATTAAAAATACAATTTTGCATGCATATTTATTTTTATTCATAATTTTGCATTTAAATCATTTTAATTCATTTTTAATTATTAAATTGCATCAAAAATCCCAAAATTTATTTTAGCATATTTATATTATTTCCAGCATGTAATAATTTTCTCATATAAAAATTTGCATTTTCTAACATTTTTCTCTTATTGATTCATCTCGCATTTTCCGATTTCTCGTTCTTTTCTGAGTTGATCCGATTAGACGATTCTTGCTTTATCATTTTATTTTTCAAATAATGTAACTGTATATGGGATGTAATAGTTTAAAATTAGGTCTTTATTTTCCGCATTTTAAATTATATCTTGCCAAAGCCTTGTAATAGCGTAGGATTTACCTTTCGCATCTTTACATTCCATTTTACTTTCCGCACCCTATCAATTGCTAGTAACTAGGCGTGTATGGCAAGATAATAATGAACTTAGCCCACTAATTTGCAAGATAAAATACTTGAAATCAACACACTTCTTTCACATGCACCCTTGGGTAATTCTCTCTCGTTGCCTTACAATTCAAAATGGTCATGTCCCTCGAGCGTAGGGTATTCTAGCACCGTTGCCTTCCAAACAAATCATCATAGTCCCTTCGATACAAAGATCATAAGACCCACGATGTCGCCTCCGAATACATGACCCTCGATTGTCGCCTACGAAAAATGATGATAGTCCTTCGAATGTGCTAGGATACTTCCTACAGTTGCCTTCTATGACCATCCGATGTCCCTTCGATGTCCACATCCAGAATGGAGCTACCTACTAACTAATGGTATGGCTAGCGCTATTCTAAAGGCGATAAATACAACGACCAATTCAGGTGGGTAATAAGTCTTTTAGTTGCTTGCTCTAAAAAATGCTTTTCACACCACACACTCTTTTTCAAAGTTCAAACTCTTTTCAAAACAAAAACATTTCCAAACACTTTGTATACATTCCTACATGAATCATTACAAAGTCAAAGCGAAATGCCTTTTCAAAACATTTTTGTCAAACACACAGAAAGCACAATTTTAAAAGGTGATCTAGAGCAACTAAGAGCCCGTAGAATAAACTGCGGATGGAAAGGGGTGCTAATACCTTCCCTTTTCATAACCATTCTCCCGAACTCAGAATCTAAACGAAGGTCTTTTTCTGTACTTTTACCTTCCCTTAATTGGATAAAAATAAAAGTCGGTGGCGACTCTTGCTATCCGCACATTTGCGATACAAAAAACCCTCAAAGTCAGTTCACCGTGTTTCAGAACTGGCGACTCTGCTGGGGAAAAATTCTAAAAGAGAGAATTGCCTTAGGGATTTCTAGATAACCTTTATTGCTTTTTGTTTGACTTGTATGCTTTATCTTTAAGGGTTGCTTGGGTATTATATTTGTGGGATCCTACACCGGATCCGGTTTCCTTTTAGGTAAGTAGCAATAAATCATCGCGACCGTTAGGCGTATAACTAAGCGGTCAACATGATGGCTACGTTAGCGTGACACTTTGGTTGTCGATACTCTTCATTCCCAAGTTGAAGATAGTATTTGGCTTCTGCGTGGTGTCATCAAGCTAACTAAACTTTTAGAACCTTAATTGACCCATCTTGGCCATTAGAAGGTAGTGAGATGGCGGCTTTGGTCTGAGACTAAGGTTGGTTGATACTCGATGCTACGCTCATTGAGATCGAGACTTTTGGGATATTTCGATCGACCACTTGGTAGTCGTATTGAAATAGCGCCTCGAGAAAGATCAATGATATGAGATTCCTAGAACCGGTTACTATTATAGGACGGATGAACCAACTCAAACTTTTGGTGGGGTAATCACCTATACCTCATGCAAGCCTTAAACCTAGGCTCATTGTGTGAATTGTTTGTGTGTGCTAAACATGACATCATGACATCATTGCATTGCATATCATTTCTAACTATTTCAAGGACCTAGGGATTTATCTTTGCTCTGTTTTGTAGGGATTATGGCTTCTAGAAAGACTATCGAATCAACTTCATGGGTATACCTTCTCACTCAAAGAATTGGTTTGAAATTCGATCATGCTCGGTTCATCAAAGACATGGTTATCTACTTGATTTGGTTATCTCGGTTTGAAGAAGATATGATGCATGTCTATTCAGTTCTTTGATCAAAACACCATTGCTTTACATTCCCAGATTATCAGTTGGTTCCTACTTTGGAAGAGTTCTCTAAGCTACTTGGGATATCTATTCTTGACCAAATGCCATTCACCGGTCTAGAAAAGGTTCCTAAGTACGAAGACATCGCATCCGCCTTACACCTTAAGCGCTCAGACATTTAAGCCAATTGGGAAACCAGAAGTGGAGTTAAGGGTTTACTTGCCAAGTTCCTAATTAAGAAAGCCCGAGAATTCCTCAAAGTTATGAGTTTCCATGCATTTGAAGACATTGTGGCCTTGCTAATCTATGGTTTGGTTCTATTCCTAACTCGGATCAATTCATAGATGTCAATGCCATCAAGTTGTTTCTTACAATCCTGTGCCTACTTTACTTGGGATATCCTACATTCTCTCCACACTCGTACTATCAAAGACAAGGAACTCTCATGTGTTGTATACGTTACTTTCGGTGGTTTATTTAGCACCTTCCTCCATCAGTTTTGAAGAATGAACAAAGGTTGAGATGGTCTCAAAGGTTGATGTCACTCTCTCATTCGAGATATCCGTTGGAGTCTTTTCTCTCAAAGGACTTCACATTCATTGGCGTTGTGGAGAATTCCTAATGTACCTCCTTGGTATAAGGGAGGTATTACTTACAACCCTTCTTAGCTCTCGTCGGTTTGGTTTTGCTGAAGAGATGGTCCACATGATATGCTTCTCCAAGATATTGTGTTCGACTACAACCACGATCTCGAATTACAAGCGAAGGTTCATACGCTTGGGGCATGGTAAAGAAGGCGATACCAAGACTTTGGGGCACCGAACTCCATTCCTTGGGAACCTTACCTCAAATGGGTGCGAGCTCGAGCTCAAAACCTCATGATGCCATTCACACTGTTTTACGGTAATTATGGAACTGTTGCTATAGGTGGCGTACCTATCTTGTTCTCCATCCCGACATGCCTACGATTTTGAAGACTTGAAGAGATCACGGATTCACTTAAGAAGAAGGGATACCTTTGAAGCTCGATTATGCAAGCGAAGAAAGTGCTAGAGTTGACAAGCTACTTCACGAGGAAATCAACGCATACCTCGGCACCAAGAGGAAGCGCCCATGGGAGACTTAGAGCTTTAGGATTTTTATGCTTTTCTTTTATTGTTTTGAACTATCTTTTGTACTTAAAAGAAAAGAATAAAAGAGAACTAATAAATGTTTGTTCATTGCTTGTTTAACAAATTTAAATCTCTTAGGTCCTTGAAAACATTGCATTGCATTCGCATAAACATTGCATATCATAGCATAACATTGCATCACGGTACATTGAAGATTGGTTTTCTCATTTCTCGCTATTTATTTTAGCGAAATGGCTCTTGAGCAGATCATCAAAGATCTTCAAGCTCGAGAATGCTCGGTTTCAGGATGTTCACCGCTTGGTCCAAGGCCAAGAAGATCGAAGAAGCTCAGAAAGAAGAAGGTTGTTGGTCTCCTCAACATGGGTAGACGCTACAAAGGTGGTCCTAAGAGGTCATCGGATAGAGCTCTCGAAGGAAGTGTCAAGACTAAACAAAGTAACAAGGTAATGGTGAAGGCGATCAGCTGAGCTTGAGAAGAATATGATGATGGCCAATACTCACGATGAGGATGACAAGTACAAGCAACTTGAAGATCGTCTGAATCTTGTGGAAAACACGAAGATGTCGGGCTGAATTTTGATGATCGAGTCTTGTCCTGTGTTGTGATTCCTCCCAAGTTCAAAGTTCCAACTTTTGCCAAGTATGATGGCATGTCTTGCCCTAATGCATTTGAAGTCCTATGTCGGAAGATCAATCCCCACATTGATGAAGTTGTGGATGCACTATTTTCAAGAGAGTTTGTCCGAACTCGGTTGGAATGGTACTATCGACTAGAGAATGACCGTATCCGTACTTGGGTGACTTAGCGGATGCTTTCTGACGATATGAGTACAATCTGAATTGACACCACTCGCATGCAACTACAAAGCATGTCTATGGGTCGTGATGAGAAGTTCAAGGGTATGCTCGAAGTGGAGATCTAGCGGCGAGTTCAACCACCCTTGTCCAATAGGGAGTTGGTTGATATGTTTATGGGAACAACCGGGCCCATTCTTCAATCATCGATTGGAAACTCTTCACCGGATTCACCGAGTTTGAGAATGACGTATTGAGTGGTATCAAGAGTGGAAAGATTCATGTAGAGACATCTTCAAATCTGCAAAGAGATCTTTTGGTGGTAAGAAAGAAGCTAATCTTGTGTATGGTCGAAAAAGCCGAGCCAAGACCGACCGCTCAATCGTAGGGGCGGTTGTGATCTCGATCCTACATCGGCACAACCTCGGTGAGACAGCGGCGTAGCGAGCAGCCCGACGGGTTCGAAGATCAACATGCCTTTGTCGCCTTGCCTTGCAACACAAAGCGGTGATTACCTTGAGGATCCTCCTCGGAATGTCAACACTTCCTCTCCAGTACAATCCTAATGCTAAGTGTGCTTACCATTCCAATAGCCGGACATAACGATGATTGTTGGGCTCGAAGAACAAGATTCAAGATATGATTGAAGCTAAAGATTGAGTTTGATCCTCCTTGAGACTCGAATGTGATCAACGCCTATGCCTAACCATGACAAAGGTTCCAATTTGTTGGTGACGATACTTATGTTTTCAACATAGATGACTTGACCATTCCTCTAATATTATTAGAAGAATTTGCTGCAAGCGGTGTCAACCAGGATGCCCGGAAGAATCGTTGGTGCCCATCCGGCGATGGTTGTGCTTGGTTGAGAAGGCGTGTTCGATTGCATGATGGATAACCGTGAGATACTATTTACGAAACCACATGTAGAAGGTGTGAAGAAATGTCTAAGTTGAAGATTGACAATGCAAGCGTACCATCTGTGTGGGATACCTTGGGGCAGCCAAGTGGAAAGTATGATTACATGGTGAAGTACATGTCACGATAGTTACAAGATTCCTATTGAAGATGTTAAGGCGGCCGGATGGGGTGACGATTTCCCGAAGACTATCTTGATGTTAACACTATAAGGATTTCCTCTGCGATCCACGTGCCTAGGTGGCACCTCTCATTATCACTTCTCCAAGACCGGTTCCATATTCCTCGACAAGGCTATCCCTTGGAATTATGGATCGATGTTTACTATCATGGCGTCAAGCAAGACCCTCGACCATTGAAGATCTTACGATTGAAGCTACCATTCCTAACATTGACAACATCAGGATCAAGTAAGGTGACCGAACCGGAAGAGTATTCTCTCGGATATCTCTCCTCAAAAGACAACTGCGACTCCAGCTCGCATTCCGACTATTCAATCCATTCCCAAGCTAGAGGAAAGAACGGTGACTCATCTGCTCAACGGAAGTACCAAAGGAGTTGAAGACACCTCAAACAAGAAATGGAGGAAATTAGAAGATTATCAAGAAGAGTGACTACAATGTTGTGGAGCAGTTGGGACAGACTCGTCCAAGATCTCCATGCTTGCTCTGCTCTTGTGCTCGAGGCTCATGCTAATGCCTTGGTGAAGTTTACGAAGAATGCTCCGTGCCAAAGACACTACCAGACCAGTTTGAAGTTTGTATTGCTAGCACGGCTAACAACGGCCTAGGCTTCTCGTCGATTTGACTCTGCGGAAGAAACACAACAAAGCCTTGCACATCTACTTGAATGCAAGGCACTACACTATCTCATGTTTTGGTGGATACCGGTTACTCTGAATATCTTACGAAGCGCTTTTGATCGGCTTGATGTCGAAGGGTTGGTTTTGAGACCCAGTGACATTATTGTGAGAGCCTTTGATGGTTCTAAGCGGACAATGCTTGGAGAGCTCACTCTGCCTGTTAAAGTCGGTTCCCAGACTTTTGACTCCACTTTCTTTGTCATGGACATCCGTCCAGCTTATTCTTGCTTACTTGGACGCCCTTGGATACATGGGGCAGGCGTTGTTACCTCTACCTTACATCAGAAACTGAAATACCCGGTGAAAGGAAAGGTTGTCACAGTATGTGGTGAAGAAGAGTATATGGTCGGTCATCTGCGTCGTTCCGATACCTCGAGATGGAAGGTGAATTCTTGAGACTCCATCAAGCTTTTGAAACAATCCCAGTCATGCTGACTCTCCACCACTCTGAAGTTACACA
Source organism: Vicia sativa (assembly GCA_021764765.1). Lineage (NCBI taxonomy): Eukaryota > Viridiplantae > Streptophyta > Magnoliopsida > Fabales > Fabaceae > Vicia > Vicia sativa. The sequence continues at coordinate 22,093,326 of CM038797.1, forward strand.
ACTCCGCCTAGGATGGCCTCGTTGAAAGATGCTCAGCTGCTGTTGAAGAAGGTAGTCTATTTGGGGCAGCTCACGATCTTCCTTTCAAATTTGACAAGGCGGTTTAGGCTTCACCATCGGTCGAAGATGATCGCCCGCGCGTGCGAACTTCCTTTCCGCATGCCGGTGGAATCCATGCTATAGAGGCGGCGACAACGACTTGACATCATGGATCTTCCCAACTCGGATCATGGGCTCAACAATTGGAAGGCGAAGGCGTCATACCAATCTCCTTTAGTCGGGAGTAATTGCTCTTGTTTTGTTTTGCTGTTTTCTTTATGTTTTGAACAATAAACTTTGAAAGCCTAGTGCCTTGCAGGGGCATCATGGCTCGTTTGCGAGGGTTATTATCATCGTTTGCGTATTTTCATTCAATAAATCGTTGGACTTTTGCATTCAATTGTTTGTTTTCTTTCTTTATTTATCACCCTTCAAACATGTGTTCACTGATACAACTGAGAATCTCGTTAATAACAGCTATGCTATTGCTAAATATGACTTGATAATCCGATCTAAGCCGAGCGAAAGTGAGGAAGATTGTGAAGTGCCGGAGAACTTGCGGGCCCTACTGACAAGAAGGCGAGTTATCTGACCACACGAGCGAGTTGAGGTTGTGAATTTGGAGTGCTTGCGAAGGCAGAAAAGAGATCAAGATAGGAGCGGGTCTTGAGAGCAGTGTTAAAGAAAGGTTGGTTCGGATGCTACGAGACTACATTGAGGTTTTGCTTGGTCATACGAAGACATGCCATGTTTAGACATTGATATTGTGGTACACGATTGCCAACAAAGAAGGTTTTCTCGATGAGCGAAGGTTAAATCGCATCGTCTGAGATGTCGAGAAAATCAAAGAAGTTATAAACAGTTCAACGGTTTCTTAGCGTCACCTCTTATCCGATGGGTTGCAAATGTGGTACCGTACCTAAGAAGGATGGCAAGTACGAATGTGTGTGGATTACTGAGATCACGAACAAAGCAAGTCAGAAAGATGATTTTCCACTTCCTCATATTGATGTTACGGTTGACAACACCTTTCGGCATAAGGTTTTCTCCTTCATGGATGGTTTCTCGGTTACAATCGGATCAAAATGGCTCACGAAGACATGGAAGACTACTTTTGTTACACATGGGGCACTTTTGCTACAAAGTTATGCCGTTCGGATTTGAAGCGGGTGCCACTTATCGTGTTATGGTGACATTATTTCATGACATGATTCATCACGAGATAGAGGTCTACGTCGACGACATGATAGCTCGATCCGCGAGAAGAAGAACATCTTGATCATTTGCGAAACTGTTTGAGTTGAAGAAGTAGATTGAGACTTAACCCAACAAGTGCACCTTTGGAGTCGGATCAGAAAAACTCCTAGGGTTTGTTGTCGATGGTAAAGGTATTGAGGTTGACCCGCCAAGGTTAAAGCTATTCAAGAGATGCCGACTCCCTTGAGAAAAGTCGGAGGTTTCTTGGGCGATTAAACTACATTGCAGATTCATTGCACACTAGCGCTACTTGTGAGCCAATCTTCAAGTTACTAAAGAAAGATCAAGTAGTGGAATGGAGCAGCGATTGCGGATCGCTTTTGACAAAATCAAGGAGTACCTACATAATCCTCCTATCGATGCACTTTGCGAAGGAAGACCTCTTATCATGTACTTGCGTTAGAGAATTCAATGGGGTGTGTGTTGGGGCAACATGGCGAGTGCAGTCGAAAAGAGCATGCAATATACTACCTTAGCAAAAGTTTACATTGTGAAACAAGATACTCACGACTCGAGAAAACTTGCAGCTTTAACTGAAATTTCGACTAAGGCGATATATGTTGACTCACACTATATTGATTTCAAGATGGATCCGATAAAATACATATTTGAGAAACCGACTCTCTCGGGAATAGCAAGATGGCAAATGATCTTGACGAATATGACATCGATTACTTCTCGAGCGATCAAAGGAAGTGTAGTAGCCGATCATTTGGCTCATCAAGCCGTAGATGACTATCGGTCTATGCGATTCAATTTCGAGATGAAGATGTTTTACTAATTCTGATTGAAGAACCGAGGCCAGACGAAGGACACGAACAAGGATCCCGATGGACCATGGTCTTTGATGGAGCCTCAAGCGCTTCGGCAATGGCATTGGCGCCATCATTACATCCCTACGGCGGACATCGCCTTTCATAAATTATGTTTCGGTTGCACTAACAACATGGCGGTCTGGCGTGCATCATGGGTCTTAAAGCTGCTATTGACTTAAGAATCAAGTTCTTACAAGTGTATGGAGACTCGGCTTTGGTGATCGATCGGATAAAGGCGAGTGGGATAAAGCATCGAATCTCATTCCGTGTCGAGCATGTTCAGGTTTGATCCTACTTGAAGAGATTACTTTTGATCATATTCCACGAGAGAGAATCGGTTGGCGGCGCGTTAGCTACTATGTCATCTATGTTCAAGGTCGGATGGGACAACGAGGCTCCCGGATCATCATTGAGAAGTTTGACGAACCGGCATATTGTTGTGAGCTTGATGTAGAAGAAACCTTGGTACTACGATGTAAAGAGGTATCTTGAGACTCGGGAATATCCAGCGAGGGCATCATTAATGATAAAGTTCATGAGGAGATTTGCATCCAAATTCTTCCTTAGCGACATCTTATACAAGCAACCGACTTGTGCTTACTCCATTGTGTAGACGAGAGAAAGCAACAATCGTATCATGGAAGAGTTACGAAGGCGCATTTGGTACCCTCCGGTGGACATCGATGGCTAAGAAGATTTTGAGACAGTTACTATTGGTCCACCATGGAGCGATTGTCACCGCTATGCTCGATCTTGTCACAAATGCGGATATATGCGACAAAGTGCACGTACCTCGGTACCTACGAATGTTTAACTTCTCCTTGGCCTTTTGCAATGTGGGGCATTGACATGATCGGAGAAATTAAGCCCACGACTTCCAGGACATCGTTTCATCCTTGTGGCGATTGACTATTTCACCAAGTGGGTAGAAGCAGCTTCGTTCGCATCTGTTACCAAGAATGTTGTGGCTCGATTCATCAAACATAATCTTATCTGTCGATATGGCACTCCCGAAAGGATTATCACAGATAACGGCTCTAATCTCAACAACAAGATGATCACCGAACTCTGCACGCAGTTCAAGATCAAGCATCACAACTCTTCTCCTTATCGGCCTAAGATGAATGGCGCAGTGGAAGCCGCCAACAAGAACATTAAGAAGATTATCTGAAGATGGCGGTGACTTACAAAGATTGGCATGAGATGTTACCATTGCTCTTCATGGTTATCGCTTTTGACGGACATCCACGGGGCAACCCCTTCTCTCTAGTATACGGTATGGGCCGTCTTACCCATCGAGGTTCGGATACCCTCGACGAGTCCTCCGGGAGGCGAGTTAGGCGAAGCGATTGGGTCGAGACTCGCCTTGAGATTATGATTGATGAGAAGCGACTCGCGTCCATACGCCAGGGCGGATCTATCGAGCAGATCGGAGCATTAACAAGAAGGTCAAGCACCGAGTCTACCAAGTCGGTGATCTAGTAGTCAGCGCATCATTCTTCCACAAGGTGATCGAGGGCAAATGGACTCCCACCTGAGGGACCATTTGTAGTCAAGCAGTATTTTCGGCGGAGCTATGATACTTAGCACCATGGATGGTGAAGACTTCCACACAGCGAGCAGCGAGACATAGTCAAAAAACTACGCATAAATAGACCCGCTAGGTCGGCGACCTAGGCAAAAATAAGGGCATCTGGCCGAACCAAAGGTTCGGGCAAAAGTTAAGGATATATACAAAACATGTACACCGGCGAAAACACGAAAGGCGGCTTGGGCAAAAAGGTATCGGTGGGCGAAAACCGAAAAGCGGTCTGGGCAAAGTTAGGGATTTAAGCGTGCGACTATGTCTCTTCGGATCACCTACTTCGGACTACTATCGGCATTCAAGATTCAAATGGCGAGATCAATTCACTCACTTTCTCTTGACAAGGAGATGAGATAGTTGAAATATATGAGTACTAGCATAGTTGGAACTTAGAGATTGTTTCATAGCTTTTACTTTTCTTGTGTACAAACTACTTGGCCATCGCCACCTTTCAAATAAATAGCTTCTTTCTCTTTACAATTTTCATTGTTGTTGTTTGCAATAAGTCAACGTTTGCTTTGAATGATTATCGCATTTGACAATAAGAATCTAATCACAAACATCGAAAAGTGAACATACAAAAGTACTTACTAGAGCTCCGAAATTGGGATGACGAAAGTCACCAAACATTCCCCCAGGCATGATCCCCACAAAGGTGTCACTCACAACAACTTCCCAGGAGCAAAAGGGAATCCTGACGACAATTCCACTCAACTAAGCAATGTTACATCAGTCTCAGCGGTAACACCTCACCCTAGTCAAGTATTTATCCCAGTGGGTATCTCTCGTCCTTTCCTTTTTCCCGGCGGTATCCGGACCGAAACTTGGTCGGATAGTGCGGAGAAACCATCTTCATCCCCGGCCCAAAGATTACAACGGGTTCTGACTCTCCCAAGCCCGGTCTCCGGCAACTATCAAATGCTCTCAATGAGATCTACACCAGTCCCCAGGATCGCCTCCAGATTCTCCTCGGGATCATAGAGATCTCCAACAACGAGCCTCTCAAATCTCTACCTTCCTCGACAATATCTAGGCCCGGACTTGGTCGGATAGTGCATCGGAGGAATCTGAGTTCTTTCCTTCAAGCGGGGTTCTCACCTACTCGATCCCCAAGCAGTCGGAAATCCTCAAGAGAACATCCGCATCTTCTTCAAGATGGATATGTTTTGAAATACCACAACATTATCATTCATACATTTCTCATAAAGTCATAATTCATGCATACGTCATTCATATACAACATCATGCATCATACTTTGCATAAAACTAACAAATATTCTATCAAAGTTTCTCTTGTTTTCTCCAAAAAGCAGGCCTTGAGCGGTCCGGGATTAAGCCCGAATCGGCGGAAAACTATCGAAGACGCCCTTGGTTGTCCTCCAAAACGGTGGTCGAGTTAAGCCCCGAATCGGGGAAAACTATCCGAAGACCGCTTACGGTTATCCTCGATAACGAGGCAATGGATCAACACCGATGCACAGAGGGAAGATGTCCCCATTTTGCCAACTACAACCTCCCTCAGAGTAATCAGCACGAAGATTTATTCTGATTCCTTATTATCAACAGCGACTACAGAGTCTAGCGTACGACTCAGTTGCCTTGGATGGCATCTTAAGCCCATCTCCGACTATTTGTCAACGATTGCTTCACTTTCGAATCTGCATATATGGTTAAAATCAATACAAACCACTAACTTCATTCAATGAACACGAAGTCTAACGTCGACTCCTTCGGATGGCATCTTAAGCCCATCTCCTCTCCTTTCGAAGCGTCTGAGCCTAGCGCGGCCCACTTTCCGGCCAATCCTCTATCAATAATCTCGGGTCTAACGTACGACTCATTCCCAGCTTCCCATAAGCCCATTCCGCATCATCGACCAACCCGCGGTGCAAATTTTCGGTGTACTCGGTGTTCAATCATCTTCTACCTCCAGGTCACGAAAGACAAGCGTGTCAATCTAACCCTCGGTACAAGAAGATTGAGCAGGGTCATACCCAAAATTTGCCCTCCATCTACTCGAGATTTCATACATCTATACTCAAGATTCCTCGAGGTTGATCGGACAAACTCTCTCTAGACAATCAACCCAAACTAGGGTTTGGTATCTCTCAGTCAAGATGGACTTCCAATATCTCCAATGGTCTTCATGCCTCCTCATATGTTTCAAAGATTCTCCATGTCAAGTTTCAAGCCTCAAGTCAAGTTTCCTCGGACAATTGCTCGGATGGTTGAAAATCGGTTGTATGGACAAAAGTCAACTGTGGTCAACATCTGAAAACTTCATAATTTTGGTCAACATCCTCATTTTGAAGTTACATTCATCATTTGATCAAGGGTTGATCATGATTCATCAAGAAAACTCAAGATTTGCTCAAAGTCCAACTTTCTAAATTAGGGTTTTAGGTGAAAAGTCAAGAACTTTGGTGATCATAACTTTCTCATACTTTCTCAGAAATTCCACCACCTCTTGTTTTGAAGAAATTCAATTCTCTACAACTTCATGTCTCACAAGAATGTCAAAAAATGCTTCATTTGAGAGGTATAGCTCAAAACATTCTGGTCATTTTCAAAGTCAACAAAAGTCAACTTTTGTTTTGAAGATATATTGAGCATGGTAACTCCAATTGAGATGAGACCAAAAAGGTTGGTTAGAGGACTCTTAGAGCTTTCCAAAAAGTCCAAGAACACTCAAAAATGTGAAAAATTGAGCAAGATGCACCATTCACAAGTTGGGCAATTTTGAAGGAATGCACAAAGAGATATTTCTAAAAATCAAATTTTTGCAAATGGGCTTGCTTCTTCATCAAACTTATTCCTCATACAATTAGGAATATCCAAGCCCAATGCCATGAATTTTGATTTATTTTTCTATTTAATTTGGAATTTATTCATTTAAATGCAAATTAAATTTAAAAATAAAGTATAAAATCAAAATTAATTGAAAGATTGATTTTTATTCTTTCCTTGAGACTCAAGTAACTCACAAAGGCCAGCAATTTTCGAAAATTGATCAATATGGCAAGATTGGATTGGAAATTAATCAAATTTTGAAAATTTGATTTTGTACAAAAATCAATTTTGATTTACATTGAATGTTGATTGATTCTTTCCAAAAACCATGCCAAATTCATCCAGTATAAATGTGTGATGCATACCTATCAAGAGAGAACAGAAAAATTGCCTAGAAACCCTATTCCAAAGCTCAAAAAACCGTGACCTTCAAGCTATTGGCAATCACACTTCCAGCCGTTTTCAATCAATTTTGAGGTGTCCAACACATTCCTTGACATCTCCAGAATCGAATCGGACCTTTACTTTGCAAAAATCATCAAGAATCGTGAAAGAATTTGGTTTGTTCTTGAATTTTCAAAAATCGATTTTCATCATTCATGCATTATTAACTTGTTTTGATTGTTTGTTCATGTTTAGAATCAAGTATGCAAGCTATTTGGACGGTTTAATTGCGTTTTGAGTGCCTGGATCGAGTTATGCCATTGCTAGGGTTTCTGAGATTGATTTAGGGTTTCATGAAGCAGGAAAATTGGACTATAAGACCTATACTAACGCGTTCGTGATGAGGGAATCGAACCATGCCTTTAAATTCATTTATATTATGTGTTTGGATTTTTGATTTTGCCAGGGACCTTAGCGTCGAACAATGGCGGCGCTTCAAATATTTGAATCGGGGACGATGAAGCAGCCTTGACGAGGAGACCCGGGAGGCGACACTTGTCTTTGTTTTACTTGATCGGTTTTCAAGCAGTAGAACACGTTAGCTCAGTTGGTCAAGGCAAGGGAACTCAAAGTTTGAAAGCAAGGTCCCAGTTCGAATCTGGCAAGACCTATATTTTTCTTCTTTCACAAAACTCATATTTTCCTATTTTCATATATTTTAATATTTTGCATTATTTTTAATTCTTTTCATATTTTATTTATGCATTAAAAATTGTCAAAATTATTTTCCTTTCACATTTGTTTCTGAAAATCTTTATTTAATTTAATAAATTAAAAAATACAATTTTGCATGCATATCTATTTTATTCATAATTTTGCATTTAAATCATTTTAAATTCATTTTAATTATTAAATTGCATCAAAAATCCCAAAATTTATTTTACATATTTATATTATTTCCGCATGTAATAATTTTCTCATATAAAAATTTGCATTTTCTAACATTTTTCTCTTATTCGATTCATCTCGCATTTTCCGATTTCTCGTTCTTTTGAGTTGATCCGATTGACGATTCTTGCTTTATCATTTATTTCTTCAAATAATATAACTGTATATGGGATGTAATAGTTTAAAATTAGGTCTTTATTTTCCGCATTTTAAATTATGTATCTAAAAGCTTGTAATAGCGTAGGATTTACCTTTCGCATCTTTACATTCCGCATTTACTTTCCACCCTATCAATTGCTAGTAACTAGGCGTGTATGGAAGATAATAATGAACTTAGCCCACTAATTTGCAAGATAAAATACTTGAAATCAACACACTTCTTTCACATGCACCTTAGGGTAATTCTCTCGTTGCCTTACGAATTCAAAATGGTCATGTCCCTCGAGCGTGAGGTATTCTAGCACCGTTGCCTTCAAACAAATCATCATAGTCCCTTCGATACAAAGATCATAAGACCCACGATGTAGCCTCCGAATACATGATCTTGACCCTCGATTGTCGCCTCACGAAAATGATGATAGTCCGTCGAATGTGCTAGGATACTTCCACAGTGATTCTGGTGAAACAACCGCTGTCTTCCAAACTATTGAATAAAGCGTTAGCGGTATATTTAAACCTCTGGTAACTTGAGGATCAATAGATTGATCCTATAATTATCGTGCTTGGTATAAACTTAAGATAAAGATCCATATTTGAGACTTGTTTTGGAGGTTTTGTATATGTCAAAATACGTTTGATTACAGTGATGTGATCAAGTTAATAGCATTAACATTTGGTTGAACAAACGAAACATAAAGGTATTGAAATAGCAACAAAAGTATACTAATGCGTATTCAAATAAACTAAAAGTGTAAAGATTTTCAAAGTGATTGCGTGAAGCGTAAACGAGAATGTAAACAATGTATAAAAACTTTAAAGGAATATAACGTTAATGTAAGGTTTACGGAAAGTAAAGAACTTCGATAATGTTGAAAAAGCATTTAAAAAATGTGAACATAAAGAAACTTAAAGACATTGATGCAAGATAAAATTAGGCGGAGGAATAAAGATACGTTGAATAATAAAGTCTTGGTGCAATCATACATACATCATTCGTGCATTCGTTCCCTAACCATGTGGTATTTGAATGTGACTGAATTTTAGTACAATAGATATGACACACGAAATCCTAACATTAAGACTCCTATTTATACTAATTCAATCATAACGGTCTAACCCATAGATCTTGCACGTTTAGAACATACAACACACCATGCTTTTCTTGCTTCCACGTTTTCGAACCGTTTCTTGTTGACGTTCCAACTCCTTTTATCCCTTGCGTTTGAATTTCAAATGTATCACTCAAAGCGATCTGAACCCATTTCCTCTGATATGATTCTATTACCGATGAAGCTTGTTTCACATATATCACCGATGTTTACGATGACATTTCGGAACTCAATACATCCATTCGAAGGGCTAATTCTTTTCTTTCAAACTATGATACTCACTATATTCCCTTGAATACTTTAACGTCATCTAGTCTCGAGCTCCATGATATTTCTTGGATCACAAGACATCAAAATCTTCATTAACAAAATGCCCTTTAAAATATATTTGAATCCCTTTTAAGAAATACTTATTTTAAATATATCTACAAGATTTTGATGTGACTCTTGAGTAATTATGACCTACACGATTTCCATCATGTCAATTACGATGACCCTGGGTTTCGAACCACTTTACATTAACCACGGTATGGTGCATTTATTGAAAGCAATGATTATCCTTAATCACGCTAGTTACCAATACTAACTTCACGCCCTCATCTTGTAACCAACCCGTCTCCCGCATAACTTGGCATTGTTGGTGTTTCCACTCCTCACTATAAAACCAAACAAACTTTAGTCTTTCCACTTTTCCACACTCAATCTTCTTCTTCCTTTCTTTCTCGTAAAAACCCTAATCTCTTTAATCAAAGCTAACAATGTCTTCATCAACATCCCGGTAAAAGATTTCTAAGAAGAAGAATAAGAACACCGAACAATTTTGAAAGCAAGGTTGCACTCATAAAGGTCATACCATACTTATGCCGGGGACTCTCAAGAACAAGAGCTCTATATTCCTCAATTATTAATCACCTTCGGAAAAGATTTGCCCAATGGGTCCCACTACGGTTTTGAGATTCTTAAGGATACATGTCTTTCATGCATTACGATTTCAAACCTTTATTCAATACCATGGAAAACCCTAGGGTAGGGCCGAAAATGTCAATCATTGCTAAAGGCAGTAGAAACTCATGACTACGAATCCTTTCATTCTGGACTATGTCAAAACAACTTTAAACCATTTCGATCGTCCAACTTACGATGTAGCATATCAAAAGCGGTTCGCCAAAATGGAAGTTAAGAAAGGACATCGGTGGGAGGAATTAGGTATCTATAATTTCCTAAAATTATCCAACCGGGCTTCACATCGGTCATCCCTCATTGTCATCCACCTTGTTTACGGGATAGCACCTATAATACCTTCCACCTTCGGGAGGAGACAGTCACACCCACATTCTTTGACATAGCGCCATCACTAGACTAACACGGTGGGAAACATATGTTCGATCTTGAGGAACATTCAAGTATTATCGATTCGATATCAAACTAGACTTCTCCAAATTCATCGGTCATTACCATGGAAGGTGATAGTGTCTACGATGTTGAACACATTGCCTTCCTTACTCTTTGGCTATCACGATATGTTTTCTGCGTGAGAGTCACTTCAAGTAGCTAGTAGGTTCATTCCTCGGCAAGAGATTTGCATGAAACAGGAGGATTAACTTAAGTGAACTCCTGCTAGTTGACCTTTATGAGGCACAGGATCGGTAGTTCGAGCTTGAAATCTCATACCTCCAAGAACATCTTGTTAGCGGTCCCTTGGTTGCTCCGATTATGGCTAAATGCTATGTTCGGTCTTCGCTCTCCTTGAGATACTATTAATGAGCAAGATCGAGATAGTTGATCGAAGCGTTGAGGGCACGAGGCTAAGAGACGGAGACTCCTAGTGATGACAAGGCCGATTCCGGGTTTCATTTCAAAGTACATTACTTCTCTCAGAACAACATGAGTTTAAAGAAACTATGGCGCCTTTTGCTTGAGGACTCATGGACCATCATGGTTCACTATGTCTCTTTCGGTGCTAAATGCAAGGAAACAAATACGGAAGGCCTTTTTATTACCAAGACTAGTCTCCTCAAAAATTACTCGACCAAGAACCAGATCCTCTTATTCGCCTATCAACTAACGTTTCGAGACAATTTGGTGCAGTGTCAATTAATACGAACCCTTGTTCCAAACTCGGCGCCATTACCTCTAGTCGAACTTTTAAAGCCGGAGATGCCAAGCTTCACAAAGAACAATATCAAAGTTCGCCGATTCAACTTAATCCCTTCGAACCAGCTCCCTTTTCTTCAAAGGTTTTTCTAGATTGGTGGATTAAATTCTATCAATCTCATATGTTTACACTCTTACCATTCACTAAAGTATTGCTGCGTTCGATGTGCGGTACACAAAAGAAAGGTAGGTTGACCCGCTCGAGATTAAAGCTTTTGGTGCCGAAACTATGATCCCTGCGCAAACCCTTTGTATATCGGCTCAAACCTTGAGGAAAAATTTAAAGAAAAAATTTCTAAGTTCAAACTCCTTCAAGGTTGTCACACGAGGATAGGTATGGGTTGGCACTGGAACATCCACCTAAATTTCCACAACTACCTACCTCGAAATTGGCTCGGCTTGGTTTCCTCCATATCCTTGGTGGTTAATTTGCGTGAAATGCTCAAATATAAATCCCACAAGAAACTAAAGCCATCGAGGCTGTGACATGGGCTCGATCACGGCTTCATAATTTCCCGGACCTCTTCGCTATGACCTTTCCGTATGTCGATTCTTTTAGAAAGAATGTTTTTGGAAATCCCAAATATTATTACTTTCTTTGTTTTAACTTTAGTTTTAATTGCTTCGATTTCAGCCCTCGAGGATCGGGACTGCATCGAAGACCAAGGAAGGAACATTCTCAACAAACCCACGAGACAACGATAGTGTGCCTAAAGTGACTCAACAATCAATCCGCAGCTACACAATAGCGAACACCCTGCGTCCGCTCAACAACTTCAAGTCACCCACTACAACAACATTCGATTCCGGTAAACAATTTATCCATATTTGAAATAGATTACTGATTTTCTATAACTGGTCTAAATTGCATTTTGTACCATTTGAGACAGTAAACTTCCTCCAACCACTCCAAAAGAAAAACTAGCACCATTGGGAAGACTCTGCTGGAAAGTTCTCCAACGGCTGCAAAGAAAGAAAGAGACATGCCAAAGGATCACGTCTCTGGACTTGATTCAAGAGATGTTGCTCATACCAATCCAAAATTCCACCTTCGACCTCAATGTAATATTGGAACATATAGCAGTAATATATCTACGGATAACCCAGTGGTTACTTGAATTCTTAAAATGATTATTCGTACCTTAGTTATCGGTTTCTAATCTTTCTTTTTCTTTTCTCCATGTAGGATGATTAGACCCAAATCGACCACTTGACTCCTCCTCGCATCCATCCGGTTCACTCTTCCTCCTCATGGGGATTGAATAACCCAATGCAAAATGGGCTCTTCTAAATATGGCACCAAATGGAGCTTGATCGACACGATGATCAAGGCACGCCTCCTCTCAAGGAGACCAATGAAATAATGGAGTGCTACAGAACTACCTTCGAGGTTCTTCTTAAAATCTCCTCAACAATCCCTCAGGCGTGAACAAATACCTCATTGAAGAGGAAAACACCCGCCTCTCTGAGAGGTGAAGATTCTAGCGAGGAAGGTTTGAGGATGAAGAGAAAATTTCAAGAGTTTGAGAGCAGGGTGCGATGGTGGTGATCGAGAATGATGATATCGAGTGGTGGACTTGACGATGATGAACAAGATGATGGAAGCGTGAATATGGCGGTGATGGTGCTGTACTAATGAGACGATGGACTTGAAATGGATGTTACTCCATTACGTGTGGAACTTCGGGTCTTCTCGATGACGGTGAAGAAGAAGTAGCCAATTTGAAAACAAATGACCCTATTGGGTACATGAAGGCTAAGTTGGCTCAAAGGATGATACTTTGGTTAGAGCCTCTGGTCTATGCCTTGATGATGAGGGTTTGTGCTTCATAGAATTAGAAAACAATCCTCGATGTGGATCTATTCGAGTGCTTAAACAAGATACCGCATGTTTCATCATGAAGGATTCTGAACCAAGTTGACCTCATTGCTCTCGGAAGTTAGTACCATCCTATAGAACTTACGTCTTTGTTGGATAATGTGTTGGATGCCTCCTCCAGGATGAATCTGCTTTGTAAATAAGGTTGAGAAAAGAGCTTCAATGGATCTGCATGAACATGCCTCAAAGCTTTCAAAGTGAAGAGCTAGCCATATTAAGCAAGCTAGAGGACTATGAGCTTGATCTCTCGATCCGTCCTCCTACGGGAGAAGCAGTTCAAGAACTTGAGGCTAAGATCAGAGGCCCGGCGACAACAATTGCCACCATAGATCCAACACCTTTGGGAGCCGGTTGAAGAACTTCTTAACAAGGGCCTTCTTTGAAGCCCGAAGCGGTGAGCAACTCAAAGGTGAAGTTGCCATCCTCGAAGGGTGCCAAGCGCTTTACTCAGACAAGACTTGGTCTCCAAGAATATCTTCGACAGGTGAGGAAAAATCCCTTTTGAATCTTGATTATTTTTGTAACTCTTGTATTTTGATTAAATGTTTACTTGTAGCGGCTTGAACAACGCCATTTGGCTTATGTGTTACCATTTTGGCATTTCATTACAATATTGTGCTACATTGTTAGTCTTGAATCTCCTGCGGGCATGGTTTATACTTTTTAAATACTTCCCATTTACCTTTAGGAGTTCGTTTATCATGGATTCTTCTATTTCATAAGCGTTTTGCTATTGAAAGGGCCTTCGATGAGGTGACCATTTACCCAATGCTTTATTCTTTTTGTCCATGGGCAATATGACTTTCCATACTAAGTCATTAGCGTTGAATGTCTTACCTTTTACTCTTTTGTTATATGCCACAGCCACTCTTTCCTTTGCCTCATGGTTTCCAATGCATGTAGTCGACGATCGTCTTTCAACTAACTCATTCACCATCATTTCCATGTATGAGGGGAGTTCATGTTGTCTTTGGATTGAGCCGGTTGTAGATAATTTCTCTGTAAAGGCGCATCATGGCCAAATGTTGTTGGAAAGGTGTATTGGTAGCTTCTTTAGGAGATGTTCTGAGGCCCGTAGTACTTGGTCTAAGTTTTATATGCCAATTCTTTGGCTTTTTACCAATGTGTTTTATCAAACCAATTATTACTTTTGGTACATGACGACCATTTGTGAGCATAATA